>BJKM01000323.1:85000-632500 GCA_015082035.1 Chaenogobius annularis
TGATGTGTTACAAAATCAAACGTGTACATTTATTCCAGCAAAATGGGTGTAGTGTCTTGCCCTTTAACACACAGTACAGTAGGCAACACTCTAAAGTGAATAAAACCACCAACTGGGCAAATCTCCTTCAGATTTTGATATGTGGAGTTGGCACATGATGACATATTTATCATAATCCTGCGCTGAGCTGTTTGAAGCAGTATAAACATGTATTATCAGCCTCCAGCGAACGGTCAGGAAGAATAGGAAACAAAGAGGTAACAATGTGTATTTACTTTAAATACAGTCATTATATAGATACCCACAATGCCCCAAACATGAATTATGATATTATACAATGCATGACCGGTTGAGTAAAAGACAATGTCTGTACTCACAGGTTGTTCATTCATAAGAACATGTTGGGCATCAAAATAAAGATATAGGACAACCAACACTCAACAGTTGTGGGGGTATTTCTTCATGGTAACTAACTGGCGCCCCCTACAGGATCAATCTAGAAAAGCAATAGTAGTATGTTTTGGGATTTATCCTGCAATATCCAAAGGTTCATATAAAATGATCATTGAGTTGTGAACTGGTTAAGGGGATATAAAATTATGATAAAAACTGTAACTACTACATATAGTACATATAGAGGACAGAGGTAAATGGTCTGAACAATGCTATTGCGGGATCATTATTAAAAAAAATGCAATTTAAAGTTGCACTTTGTAACTTTTTTGGTGGAGGGTCCAGCTATCTCGGATTGTTTTGACAGGAATGTTCCACAATATGGACTTAAATCTTATCTCCATGGAGACAAGCAAGTGATACCACAGGGCAAGTTACATGTCAGATCTGAAGAAAGGCCGGCAAGAATAAGTATGCATGTTTGCGAGTTATTTTTTACATTATTTATAATAAAAGAGCTGTGAGTTCACTATTTACTTCATATTTTTGTCATTGTGACACTGTTTTTTGGAACTACAACTTCTTAAGAAACCTAACTCACCAGTTTTAACCCTTTTTTGTCCAAGTCATTTTCCATATGTGTGCACACTGCACAAGATCTTGTCCAATCCCCATCAAGAGTGAAGGTTTGGGACAGTGAATACACAGGTAGATGCTGCTGGATTACACAGTACATCAGTAGTAGTAGTGGAGGGGTTGAGCTGGAGGCCTAAAAGGAACCATGTGGGTCCCACACCCCTGTGTCAATGAGGGCGCTGTTTAGAGATGCAATCCGTTCATGCTGTCCAGTGGCAACATCCATGAGTTTAGATATAATTGCTTCCTTCCGTCCTTAAATTTGGTGGATAGTCGCAGGATCTCTTCTTCCAGATGAGTGATTGTTTTGCCCTTGTTCACATTGTCCGGTTTTAAGGGAGACTGGGTTTCTCCAGGTGGCATGGCTGGCAGTGTAGGCTTCATATGAGTCAATTAAAACCCTCTAAAAATTATAAAAAATGACCAAGAATAAATATAAAACTGTTTTAAAGTGCTCAATAAGTAAAAGTATCTCATAAAGCGAGACGATTTGTTTAAAATAAATGTTTTAATGTAGACAGGTAGAGAAAATGACTGGAAAAACTCCCCAAATATGGGTGATGCTCTGTCCTGTGGAGGAGTAATATTGTACAAACATTACAACAAATAATTGGACTATTTAAGTAAGCCTGTTTTATATAGGCAATAATGTACTCCAAATGGAGCCAAATTCAGCATTGCCCACCTGTGTTTATAAAGGCACAGCATCAGCCTAAACTGTGTAAAAAAAACATTAAAAAACAAGAAGATTCCTGTTAGATTGAGCTAGGTATCAGATCGAATTGGTATCTCATCGTTGGTTGTAAGAAATGTATCTTAAAGGAATCGGATCACAGCAAGATGCGTATCGTATTACCAATCCATAGGAGCAAGAAACAACAAGTTAGGGCCACGGTTACCCGTTTAAATTTCACATTCTCCCTGTAGCACTATTTGAGAACGGTAGAAACTGTGCTTTAAGAGTGAGAAACATGACATATCTACCCAAAGACAACATTGTACATAAGAATGTGTTCTTATGGTTATGCCGTCGGCAGTCGACGGTCAGGTCAGATCTGTGGGGGGTCGACCCCGCTCACAGAGAGAAGAAAACCCATCCAGTCATTGTATTATGAACTTGTTTTGTGTTTTCATAGTGGTAAACCATGGAGAAGTGCACATGACATAAAAGAAAACAATATCACCACGCGGTCATGAGATTATGCAGAGTATTTTGAGGGTTTTAATAACATCAGCCTAGGGACTACAGGTGGAAATTAGCACTTGAGCTACAACCATGTACAAAACATCTCCTGATAAGGTTGATGTTTATTATGCACTGTGTCTGTCTCAAATAAATAAATAAAATAACAAATAAATGAGTTATTATCATAACACATAGTGTTAGATAATTTTCCTTAATTCAAAAAAATATTGTTCCCGCAACATAATCTCTTTACCTCATGAAAATATCTCGTGACCTCAAGATAATTCAACAAAATTCATTTTTTATAAATGAATATAACAGCAGTCTTCTCGCAGGGCTTAACAAAACTGTTGATTTAACCAAAAGAAAGTTAGAAAATCTCACAATGAAACAGTAATTAATCTGCCTTTATAAACAGCGGCTACATAGCTCCATATGCAGTGCATGGTAGATTCACTCCTTCACCTTGTTGGAAAGCTTTCAACAAAGTCACTGCATTTTGATTTGCCACTTATTGCACCAAACACACTGAGTTTGTTGGCCTCAGGTGAGCACTGCAGCCTAGAGCGCTTTGCATTACATGACACAACACTCTGCTTTAGCCTGCTTATCTCTGCACGCTCCAACAACCTCCCTCCAACTAGTCCAAAATAAGCCGTTTTTGTCCAAGTCAAGATGTTTGTAGTGTTTTTAAAATAACAAAATGGAACTAAGTCTTGTTTCACCTCCTTGTTCTAATTCAAATACTTAAAGAGTACAAGTATACAAGTAGTTGTAGTCTTGTAGCCTATATGATTGATACATAAACAGCCTAATTGCATGCTGCCGTTGTGTCCTTGGGCAAGACACTTCCCCACCATGCTTGTATGAGTAGAAGTAGAGTAGTAGTTATTGTAGTAATCGTGGTGACAGTAATATACAATAGATTTAGAGTCTTTTATCCACAGGAGAAATTACTTGGACGTGGTAAGTCAAAATGCAAAAGCCTCATTAGTAGCAAGTACACAATGTAATAATAAAATACAGATGTGTACAAGTGACATAAACATTACAATTTAGCACAATCTTACATTGGATACCTCTTCCTATTCCCCATAAGTGACAAACCTTATCTTGTTCCCAAAATCCAACAGAAATGATTTAAAGTTATTTTTGTTGCTGTAGCAGCAGCAGCAGCAGCAGCAGCAGAGAACAAAGACACACTGGTGTCACTTTGAACTGAGCAGTGTTAACGAAAGTGAGAATATTTTTGGCATCAGTTTTTCTTCCTTATAAGAGTACCGATTCCATGAAGTCATTTTGCCTGCAGCCTTAGCCAGACTCCAGTCAAACTGTTCAAAGTGCAGTGATAAACAATGAATGTATTTACCAATAAATAATAGCATATAAATGATGGACTTATAGTTGTAGTTGTTATTTCAAAAATCAAGCCCCTGCTTCTAAGTGTGTTGTGCATGTCTGTGTTTTTGTTTGCTTCTCATTTGGCAGCCATGTTTCCATCAGTCAGCCCGAGGGCAGCTGTGGCTACAGAAGTACTCTGAATAGCTCCACATTTAGGGAGTCCTTTTCACTCTGATATAGACCTACATGCTTTTAGTTCATTTTTTCACACATTCACTACATAAGCCTAATTTCTGTTGTAGCTTCACCACAGCTGCTGGAGCAATATTTTGAAAATTCTAATTCTCTTTGCGCACGGCCAACTAAACTCAAGCAGGACAGGTCACAAGTCCTGGATCTGACCTTTTTAAAAGTCAGGACTTGGGACTTTGAATAGGTTTAATCACCTGCACAGATGTTCCCGGGTCATTAAGGTCGAGTCCACAGCAGACTTAGAGAGTGCATTTGAAATATGCATGTGATTCTGTTCTTAAAACTTTCTGGAGTTAAACAACTACAAAAATTTGCAGCCTAAATTCAGTGGCATTTAGATTTTTCAATTGAACGGCTGAGCGCTGCATAAACTGTTGCACTTTCTATTGAACATTAGCAAGATCGCATTTGATGCAAAGGACCTCTCTCGCCTTCAGTTTTCACTGTGACACTTTAAATGTTTTATAATATAGAACTTTGGGGGTCCTGAGTATGACTCCCAGACCAGGTGAGACCTGTTGTGTCTAGGTGGGTTGCCTCATAATAAAAAAAAACGGTCCCTTTCTGAAACAATCCTTCCTGACCTATTGTACAATAATTTATTCAGTCAGCTTGTCAATTTGCAATTACTGTATATGACACTAAAGGCATTAGAATTAACTGAACTCACGAGGTTGAATATGTGTAAAAAAAAGTAATAAAGTCAACTATTATTCAGATCATGAGATGTTATTCATTTATGTTCCATCAAACATGCAGTTATTGAAACAATGTTGTGTATTTTATCATTTACATTTTATTTAAAATTATCGCAATTACTTAACAACAGCACCACATGGTGGTGAATCCTAAAACTTCACAAGCCAACGGAAGAAGCGATTCTAATGCAGTGAACATTTTCTGATATGTGCTCTAAACAAGAAAACCTGTGCAGCGGTGGAGTCTCTGAGGGAAGTCTTCACGCTCTCCAAAACTGTTCCTGCGCACGTCTAAGGCCTCTACTTATGGCACACTCAACTTTTTCAAAGCATATATAATTAGTCATAGATATTATTAGAGACATGTAGAAAAGGTCGGTCTGTGTGTTGTTTATGATGCGTTCTCACGTGGCTCCCTCAGCCTCGCAGTACCTCAGAGTCAGATCTGTTTCACAAAACAGCACAACATTAGACATTATGGCAGCCATCTGCAGAAGCAGCTCCTAATAACTCATACTGCAGTTACCCGGACACAGGACTTTGGCGAGGGGGGCCTTGAGCCTCCAAAGCTCTGGGTTCTCTCTGTGGTCCTGGGCAGCGTGGAAAGTGGTGAAGTGAAGAGCAGGCCACCAGTCCATCCTACCAGACATAACTTCAGACACGGTATCCTTAAAGTCCTCTCTGTTTAAGTGCACAACACAGATAAAACATTAAAATGCAGCAGTAAAGAAGTATATACATTTTTAATTAAGGTATTATTCTGATTACTGTGACTGTAGTTTTTCAATGATTAATTTGAGAGTTTTCCAGATTTCCACGTTGTTCCTCCAGCAGGAGTAGTCCAGCATTTCCACAGTGACTCCCAAAGCTTTCTTAGTTTTATCTTCAAACATTAAAACAATAAACAACATTAATTGTATTCATACATTTACAATTTTTGATGATTGTCAGTGTACTCCTGGTCGAAATTCTGGAAATTGTGTTTCCCATATACAGCATAAAGTTATAGCTGGATTAATCTGAGAAACCAGGAGATTTTTGACCTGATTGAAGCAGAAGAGAGCAATAGTCCATCATCAGTGCATGGCTTGGGACTAAGGAACGAAGGATCTAAACACAAAACAAACAGGATTAACATTATAAGTAAATAATGGTCAATATAATAAATAATCGTAATGAATAATCATTTCGTACTTTTAGCACTTTTATGAGCTTCTTGGGTGGTGTGTCATGCCTTTTCATATACTGGTAGAGATAGACGTGTGCGTTGGGATTAGGAGGGAAACCATTGTCGTAGGCGTAGTCATTCAGGACCCTCAGAGCCTCCTCGTGGTCATCGTAAAACTCCAACATCTGGAAAATAATCATACAAACAGGAATAAAGCTAGATTCAAATTTTCCACATTTAGTGACTATAAGAAGGTTAAATTCTGGCAAATGGACCAAGGTTTTAGGATGAAGACATTTTGCCACTCATCCAAGTAGCTTCTTCAGTTGAATTGTCCCGGTGAGAAAATTCAACCTTCTTTTTTCAATTGTGTTCATTTTCAATAGTTCATGCAGTCAGTAATAATATGTATGTTAAAAACTGCCGCTCTTACCTCGACATAACTCAATATAAAGGGATCCCAGACACCAGGGTTTTTAACAATCTCTTTCAAACTCAATGAAGCCTGTCTGAAATAGTTGTGCATGGACTCATCTGGGTCTGAAAGGAAAAAAACAAATTTAATGTACACAATAATTAAATTAAGTAGTAAAATATGTAGCTGCTAATCATTGTATGACAATTACAAGGGCATGTATATAGTTAGATAGATGGCAGCAGGGAGCACTAATATAACAACAATGTAATATGACACTTTACTAAGACAATGAGTAATAGTACTTCTTAGTAAATTAATGCAGTGGGATCGGAAATAACACGAGAACCAAAAATCAAACTGAATGGTTGTAAACACTACCTGTGTTTGAGCTCCCTTCTTTCTTCTCACTCCAGATGATATAGTCCAGTAAACTCCTATAGGCCTGGATTAGTGTCGCTTTTTTTATTTGAGCTGTTGTTTCCTTTCCATGTCTCCAACTTTCAGCAACAGACAACGTGTTTTTTGCATCTTGAATGTGACCCATTAGAAGCAGGTGAAAAGACTGCTCCAAACACAACTAAAATATATACAGATTGATTAATTTGTTTTTTTATCCAGACAATAATAACTAAATAAATAACTAAAAACAATGTACCATCAAGTACTGCTTCAGTCCTGAGTGTTTCATACGTTCATAAATGTTATTGTAGTCCTCCAGTTTCGAGTTTGGAAGATGGTGAAGAATCTCAATGCCCATTCTCCAAATTAGCTGAACAAGACACTTACGTTACATTTTCTTCTTTTTTTTTGAGACAACATTTACTGCAGCAAGTCGAGGTAAAAATATTTCAATGAATATTACGAATATAACACAATGAATGTGTAACCTAAAGTTAGCAGTTGTACGAAAAGAGAATGAAAATGGTGAAGGAAACTCATTGTTTACAAAAGGAAGACTTAAAAAGAGAGTCGAATTATACCTCTTTATGCTGTACTTCTTGATTATGAGTATTGTCCTCTAATATCTGGTGGAAATATGCCATGTACTCTGCAGCCTCCTCCCATCTGTGGTGCAACATGGCTTCTCTGATCTGCTCCAGGCACAACCTTGTACTCTCATGGAATCCACTTTCACGTCTCCCTACGAACAGAAGGACAAAGAATATCAGACGACAATAATGGCAAGACTTTATAAATAGTTAGTTTGAAAATGAATGGCTGTGTGCTGACTTTTGTTTACGACTTACTCTCAAGCAAAGGGATGTTAGGAAGGGGTAACTTAGCCTTCGTTTCAGATGTAGCGGAGTCTACAGAGAAACGGTCACTTTCTTGTTCCTGTGGGAGTTCATTCTCGATATCATCCATGGTAACTTCCACAGTAGAAAGGTTGAAATTCTAATCAAGAGGGACAGTTATGTACAGTCAGACACAAGGCGTGATTCTTAACATACAGTTACAACAACAGTGCAGACAACAGTACTGACAACAGTATCTAGCAAAAATGCAAAAGAACGACTACAAATACTTATTGATGACTGATAAAAACTGAGAATAAAACTTACCTTATTGCACATCCATTACTGATTGGTTGAAGATGTTCCCCTTTGTTTACTATTTCGACGTGGCTCTTTTTAATTATTCAGCAACGTCTGCGGACAAATATCATAAAACCAACAACAGTGTATATTCGTACTCGCTAAAACTAAATCTGCCTTTAATATAAATATATAGAGGGATTCCTGAGTGCAACTCGTGTTTCTCCTCCTGTCATGTGTTGTCTTTTCCACAACAAGGAAGTAAGAACAATGGTGTATTTTCATTGGTTAAAAGAAACGGAAAAGGCGGGACATTAAAACCTTTGCGGAAAATTATGTAACTTGTACCTATGTATTTATTTGTTTCAATCGTAGGTATATAAAAATATTCAGTCTCTTTCCACGTGTAATTATAAACAATAATAAATTATTATTATTATTATTATTATTATTATTATTATTATTATTATTATTTAAAAAATAATAATAATAATAATAATAATAATAATAAGATCCTACATTCCTTTACGATAGTTCCCTTCTCGGCATAGCACCATGGATTTTCATTTGCATTTTGGACGGTTTTCTAAAGTTACAAGTTAAAAATAAAAGCAGCTAGGTCTTTGGGTCGTTCTCGTTTATGGGAATGTGTTCTGCGTAAATGGTGTCGCTGCGTCGAAAGCTTTGTGAATCGGCCGTGCTGACGTGTCTCCTACTCCCTCCCTTCTCTTCCACTACAGCACCAGCTCAATCAGCACACTCACACACAAGTGCCAACATGGCAGCAAAATACATCTACCAAAACGGATTTTTATTACTTTTGTTTAATTTTATATCAACAGCGGCCTTGGAAAAGCGATTCTCTGACTTGAAACGATGCGCAGACGAGGAGTGCAGCAGTAAGTTTGTCTGCTCCTGACTTCAACAAGGATGCATCTCCATCTCCTCTGCGAGCCATAAACTCCCTTATCTTTTACCGGTCGATAATCGTGTCCTGAATCACCCGTTGTTGTGTCAATGATGTTATTTATCTCTGTGAAGCTTAGAGGGATGCTGGCATTGTGTTATTGGTAATCAGTATTAGTTTTGAGGGCATTTTAGACGCAGTTTGTATTGGCCGGTTGCCTGGTATTTTTCGGCCTGTGTTGTCCTAAGCTAATGCTAACCACAAACAGCTATACGACCCCCTAGTTTGACCCCAGTCAAATAGTTGTTCACCTTTGCTGAGGTCATGTTAACTAGCCTCATTGTTTTCCATTATTTACTTCTTGGCCTAATAATATACATTGACATGCTGTTCTCTTGCTGCTCCCAAACATCAGTACATCCCCAAAACATTTACAAATTGAGCATGACAAAATCCCTTGACTGTACATGGCAAAAAACAAATAAGTGTAGGCTATATGTGTTTAGATTTGTGCAAACAGCCTTGAGTGACAATAAACAAATGGGCTGGGGTTATGTTAGACTGTCTTGTAATTTAGGCATCTAAAGACTGTATACAGAATAATAATAGAATAACCAATCAATATTGAAGCTTTATTGGTTATTTAAAGCGGTGGTTCTAAACCTTGGGGTTGGGACCTGAAAAAAATTGATTTAAGGCTCGACACTTTTCAAATGCAGTGGAAAATGTATAGTAGTATTTGTTGGACTACCACATTATTGTTTCTTGACCTAGGTCCTAATGTAATCCTGTAATGAAATATTAGAAATAATGCAACTTTATCATTTTGCGAGTAGCCTATTTTATGTGTTTGAGGGTCGCGAATGCCAAAGATTGTTATTATGGGGGTTATTATGGTTGAGAGCCACAGACTTAAAGTAATGTTTTTAATTTTTGTTTTCTGACAGTGCTCTTGGTCCGTGGCAAAGCCTTGGAGGATTTCCGTGGACCAGATTGTAGATTTCTTTCTTTTAAGAAATCAGAAACTATTTATGTTTACTACAAATTGGCCGGTAGAAGGGCGGACATGTGGGCTGGAAGTGTAAGTATCTACTGTCTGAAACCAGCAGTTTTACATACAAGTTACAGACTATGTAATAATAATTTGTTATCACTCATTTTGGTTTTTTTTTAGGTTGGAAGTAGCTTTGGGTATTTCCCTAAAGATCTTCTTGCAATAAACCACATTTACACAGAGAAAGAATTTGAAGTTCCAGCTGAGGTATGGGACCTTGTCATTATATTAGTAATCAACAATAATCTACACTCACGGTTGATTAATCAGCAGTTTTGTTCTTGGGGGAATCGAAGATATTAGATTGCAAACAAGGTTGCTCTCATAACATGATTATAACATTTTTGTATAAAGCTACTACATTACAACCGGATGACTAGGGTGATTAGACGTCCCTATTTACCCGGGACAGTCCCAGTTTTGAGCCCTGTGTCTCATGTCCCTTCACATGTTTCCAAAACCACAGCTTTGTCCCAGTTTTATACAGGACATGTCCCAGTTGCTCTGGTTTTTGACCACTTTGAGACCCACCAACAGTAAAGAGGGAACTATATTGTCGTTTCTTTAGCCATATATGTCTTTAGAATAACCAGAACACACAAAATGCACTCAGATTATAAACTGAATCACTAGATTGCTGTGAAAAAACTGTGAATGAGCCATGAATGGACCGAGGGCATAGCAATGTACTTAATTACCTACACTTTTTACAATTTTATTATTATCCCCACATCCCAATCCAGGTGTGTCCCAGTTTTGAATTTAGAAAATCTGGTCACCCTACACATGACTTTAAGTTTGTATCAATCATATTGCACAGAGAGAGACTGGAATAGCAATAGGTACCAACATATTACAACCCAGAAAGCCAGTAGACTTAAAAAGTGTTATATTTGTTAAAAGTATATGATCATGTTTTCTATGTAAATCTCACTTTTTATAATTCAGGTGGCATCAATGAAAAAGTGGGATAATCTCTTAAATAAGTGGGACGGGGGACAGGGCCTAAAACTTGCAGCTATAACCAATGTACAAATCATGGTAACTTCTGCTTATTTGTTTCAGGAAACTGATTTTGTCTGTTTTGAAACTGGATTTGATAAATTTCAAAGCTATGACGTGGACCACCTATTAGGCTTTCTCAAGGAGGGCAGTAAAGATCCAAGTAATATTACATCATACCAAGTTCCAGAATCTATACAAACGGATACAAAGCCACCAGACGAGAACAAGAGTGATGTCCCAGATGAACAAAATGCCTCCCCAAATGAGACTGAAAAAGAGATTGAATTGACGCCTTCTGGAACACAAGTAGCACTTGACACGACACCTGACAATACGAATGAGCAGCTAGCATGGCAAGACCCTGTTGTTGAAGTTATTGCGGAAGTCAACGAAACCAAAGAGGAGACGTTCCAACAACATTCAGAAGAGGAGAATTTTCACTCGGAAGACACTCATGAACCACTTGTTACTCAATCTGAAAACGCACAAATTCCTGAACTAAAAACTAGCTTTGGGACAACTTTTGACGCTTTTGTTACCGATGAAACGACTACTGCAATCAACAACCCCAGCAGAATTGCAAGAAATGCAAGAATTGCAAGAAATGCAAGAATTGCAAGAAATGCAAGAAATGCAAGAAGACCCGGTAATTGAAATGCCTTTGTTGACAGCAGATGATGTTAAATTAGTAGATTCTTTGGTTGAAAAACAAGATGACCAAAAAACTGACGAAAGCATGTGGTCATCACTTGGAGACGCTGTTTTTTCCGTTGTAACAGGAGGAGAGAAAACTGTGCATGAAGTTGGTGCAAACTCAGATGAGGAAGATGACGACGATGAAGATTTTGTACCACCTCCTAAAACATTTGAGGAAATAAAAGCTGACAAACAACCACTAGATGTTAAATTTACACCAGTTCAGGCTCCAAATTTGATAACAAATCCAGAACATGAACAAGAAATGGTGAGTGAACATTTGCAAGAAGTAAACAATGCAAAGCCCAATAGCGAGGCTGAAAACCGTGTAGTTGAAAGCGAAGGTGAAGTGGCCGACCCTGATGATAAAACATCTTTGAAAATAGTAGAAGGTGCGCCACAAAGTGATACAGTTCATGAGGAGAAGTCCACACAAGATGAAGCTTTGCCAAGTCAAGAAAACAGCAGCCTTCAGGGTCAGAATCTTCCAACGCAAGATACTGACTCAAATGTGGAACTAGATGAAAAAGCAAATGGGTCCGATGCAACTAATGACACTGAAGAAACACAAGAAAGTCGTGATATAGTGATGCCAGAAGAGCATTTGGAAGAAAATACAACAACATTTGATGTTGAGACAAATTCACATGAAGCGTTGCCGATTGAAAAGGTAGAAATGAGGGATTTGGATATTGTGGAAAAAGAAAATGAAGTAAAAATGGAAGAAAACTTGCCTGATCAAAACCAAGAAAGTTTTGACAGTAATAGTCTATCAGTGTCGATAAAGGAAGAACCAATGGATGAGGACATTACGGGGGAGATTATTCAGGAGATTGAGCCAGATTTTAAAGAGGGAGAAATTGAATTACTTGAAGATGAAAATGCACTGTCTTTATCACAAATGGACAACGTTGACAATACGCAGCCTACTGAATCACCAAATGTGCCTCAAATCTCCACACCAGAGCCAGAAGATGGAGATGGTCCATTAACTCCAACAGACAAAGCTTTAGACACCCATACACTCGACATAGTGCCTGTGGAGTCCACGCCTGAGCTTGAACCAGTCTACAGCGACGACATAATGAGACTGTCCATTTTAAGAGAACACTTGTCCGAAGAGAAAATGGAGCGTTGTCAGAAGTATTTGGGACTCAAGAATCTGTTCAAACTGGAAGCAATGTTCGAAGATTTGGAGACGGAGCTACAAGCCACACGCCAAAAGCAAACAGGCAGCGTGCAAGAGATAGAAAATGCATTAGAAAGCATATTGGAAGCCAGTGAAAATTCAATCTTGGATACTGTAGAGAAGATTTTAGATGGTCGTGAGTCGAAATATAGTGATGATCAGCACGTTGGTTCAAACATAGATGAGGAGACAGAGATTCTAGATGACTTCCAGGAGCTCGCCTTCAGCCTGAGACACAAGTACTCCACAGTCAGCGACAGTGCGCCTGTAGCAGAAGGGACGCAGGATGGTGTAACCGGTGAGTTTCATTACGTTAGAGGGAAATTTCATGTGACAAATTGGCTGATTTGGATTGGATTGCTTCATCCACTCTATTGTAGAAATGCTTCTTTTCTTAAAATGCCCTGAGACGCCTTTTGATGGAATCGCCAAGTCCTTGCCAATCACCAGTTAATCACCATTACAATAGTAATGTTAATCACAATATTGGTTGCACTAACATGGAACACAGAATTATGGTCCATATAGTTTTTTCTAACACAACTGTTATTTTCAGACTCGGTATGAAATTATGTTATTCAAAATGATCTAAATTATAATTGAAATGACCTTATCACAACATATATAATCTTGAGAGACTGTTGGTACACTATTTTGGCAGTCCCTTTTGAGAATATGAGTAAATGGCATGTAATTGAATTTAAGTACAGGTGTGATGTATCTGTGATGGCCTGAGTGTGAAGGCATCAGATATCTGCAGCGCTAGAAACCCAGCACCTGTGGTTTGAGCCAAGGCATGAGGCTGGCTGCCTGTTAACACATGGAAATGTTTACTACAAGGCTTTTAAAGATCAAGGTGACATACTTCATGGACTTTATGTACCTCTAATAGTACAAGTTGTTTAAAGCCGTTTGTTGATGTATTTGATTATAGACAAGGTCATGCTTTCAGTACAAATGCTGCACAAATTGCCATTAAACTGATAGTGTTGGTATTCAGCATTAGCCTTCCTTAAAAAATGCTATGGTGACTATCTCTACTCCAGGACTGGGCATAGCTAGAGTTAGTTTTAAATTAGTCTTCAAATTATTTACTTTGTTTTTTATATCGAGTATATTCAGCTAACATGCTCTGGCTTTAGTGAAGCTTTAATGCTCTTGCTATTACTAATATGTTGCCCTATATTTTAGCTTTTGTGCTAAAATTGTTTTTTTGTGCTGGTCATAAAGCAGATGGAGAGAGTAAAGCGGGTTAGTGCTTTATAACAGGATATAACTGAGTAAATTGTTCTTTGGCGTTGTCTTCACTACAACTGCCATTGTTTACAAAGACAAACCATGTTTCATAACTGCACTGCAAGTTTGATTAGGAAGTACTGCTCTTTTATTTGGACCGTATGAGGATGTGGCTACTAATGGCATTTTGGTGGCTTTAAGGTGCTCCAGGGCTTTGTACAAAGCCATGTTCCTATTTAAAACTGCACAAAAACTATTGGTAAAATCTGGTCTTTCTTTAGAGATGATTTTTCAGACCTAAATCATCTAATTATTTTTATAATCTGGAACTAAAACAAAACTAGATCAAAGTTAAACATCTTTCTCTGTCAGCATAAATAAACAAAATTGTAATTGTCAAGGTCGTCTTGATTGGGGATGGTGCGATAAGTCACGTGATGCATGAAAAAATCAAAACACATTCTTTTCCCAGCGCCACAGTCACTGAGATTACGTCACGTATTTCTAATGTTTTGTTTTGGCCAAACATAAAGGAGTTAAACAGCTGATTGTGCACGTGGGCGCAGTGGACACACGACGCGAAGAGACTGAAGTTTTTGAAAAGAGACTTCTTGGAGTTATTCGGCGTGCTTGATAAAATGAAAATAAAAACATTCATAAGTGGACCTCTTCCAAACATCGACAGGAAGATAAACAAGTTTAGCCGGCTGCTTCAGCTGAACACATGGCTGTCTAAAGAGTGTGCAACAAGAGAATTGCACTACATTGAGAACTTCTATCTATTCTGGAAACGGGAGGACCTGTTTAAGAGAAATGGCCCACACCTATGCAGAGGTGGAGTGAGGGTGCTGACAGAGAACCTGCTCCACGCTCTGAGGCATTGGACTGGGCCTGGACAGGCTGGGCCTGGACAGGGTCCTGAGCAGATAGTTAGAGAAGAGAGGAATGAGAGAAAAATTCCTGCTATAGTTAGAGAAGAGAGGAATGAGAGAAAAATTCCTGCTCCATCAACCAGAGACGAGCCAAAGTTTTCAGCATCAGCAGCACCACAACCACAGCCTCCACCAAAGGATTTATTAGCAGCCGCTCCACCACCTGCAGCAAAGAATTCAACTCCAACTGCTCCACGATCACCTCCACTACCTCCAGCAAAGGACTCATCTGCAGCAGCACCACAACAATCTTCACCACGGCTTGAGCAGGAGTCATTTCAGTTCTTTCCCTGCACGGTCTCATCAAAGGCCTTGGACCCATCTGTGGCGGGCCTGGCAGTATCCCCGCCATCGCCCCTGCCCTCAGAGCAGCCCTGGATCCCCCCTGCAACATCTACTCCCACTACAGATTCCTCACTCTCCTTTCCATCTCCACTCTCACCCAGGGGTCTTCCCAGCCATCTTGAACATCTGATCAAATCAGGCATTAAGATGGCTCCACTCACGCCTAATTTAGCAAGAGTTCTGATATCAACGATGATGAACTCTCCCTGACTGTTGCTACACAGACAAAAATCACCCCACACCAAAACCCACCCGCCTTTTCACCTGGTCCCAAACGCTCACCGGCTCCCACTACACCAACAAAAGTCCCCACCTATCCCCCCCTGCCTTTCACCTGGTATCTCCCATAGCTAGGATGCACTGGGTCTCAGCGTTGCCGGGACTTATAGTCATATTAAAAATCAAACCAACCCGGGGCCCTGTGTAAAAACAGCCTCCCTAGTGCTATTTCTGTAGTAACATCACACAGAGATGGGAAAACAAAATGCGAGTCAGACTGCCCAATCTGAGAAATTTGATTCTTATTCCCTGTAAAAAGATAACGCCCAGTCTCACTGAAACTAGTCTGAAACTTGCTGTACTAAATGTCAGATCCTTATGTAACAAATCATTCTTAATTAATAATTTTATTTCTTCTTATAATCTTGATTTTATGTTTTTAACTGAAACATGGCTTGACAAAAACACAGGAAATTTAGTTCTAATAGAGTCTGCTCCACCCAACTTTATGTTTGAATCTGAAACACGAGAAAACAAAAAAGGGAGGAGGTGTGTGTGCTTTTGTTAGAGATGAAATAGTTACCCACAGGTTGTCCTTTGGGGTGTTTTCAACATTTGAGTATGTAGCCTTTAAAATTGAGCTAAAACAGTCTCCATCCATTCTCTTCATTGTTTTATACAAGCCTCCTCAGCACTGCAAAGTTTTATTGATGATTTTACTGAGATGCTTTCAGTCGTATGCACAGACTTTGATGGTTTGGTTATAACAGGTGATTTCAATGTTCATGTTGATAATATTTGTGACAGAAACGCTAAAGAGCTTCATGCTGTCCTTGAAACTTTCGGTCTTACTCAGCGCGTGAGTGGCCCCACCCACAGCAGAGGGCACACCTCTAGATCTTCTAATTACAAAAGGGGTTAATATTTCAAACGTCAATGTGGTCGATGTTGCTCTGTCTGATCATTTCTGTGTCTTCTTTGACCTGTCTGTTTTTCCCAAACCACCAGCTGGTCCTGCAATTGTCCGGAGGAGACACATAAATGACAGCACGGGAAAACTGTTTATGGAAATGATAAACTTTGAAAATGTCTCATGTTCTAATGTAAATGATTTGTTGAACTCTGTTACATCTAGTGTTTTGAATGTTCTCGACACCATTGCCCCTATGAAGGCTAAAATTGTTAAAAATAAGCAGAAGGCGCCATGGAGAAATGATGATTCGGTCAGGGCACAGAAAAGGGAGTGCCGTCGGGCCGAACGAAAATGGCGCAAGTCGAAGCTCCAGGTTCAGAAAGAGATTTACAGAGAGAAGTTGTACATGTACAACCTCATTTTATGTAGAACTAGGGAAGGATATTTTTCTGAAATAATTGGAAGCTGCAGTAACAACTCGCGTGTCCTGTTTGCCACAGTAAACAGATTAACAAACCCTCCAGCTCAGCTGCCGTTAGAACTCATTTCCACATCCAAGTGTAATGAGTTTGCATTATTCTTTAATGACAAAGTTCAGGGCATTAAAAATGCTATCAATTCTACAATGCAAAAAATAACCCTCAAACCACCTACACACTTAGAGCTGACTCACTTTGCACCTGTAACTGACAAAACTGTCCAGGAGATCATCACCAGCCTGAGTTCATCTACATGCTGCCTCGATGTGTTTGTTACCTCACCAGATTTCTAAAGTCTGTGCTGAACAGTTTGTTAGCACCACTCACTCAAATAGTTAACATGTCGCTTCAATCTGGAACATTCCCAATGTCTTTGAAAACTGCGGTCATAAAGCCTCTCCTAAAGAAGAGCAGTCTTGATGCCGCAGTACTGAGTCATTACCCGGCCCATCTCTAATCTGCCATTTTGGGGCAAAGTCCTTGAAAAGGTTGTTTTACCAACAGCTCACTGATTTCCTCTTAATAAACAACTCATTTGATGTTTTCCAGTCAGGTTTTAGACCTCATCACAGCACTGAGACCGCTCTTGTCAAGGTGACAAATGACATCCACCTGAACACTGACGCGGGCAAAGCCTCAGTCTTGAATTCTGTTAGATCTGAGTGCTGCTTTTGACACTGTCGATCATGGGACCCTCTTACAGAGACTAGAGGACTGGGTGGGCATCACTGGCACTGCTCTAAACTGGTTAAAGTCCTATCTGGAAGACAGGAAATTCTTTATCGAAATTGGTAACTGTGTCTCAGACCAGATGCCCCTGAACCTGTGGGGTGCCCCAAGGGTCAATCCTGGGACCCCTTCTGTTCAACCTCTACATGCTGCCGTTAGGTCAGTTGATACGCAGCGAGAATGTGTCCTATCACAATTACGCAGACGACACTCAAGATCTATGTTTCACTGACGGCAGGTGAATATGGACCAGTGGATTCACTCTGTCACTGCATTCAACAGATCAGTGTGTGGATGCAAAACAACTTTCTCCAGCTGAACTCAGACAAGACTGAAATCATCGTCTTTGGCCCACAGAAACAAAGAGAAATTGTTAACTGTCACCTCCAGAGTCTCGCTCTAAAAACCTACACATCAAGTTAGAAATCTGGGGGTAATAATGGACTCAGATTTGAATTTTAACAGCCACGTCAGATCAATCACATCAGCAGCTTTTTACCATCTAAAAAACATTGCCAAAATCAAAAGTATAGTGTCTAAACCAGACCTGGAGAGACTTATCCATGCGTTTGTCTCTAGTAGATTAGACTACTGTAACGGCCTGCTCACTGGCCTCTCCAAACGAGCTGTAAAACAGCTGCAGTACATCCAGAACGCCGCTGCTCGGGTCCTGACTAGAACCAGGAAGTACGATCACATTAGTCCTGTGCTCAGGTCTCTGCACTGGCTCCCTGTGGCTCAGAGAATAGACTTCAAAGCAGCTCTGCTTGTATACAAGTCTCTCCATGGCCTAGCACCCAAAGTACATCTCGGACATGTTAGTGCCATATGAACCATCTCGGACTCTGAGGACCTCAGGGACCGGCCTCCTGCTGGTGCCCAGAGTCAGGACTAAACATGGGGAATCTGCATTTCAGTTTTATGCAGCTAAAATCTGGAACAGTCTTCCTGAGGATGTGAGACAGGCCGCTACTCTGGCAATGTTCAAATCTAAACTAAAAACTGTGTTTGTTTGGCTGTGCATATGACTGAAATGCTTTTCTTTGCACTCTTCTCTTTTATGTCTTGAACTAAGATTGTGATTTCTGCCATGTCTTTGTGATTTTAATGCATTTTTTCCTGTTGTGTGAAGCACTTTGAATTGCCTTGTGTACGAATTGTGCTCTACAAATAAACTTGCCTTGCCTTGCCTAATTCTTTTTTCACAAGGCTTCAGAAAATGGTGCCAGTATTGAATCCAAAGATGTGATTGTTGTCAGTTGGAAGGACTTTCAGCATTTGTACATCATACATTTTGATATTTCAATCTCCCTAAGTTATATAGGCTCCTACCCATGATACATTTTATGCTTTAATAGTCTACAAATGTCATCATATATTATCTTTTAGTGTTAACCTTTAGACTGTCAAATTTTGACTGGAATTGTTAGCAGAACAGCAGTCCCCAAATAATAAATCGTATTATGTTTTGTTTTGTTTCCAGATGACCAGGAAATTAATGTCAAAGAAGGTGTGCCTGTTATTGTTGAGGAGATGGACCGTGAAGCCTCCACAGATGCAGAGGAGGACCATAACCTCACATCCACTCATCCGGAGGAGCAGGTCACTGACACTACAAAACCTGAGGGGATTAATGTGGATCCAGTTCATACCGCTGTGCCAGATGTCAGCGTGGAGGACGATGGTGGGCACTTTAACAGGAACCAAGACAATCAGCAGAGTTTTGGAACAGGAGACGAAATGACTAAAGTCCCGCAGTCCACACTGGAGAGCCCGCTGGATATGGGGCTGGGAGTGGAAGTGGACAACTCCCCTTCAGGTTAGTTATGGAGGGATGTCAATTCAGTCAAATTCTACTACTTTACTAATTATCAACACTGTATTAATTGTTATATTGTTGGGATGTTAACAAATGAACTAAAATGCGAAATACTTCTCCTAACATTATTGTAGTCATTGTTGTTATATTTAATTATTGCATACAACTGTGAAATGTTGAAATGTTTTTTTTATCTCAATGGGACTCTCTTGGTTAAATAAAAGTTAAATTAAAAAATAATAATAATTACGACACTTACAAAGTGTAAGTGTGGTATAAGGGAACAAGCAAACATCTACACTACAGTATTTAATTTACATTGCCCCCAAATGCCACTTTCACCATCTCAAGCTCAAATGAAAAGTAATGTCAGTCTTGGCCCTTGACCTTTTTAGAAATCATGAGTAATTAGTAAAAGCCAGTAAAAATCCCTGTTTCCCCATGTTGCAGGTGCCTTGGAGTCTCTGGAGCCCTCATCTGAGTTTCATAAAGATGAAGTGGGAGTTTTCTCTACTGCACTTGTTTACATGCAGTGTACTACTGCAATGGTCAAGAGTAAAACTACAGAATGGGCTACTGCGGTGAGTTTAATGTCCACACATTTTATTCTCAAATTAATTAAATTTAGAGATCAGTTTGAAACCACAGAAAATGTTTTCTTAAGCAAGTAGTCTTTCATCTTGTAATGTCATGTATGTTGCTGAAATAATTCACCTAAAAATGGACGGAGCGAGGTTTAAATTTTTTGCTTAATTTTGTTGACACAAAGGGGAAAAAAATGGGAATTTTGAATATCTTTAGTCTGTGTCGGTGTAATCCCTCATTCGTCCAGAAGAGTGTTTCCATTGTAGAGTCCAGGAGTGTTCCATTGTAGAAAAAGATTCAGTTGTAGTCATCTGGACTCTGTTTTAGAAAAAACAAAACGTTTCAACTCTCATCCAAGAGTCATTCTCAATCAGAGAAACAAGTCTTTAGTCTGTGTTTATGTTGCAAAAATGGCTTTTAAAGTTACAATGTCCCATTTAAATCTATCTTTAGGTTCAGATTGGACATTTTTTTCTTCGTGATCCTTGCAAAGTGCATATTATATTTGTTCATCATTAGTTACTGGTGGCTACACATTCATAATAATTGGCTTCTTTGGCAAGACGTTTCATCCAGTTTTGTTTTATGTGGCATGGGAACTTGTAGTTTGCTCCTGTAGTTTATCGAGATTCACATTCAGCGTTTTTGACAAATGAAACTCTCTTAAAAATAAACCCTGCCACGAGAAGTTTATTAATATATTTTATATATTTATGATGAGATTGGCCATACTGTAACTACGCAAGCTCCGTGGCTCAATATTTTGGTGTCGGCACGTCCCTGAACGCCTCTGCGCTGTCCGCGTGTTCCCTGAACGCATCTTCCGTGTTTACTGAAGCGGTAAAGGCTGAAGTTCACACTGAGCTGGCTCCAACAGCAAACCGGCCGGCCTTTACTCTCCTAGGATACGTTTATTAGTTATTACAGACAGACTCGAGCAAATACCAGCGCGATAGAGGTCAAATGATCAGATTTTCCATTTTGTTACAGCCGTGTTTGACATTTTCCCCTGTAGCTGAATGTGTAGCGGTCACTCGAGTACTACTATGTTGACGGCTACCGGGACTGTTTAGCCTTTTTATCAATTACTACATGCGAACTACGTGTTTCAAATCAACTAACCTACCAGTTACTCTTTAGTACCCATTTAAGCATTTATATCCGTATTTCTGTCCGCTTAAATTTTAAACATAGCGGCTTGTTAGCATCCAACTGTCAGAGAAGCTAACACCTGAGCTAAAGCTAATCTAGTCGTGGACTCTTTTTGAGCGGGTTTGGCATGGACAGTGACACCAGATCCCGTCCCGTCCTCGAACAGGATCATGTGTACGTGTTTTTCGTCAATGAGCTGCAGCGTGTAAGTAAACCGAGTGTGAAAGTCCAGTGAAAGAAGCGCAAAAGGCTACAATAATATAGCGTGCACTGCCACTGAGAGGATGACGTGTTAAAAGGCACAGGACCCGAGCTCAGCAACATTAGGCGCACAGTCTTGTCTTGTGTTACTCAACAGGCTCATGTCCGCCGTGTAATCCAGTAGAAAGGTTGAATGAATGGACTACAGACTGTTTATTATGTGCACAGTGAGGGCAGTAGCATTATTTATTCTGTTTTTGGAGGTCTGTAGTTAATCCCTTCCGTACAATTAGGAGATTGTTGGATTATTTGTAAGGTTTTGTGGGTTTATAGACAATTTGAGTTATGTCTTTGTTATGTGACAGCTGAATTAATTGACTATTTGTTGTATGGTATTCATTTATTTGATATTGACATAGTGAATAATGATGAACACTTGTAAATCAGATCCATAAATATGATGGATTATTGCAGAGATGCTGATTTCCATCTTTTGTCTAGACAAGTAACACAGAAGACCAATACAAGAAAGACAACACATTGCTGGATATCCATTTATTATTATTATTGTCAATGGTTGGCTTTGGATTTGGTCCTATTTTTTTTATTTTATTATGTTGTTTTAGTCTTACTGCTGATTCATAGTTGGCCATCTATTCATTGGTTTCATCGTTGCTGTTATTTAAGGGTGGTGAGAAATTAGGACCATTGCCAGAGAATTTAAAATAAAATATGATACCCTTTGAATGGGGAAAAGACTTCCTCAAAGTGACGCATGCAAAAGGATGTTGAAACCCATGAAAAAGCCAAATGTTGGGACTTTTAACCTGTCAAAAGAGGGGATTATTATTATTTTTTTTGTTGTTAATTTTACTGTCCTAATCTTTCATCATTCTGAAACCCATGGATAGAGCTCAGGATTGTGTCGTTGCATCATTTAGCTTGATGTTAAACTAATGGAGATTTTAGGATGCTAAATAGAAAACCTGCTGTTCTTCTGTTGTGTGATAAATGTTTTTATCACGAGTGACGCAGGAGTTTATCAAGTTGTTTCACTCCTCTTTTTGTTTACTTTTTTTGACTTGAGAGATGCATTAGCAGAAATTATATTAGCTGGTCATCTTTGTAAACAATCCCAAGGTCCGTTTACGAGCGATATAAGCGCGATTTTGAAGTAGTTTTGTCCTTGTCCAATCGTCAACTCTTTTGGGTTTTTTTGGTAAAAAATGACTGTAAGACCATATTCTAATGGAATAACTGTATGTGTTTGTTGTTGGGCTGTTACTGTTTAAATGTGATGTTTTTAACTTTGCTGTTATACAATATTTCATAGCTGGTAGTTTTGAAATCAATAATACTGACATCCAATACAGCTCTTGACACCTACTGTTTATTTTTTTCTCACTGATTTGCTTATTGTTGATGCATCACAAACAAGTACAATAATATCAGCGTGTATAGTCTTAATGCTATTCCACTCTACATTTATCATACTCTACCATTTGCAAGATAAATAAGATATAAATATTCACATGTGTCTGTGCTTGTCCGCAGATGATTGCGTTGTTGCCCGATGAGTGGAGACCAGGGCAGACGCTGCTCGGTTGCCCCTGGGAGGCTGTGGTGGTCACCGCGGTAGTCGGGATCCTGACCTTCACCCTGTTCTTCTGGAGGACCGTGTTGGCTGTAAGTGCAGCAGGAGCCACAAAATGTACCCACAAAGATGGAGAGGAGACATTTAGATTGTCCAACTTGTATTTTGGTTTTGATCAACTTTTAGGCTTGAGACAAAGTCACAAAGCTAGTTTTCATAAATGCGTTAATTTGTCTTTCCTTTAACATTGTAACCAAGAGGAAAGAAACTGATCTTGGTTAAAAAATTTAAATAAAGAATATTACCCATTCAATTTATTTTTCCACTGTATCATATTGCATTTATGTTTCATGTTTTTTCATTTTTGTTCAATTACCTCAATTGTAAGTACATTTTTTGCTAAATTAATTGTGTTTCTTTCATTGCATCTTCTTAGCATTTGTTTACTGAAATAATTGAATACAATTTACCAATTTGGTTTAATTGAGATATTAATTGGAACTCAAGTGGCAATTTTTTTTTTGATTAAAGTAAGTAATAATGATTTTAAAAAATGATTTTAAAAAAATATTTTATTTCAAAATATTGAAATAAAATAATAATAATAATAATAATATATAAATGATTAGAGTAATAATAAATAATAGGAAAAATAACCCATCATTGTATGGCAACAAATGAAAGATGACTTGATTATTAATGCATCATTTGTTTTTCTAGGTAAAGAAAAGGGAGTATCTTGGTAAGTATTTCCCCTTTTCACCTGGCATGATGTAAATTCCCTCTTATTCTAGCAACAAGTGCTAATTGCTTGTGGTTCTCTTTTGCTTGGACAAAGTGGATCATAAAAACCTTGATGAACAAATTGAGATGCTGAAAAAGGAGAAGAGTGAAGCCTTGGTTAAAATAACAGAACTACAGACAAACGTAAGACGTTTGAGGGGGGGAGGGTGTTTTTAATCTGGGTCCCTCATGTCTGTTTCTGTTTTGTGAAGTCTGAACTCCTAAAAGCAAACCAGAAAGAGTCTGCAGAATCAACCAACACAGCACTTAAGAAGATGCGAGCTCTAGAGGTAAAGGACTTGGTTAATATCTGTATTTTAGCAACAGAGGCAGGATAGACTTCTTTTGTTTATCTCCGACTGAGATAGTGACTGCTTTGGTTTGGATCCAGTCACTATAGTACTTTTTGAAAAACATTAAACGTAATAAAATATAGTGATAAATATTATGGACCATGTATGAAACAAACTCTTATTATAGCAACCGTATGATTATATTCTGCAAACTTTGATGCATTTCTTTCTCTCATTCTCTTTGTCATTGCTGTGAGAAAGAAACACTAGAGATTTGTTTTGACTTTTTTACTCTTATGATTATATTGTGATTTGAATAATTGTTAGTTAACTGAATAATTTTGACACCCCTGTTTAGGAGGAAAATGATGATTTAATCCAGTAAACTGCTGATTTTTTTACTCTACAAGTCATATTAATTGTAAAAAAAAAAAAAGATTGGCTAAGTTAGTGTAGTGTAACGTTACTTTAAAATAATAACATTCAAGTAAATATTAATTGCCCAAATAATTACTCGAGTAAGAATAGTATTTGGAGAAACTACCACTTGAGAACTGAGTAATAATGTGATGTGATTTTGTCTCTGAATGAATGTAATTGGACAGACGGAACATTTAATCATGCACAGATTGCACAAAAATGAATCATAACTGAAGAGTTCAAAGCATTTAATGTAGATCATACAAAGTGTAGATTTACTCACTGTGGGAAGAAGAACCAAAGCTTTTACTTGTACTAGAGTACGGTTACTTCAAACTAAATATTACTCAAGTAGAAGTAAATGTATGGTGTAAGAAATCTACTCTGAAAAGTGCAATTTCTTTAACTGAGTACTACCTGCTTCTGATCCATTGTAAGATTTTCTTTTTAATATTTATTTCCTATTGACAGAAAAAAGTATCTGAAGCTGAAAAGCAAAATGAACAAATGGCTCTGGAAAAGTATAGATGTCTATCTCAACTCGAAGAGGAAAGGACAATCTGTTTGAAAAATGAAACGCGGGTAAGCTTAATAAAACACATGATATTTCTGCCACATACTGACTGTAGATATTAAAACATTATGACTCGATACAGATTGAAAAACTGGAGAAATCTAATGAGAAGCTGCAGCAAAGCAGGAAAAAGACTCAGGAAACACTGGCAAAGGTAAGACATTTCTGTTATGTTTCAATTAATGTTCCAAAAATGTCAGTGTTTTTAAAATATATAGTTTAATCATCTTATTGTTGTAGACCACTGTTCTCCTGGACGAAGCAAAGATCCGTGAACATGCCATAAGCGTCCAACAAAAAAGTTTACAGAAAGATTACGCCGCGCTAAAAGAAGAAAATAAATCTGTAAGCCACTAACCTAGATTTTTATATACATTTTTTGTCCAAATCTTTGTTGTTTTGACATTGTTCACCTGCAGTTTAAGACTACAATTAAAAGCTGGGAGGACAAGCACAAAGAGTTGAGTGAGAAGATTAAAGTTTACCAGAAATCCCAAAAGGAGCTTGAAGACTCTTTGGTCCAGAAAGATCACAACATAGAGGTGAGTCACTGCTTTTTCTTTTTTTTTCTTTTTTTTACACACAAAGTTACGGTAATGTTTCTGAACGCGTTGTTAGGTTTTGTCGGACCTTCTATCAGACCTGGAAGCGTGTGATGTGCAGAAAGGAGACTCCAAAGTTTGTGCGAACGGAGAATTGTCTATTGGTAAGCGGAGCGTTGTCTAATGTTTCTGAAGTGTACGAGAAAACGCCCAAATGCACGTGTTCATTGTGTTCAAATATCATCACAGATAAAACGACAGCCATAAAGAACAGAATTAAGCAGATGATGGATGTTTCGAGGGTAAGTCACCGACACATCGCATTGTACACTTGACAAACTAATCTTCAATATTAAAAACGATTAGTTGTATATATTTAAAAAGAAAAAAGCGATTGGCTTGTAGCTCTCTTAATCGATAGTTCTGTGTTTACACTCGCAGGTTCAGACCACGCTCGCAGTTGTAGAAGAGGAACGAGACCGATTCATGTCCAAACTACTCACTGAAGAAAAGGCCAGGAAATCATTAGAAGGTTTGCCGGTTTCTTGATTTTAATTAGATTTTTCCTAAAGCTGTTCAAAAACGAGTGTTGTAACGTCTCAACATCGTTAACTCCCACAGAACAACACCAGGAGCTGGAGCACGCCATAGCCACCGTCAAAAGTGAAAAGAGCCTCGTGGAAAACCAGTACAAGGTTCTCCAGCAGAAAAACGAAATCATCGTGGAGATGTACCAGCAGAAGGAGAGCGCTCTGCAACAGTAAGAAACGGAACACACACTTTGACAGGCAGAGACGCACACACATCTGGTCAAAACGTTCAGCTTCAGACAACTTTCTGCAATGAAGCTCTAAATGATGTACTTCTCGGGGAAAAGAAGTGAGAGATTCTGTTCTGGATTAGAATATTCAAGAGGAGATGCTGTACTTCCCGCATTCATTCAAGGAGCTGTGAACCAGTGTGTCCCAGTATCAGACGGTTCTGCTCTGACTCCCACATTTGAACGGAAAGATTGAGCAGAGATCGTTTCACCGGGCAACCAAGAATCACATTTTCCTCCTGCTGTTTTAAAATGCTTTGAAAACATGAGCAACAGTACCGGGATACAAAACTCAACTTAAATACATTTTGTGATGCTTACCACCTAGATTATAAAGCTCTATCAAACTCCAAATATCTTTTTAAACAGATAATTAAATGGAAATTAAACTATAAGTGCCCACCTGCTGTTTAACTACACATAACGGCATTGTAGATACTTGTACTTGTACGTAAGCACACCGCGAAGTTCAGGCTGTTGAGTAGCAAAATATTTGTCTGTATGAGGCTTGAAAAGATTTACAGCAATGAGACCGCTTTATTTGGACATGTCAGGGGGCTCGAAGCAAAGACCTGTTGCTTTCCATTCACAGGAGACTGACTAAAGAGGAGATGGAGCGCCGCAGTAAAGAGAGCATGCTGACCGAGGTGGGAGGGAAAGCCACGGAGGCAGAGGAGCAGGTCCGAGTCCTCCGACAGCGCATCAACGAGATGGAGGAGCAGATGAAGAAGACGGAGGAGATGTACAAGGAGCAGGTGCGAACCAGTGCGGTTAAAGGGCCATTTTAGACCTGAATACACTGTAGATTTAACACGTGTTTTGTTTCCGTTTTGCAGATAAAAGAACAGGAGAACAAGACTCACTCAAACTGGGTAAGAGTCCTTTATTTGGAACGAAATCTAAACAAATACGATTAAACATATCCTTGTGTTTGTAGATAACTGCAAGAAATGCTGAACGAGCACTGAACCAGGAGAAAGTTGAAGCGTCAAAGCTCCGAGAAAAGTGAGTCTAACCAACAACGTGCCAGAATAATGGCATAAATGTTGTTGCCTTGTGCCGTCTGCGCTGCCAATTGACATAAGCTCAGATCAGAACACACTTGTCGATGATCAGTGCACGTCTGTCTTAGTGGCGAAATGCAGCGTGCTTGTACCAGTTCCATCTGCCACATTATTTAAAGTGCGATGCCTCCTCTGCGGCGACGCTTTTTCTTTTCGGTCTTCGTTGTCGATTACGTGGACCAGTTGCTGCAGATCTACTTTGTGGTTCTTTGTTCACGATGAGCTGGTTAGGAACGATGGCCTCAGTGAGCGCTCTTGACCATAAAAGTCAGACGGTTTGGACGCGTTTGTTTTCATTGTAAAACATCTTTTCCTTTCAGACTGACTGTTCTCACATCCCAGCTGAACGAAAAGCGGGCCCCTCTCTTCAGACCAAATTCTGGGCAGTTCGCTGGACCTCGTCAGGGTAAGAACTTCGCTAACTTTAGACCAACAAACGTTTCAAGTGATTTCAAGTCGTTTGTTCCCAGTGAAGGCTACACTGAGGGCGTCCTGTGGCATGTCCAGTGTTTATTGCTGCGTGTAAATGGTTTGGTTGTGACAGGTGATTCCTATGGACCGTCTCCTGTGAGCGGAGGAGCTCCATCTCCTCCTATAATGATCGAGGGACCCAGGCGCCCTCCCTCGGCCCCCGTGGGTCGCAAAATAGACCCGTATGGTGAGTTCCAGGACTTTGTTGGCTGGACACTTCCCCCCTGATCCGAGCTCCTTCCTCTTATTATTAAAAACATGATTTCTTTTTGTATTCCTCATTTCACTTCTTTTCAGCTTCTGTTTTAAGTTGTGTCCTCATTGTAGCGTCGCAGTCTTCAGTGTCCTCCGTTTCCTGTCTTCACTCCCTTTTCCTTAGACTGACACTGTAATCTGTCATTTAGAAAACAGTTGTTACTTTTACTATGTATTAATAGTGTTTTGTCCGCTGCAGGGCCCAGACCACCATCAGACCCTCATGGACGGTACATGGACAACAAGCACATGTCTGGGATGGGTGAGTCCAGTTATACTTTAATTAACATTAAGACCTCTATCAAAAACATTTTCCATCATTTTAATCAGCTTTGCACGGCAACTTCTGAAACAAACCTGATCTTGTGTTTTTGCAGAAATGATGGGCCCTCGCAACTCTTCTCCCGTGCACTTGGAGGCCCCTGTAAGTGTTCTTCTCCTCTTGTTCTTTAGTTTCCCGTTGCTCTCTTCATTCATGTGTCCCTGCTCTGATTAAGGCCGAGGGCCCGGTCTCCTCCGAGAGCCCTGAGCCTGTGAGTACAAAGACCCCTGAGCGGTTTCTAGGGGCCTCTAACGACCTCTGGTGGACGTGGTTTTCGCTGCACATTAACTTTGGGGCAGAAGTCCAAGGCATCTTGCTTCACTTGATTTTGACTAAATGTTTGCTTTGAGAGTGTGTCCCCAGATCGATACTGTGCTTCCTCAAATGAAAAATCATAATTTGAATGTTTTGTTGTGGTTAAACGTTCGTTCACCAGGGAAGGAATCATTCGCCTGAAACTCATAGTGTGAGAGTCGTTTAACAGCATTCTAATGTTGTGCATGTCGGTCTCAATGTGCCTGAGATGTTTGGACAGTCTTTGAGAATCCATGGCCCTGTGTGTGTGGCTCAGGTGGTGCAATTGTGACACAATCTATTTTGGTTTGTGTGAATTGACACACGTTTGTGTTCAGGGTCTTGGTTTGTTCGCCTCGCCGATCCGAGACTCTCCAGGTCCAGGCCCTGGTCCGGTCCCTCCCCCTGGGCTTGGACCCCATGAGCCCCTTCTGCCCCCGAACCGGCTGCCTCCCCCCGGAGCGTACAGACCCATGCGTCCTGGGCCGTACGGACCGGGCATGCCGCCTCCTCACCACGGCCCCCCACTTCCGGCCAACGGACACCCAGGGATGCCAATGGGAGGAGAGTTTGGACCCCGCCCCTCCAATGGTCATGCGTTTCTGCCCAGACCTGGTCCTGTCCCCATGGACCTCCGGGGTCCGCCTCCACCACACTTGCGTCCTCCTCCGCACTACGGCCCCCCTCCTCATGGTACGTGTCCCACTTTAACCTTCAGATTTATCTGACTCCTATATTGACCTTCATGTTGTGATGTTTCTGTCAGTTCTTCGAGGGCCCATGGGACCTCATCCATCCTTCCACCCCGACATGCGCTACCCAGGGCCCCGGGCCAGCCCCCCCATGGACATGCCCCCCCCAGGTGCTCTACACCCAGGCTCACTCCCTCCGCTCAGTGGCTCCTATGGTCCTCCTCCTGAGTCCCTCCAAAACCCTGGTGCTCACAGTAAACCAGGACCAGAAAGTCCTCCGGAGGTTGTGGGTCCAGCTGGGACAGAGCCTTAACTTTACAGCCACAGGACCTGAACCCCCCTTGAGCCCAAACCAAACCCTCCCTGTCACCGTCCCACAGCTGCAGAGGGTCTGACCACAGAGGCACAGGTCAGACTCACGCCTCGTTTAAACAGAGCCTGGTCCATCCACTGTGAGGGACAGCGCTGGGACCACCTTCACTTGAAATAAGCCGTCCTCTTGGGCTGGTTTCTGTACAAATCTTTGACTTTTATTGGAAAACTCCCCCTTTCTTTGCACCGCCTTCTAAAACGTGCAAATAAATTCACTGTTAAAGTATTTCATTCATTGCAATAAGAATAGCCACAGCTTCATGTGCAATAACCACACAATTATTCTCATTTTATCTTTTAAATTGTAGAGCTTTCATTTTAAAAGGGGCCGTTTTAATGTCATTTCCTGTGGAAATTATTTTTTAAAAGGTGAAAAGGAGCTTTAGCTTTGAGCATTTCAGGAGAACCACTCTTTCCAAACATTGTTGCTTGAGAATGGACTGTAAAACAAATGTGCAACTTTATGGCCAGATGTATAACTTATTTTACTATGTTGGTAGAAGTTTTAATAATAAAGAATGTTAAAGACATCACTCTGTTGCAACACTTTTCTCATTACTGGGAAGGTCCCGTTGTTTATTTATACAGCTCAGTTATTGCAAAATGATTTATTAAATGTGTTTTAAGACCAGAAAACACTCTGACTTGACATTAAATGTATTGTTTGTTGTTTATACTTCAGCTAATACTTGGCCATAGCTTCTCTCACCTGCAAAAAGAGGTAAAAACTGGCATTTACATTTTTATTAAAAATTAATAGCATTGCAAATGTTATGAAATACAAAAGACAAACCTGCTGCTCCCTCCGCAGAGCTTCACTTATTACAATGTTTAATTATCTGTTTATGTATATTACAATTAATTTACAGTCAAAGTTGGACAAAAATACAAATGTAAATATTGGAGATGCCTCTGTTTTAAAAATAAGAACAAAAAGGCAACATGCAGTCACAAATAAAAGCCCACTACAGGGTGAATTCCAAAATAAGAGTACAAGACTTTGAAGTAACCATAGTTTCATACAGTGACGACACCAGGGGAGAACTGCACCGAAGAACTTGTCAAATGGAAAGTTGATGAACGCAATGAAGTCCCTCGAACACGGTTATATTTGCAATAGCTTACATTCCTGCATTTTTTGTATTTATTTTTTAACTGTGAATTAAAATGAAATCAAATACATTTTCACTGTACATTTATCAAAGTTTATTTTATTATTTGGGGAAGTTAAATGCATAGTCATGGATGGTGAGCCTAAACATCCGAAAACATCTTCCACTAAACGAGGCACAACTACTGTTTTTAATGCAACACAAAAAAAAAACTGCCAAATTTATGATCCCTTATTTTGCAGTTAAGTCAGATTTATTTCAATATGACGTGTGGATTTAGTGTTAAAACGACGACATAGAAAACAGACTTCAGGACTGTAGTGGGCGTGTGTGTGGGTTTTAAGATCACATTTTTCATTTTTGTCTGTAAATACCTCTTTACGACACTAATGCATCTGTAGTTTCTATTCTACAACATTCACCAATGGAAAAACTGCATTTTTTTTACTTTTTTAAAGCTGAAATTAATTCTCACCGAGCAGAGAATGTTGATCTTATGCGTTTGTCACCCTCTGCTGGCAACTGCGAGACTCCATTTGCTCTGTGACGTCACATCCAGCCTCAAAATCCGTGTGTGACGGCTCGTTGTGGCGCTCTCTGATTAAAAAGTGACGGCAATAGAAAATGATCTGCTTTTTCTAACCCCTAAATATATCGGCAGGAGTCCAGTGAAGTAGCATTAACTGTGACTGAAACAACATGAGATTGAGTTAATTTAGCATAACAAGACGTTTATTGTTTTGGCATGGACCGTTTGGATTTAAATGCCAGATTTAGATCACCATTATTGAAAAAGGCCTCGCTTAAAGCCATGAAACGCATCCATTTCCTCTGAGATGAGCACCATAAAAGTTAGATAGTGAGTGCACCTTTAACTTTAGTGTTAGTTATTTATTTAGGTTATATTGCATCGTAAATGTTTGCCTTAACTCTGTCCCGACACTACCCGGCAACTCCTCATGTTTAGCTGGATTAATCAGTAACGTCCAAAGTCCACAAAACGAAAAAACGTGGCTCAAAGCACCTTTTCTAATGTTTTATCCGGTGTGGAAGACGAATGTTGTAAATCCTAAATGAGCAAAATGCAAAAAGCGTTCGGCTGAGTACGTGACGTTGTTCGTTTGCTGTTGCTGGACGTGAGGTGACGGCGGTAAAAGAGGAGCAGGACCTAACTGTCCTTGTGCAGCGTCTGGTGCAGGTGCAGAAACAGGGGTTTCTTTGTCAACAGCTGCAGTTTCTTCCTCTTGAAGTCGGTGGGCTTCTTATACCTACAAAACGGCACATGTATTTAAAGCTTCACGATTGACGGAGATGGATTTAAACTACAGTTATGGTTTATGAGCCTCCACCTGACGTTTACATGCTCGATATTTCACTTCACATTTACGTAAATCTAGGTTCATGCCATGTTAACCCACACAAAAGAGGAACATGAATGTACTCACAGCTCGATGACAATTGGACCTGGTTTGATCTCGTCCATTTCCATAAAGGCAAAACATTTTGTGCTGGTGAACCTCTTTTTCGGTTTGTAGTGCTTGAATTCAAAGAAGATAGCTGCGCCTGCAAAACAAACACATTCAAAAACTCCCAGACAAACAGAAGCCATGCGTTTAAACGTTTTTTTAATAATAAAGTGACGGTGAAATGTGAAATAACAGGCTTTTTATGCTGGCCGCCCTGAAATGAAACAATGTATTATGTGTCGCTTTTACAATTGATACTGTATTATAGAGTGTGAGGGGCCGTAATGAAAGTGAAAATGTGGATATTGCAATTTCACAATGACAAAACTGCCACTGTGTTCTGCTGCGAAGACTTTGTTTACCTTTGGGTAGTTTCTCCACGTGTTTCTGCACCTCCACGTCCACGTTAAAGTGAATGTAGGTGTCTTCTTTTCTCGAGGCGACGGGCGTGTCCTGGGCGGGGTTCAAATCCATGCCATTCACATCTGAAAGCACCGACAGAAGAAGGGAAAATGGCTCAAATTATGTTCAAGTACAAACATTCAAAAGGGAATCCACAACATTACGTCATGTAGATTAGATTAACTGACAATTTATGTGAAGAAGCCACTAAAGTCAACAGCTAAATATTTAGTTTGTACCCGATATCAAACAGAAGAATATCAAGTAAACAGTTAAGTAAGGCTCACATTTATCACTGATACAGACTGTGTGATCACGCATAAGTTGAACTCATTCCATTTCTCTCCATTAATAAGCCGTTTCTGAGTCGGTTTGTTGAGGAAAATAATTCATGTAGAGCAGAACGCTAAATCGCCAACTGTCGTCACCAAACAAAAAACGACTACTGCCTGTAAAGTTAATTTGAGTGAAACAAAGCCAAAAAATAAGGCAGTTGTGTTGCCTGTAATTCTGCCACTCTGAGGAAAGTTGAGGATTTTTCGAATAAAAGAATGTCGGGGCAAAACCTCCATAGTTGACCCTGATGTTTGTGAGTCAAAAAAGGTCCGTTACCATGGAAATCTGCCATGTTTGCTGCTGTTGTGCTAAACATCCATTAGAGATACATTTACCAAAACAATGTATAAGAGTAAACAAAAGAGCAGTGTAACAATAAGATAAGACGGTGGGTCAGGAGACGTCTTAATGAACGCGGAGTTGAGCATGTGAAAGACTCGTACCTTTGACCTTGATGGTCATGTAGGGATCGATGCACTGGCCCGCATCCTTCAAGCCGATCTTTTCGATCTTTATGGTGAGGAGGCTCATCCCAGGCTCCGACGGCAACCGCGGCAACAAAGTACCTGCAATGGCCAAAAGATACGAGTAACTGACATGACTTAGACCAGCAACGTCACCGTTTATTTAAAGTGTTCACCAGGGTCTTTAAGATAGTTATAACTTTATTTTTTTTTTTAAACAACTTTTCGACTCTCATCTAAGAGTCATTCTCAATCTGCGGATCGAGTCTGGGACCTTCCGGTTGTATACAACAGTGCTTTGAAACCCTGGAGCGGCAGACGCCCGGGGCCTTCTGATGCTTATCAGGTACTCAGTGAGGAGGGAGCAACAGTCGGGTTACAATAGGATGTAGAAAGCCCATTACAGGGCTGTTAGTAAACAAAGAAGAGGAGTCTCAAGTGAAACCAAAAACTCCCTTTATCAGGAGGTCCCGCCCTGTGGACAGGGGGTTACACAGTTCCCAGACTCGATCCGCAGATTGAGAATGACTCTTGGATGAGAGTCGAAACGTTTTGTTTTTCTACAGAGTCCAGATGATACAACTGAATCTTTTCTACAATAGGATGGGAAAAATACAACTTTCTAGCATCAAAATGGTTACTGTTAATTATTTGAGCTTCACAAAAAGTAGAAGTCTCTTTTTCTTTTTCTTCTTCTTTTATTTGTATTTATTTATTTTATCTGTGGTCCACGATAATATACTCAGAAGTCAACAGTACCAATTAAAATAATACAAATCTTGTTGTAGTCATCTCCAGATGAACTACAACTGAATCTTTTTCTACAATGGAACTCTCCTGGACGAATGAGGGATTACACCGACAACAATCTATAAACATAAGCCGACAAAGTAAATACTCCAAAAGAATTAATATTAATAAGAAGAAAAAGGTAGAAAGGAGGGGTAATGACATGTCAAATCTCTGGTGGACTTGATTGGGAACAAATAGTATGTTTTATTTTATTTTATCGTGAACCGTTATTTTTTGGGACACTGGGCACGTTAAGAAATGAAATAAAGTTACAAAAATAATGTTGTACACAATATATCTGTAGTTAAAATGAAAAACTATAATGGGGGTCAACATTTCAGTGAGTGTTTTTGTTGTTTTTTCTACCTGGGGCGCGAGGAGAGAACGTGTCTGTGGAGCCGTGTCCTGTCGCTGCGTCCTCCTCCTCCAGGTCCAAGTTCTCCTCTTCTCCAGGAGCCAGGATTTTACTGCCAATGACACAATCTCACTTACCATTTGTTCCAGTCATGTCCCGGTCATCTCTGTCCTGCTTATCATGCTTTTTTGCGTGTGTTTTGTGGTCCTCCTTCCATCTACAAATCTATCTGTAATCTTTGTCTTCAGAATTTTGGAGCAAGTTTATTCATTGATACGTTTTTATTCATTTATTAACACATTATGACATATAGATGAAGGAACGCATGTTTACATTAAGTCTAAATGTTAAAAGCGCAATATTGTTACTGCAATATCCGACATAAATGATAGACTGGGGTAATATCAGCATCAACATATAGGATATCGCTGTTGATTAAGTTTTGAAGAAATGTGAATGTTTGGACAACACTAACAACATCAAATGTTAGTGTTATTGAGAGAAGAACATGTTTTCTTTCATTTTAATACATTTCTGCTCCATTAGTCTGTGAAAAGTTTATGAAATCTGAATGCAAAAGTGATATGAACATGTAAAATGTCGATTTTTTTGGGAGCACAGATTGAATTGAAAATACTTACATTTGCTTCTAAAATAGACACGATTAATAGTTTTTAGTTCTACCGATTATTTTGTGGCTAGGGATGTCGCGATGTCAAATTTTAGTGATGCGAATATTGCGGGGAAAAAACATCACGGTTTAACATTTATTCACGATTATTACCGAGACATCACATAGTACTATTTTTCAAATGTGTGAGCGTCTTTATTCAACTGAACTATGTATCTATGATTTTTTTTTTAGCTATAGATTGAATTAAAACCATTTAATTATGCTTCTAAAATTGAAAAAAATTGTCTCGACTCTTTTAGTTCTTCCGTATATATTGTGGCTCAAACAATCCCTCAATTCACAGAATAATCTTGACATCCGTAGTCTAGACAGGACTACAGTTCAGCATATGCATATTTACCGCGATGGCACTGGCTGCACGTCAAAAGGAAACTCTTTGTTGTAGGTCAAGATGTTTGTGATAACTGAAAAATAATCAACATTGAATTAATATCAAGAACATCATTTTCTTCTTTTTTTTTTAAAGTTATGCAAACGTACTATTTTCCAGTTTCTTCAGATCTTCCAGCTTGAACTCCTCCTTCGTCTGCGTACTGCACTGCAATAGAACAGACACACCCATTTTACAGTAACAGATTCTGATTTCATTTGAACTGGGATTTGGGGCCATCCGAAACCAAATGGAACTGAATTGAATAGATACAAATATTTGAATTAAATAAGCGCCATTATTTTTGCGTACAAAGTTTCCCACAGTAAAATAAATCACCAGGTCCATTTGTCTGAGCAGGAAGAACACTTTTAAATCAGATTTTTCCTTGATTATTTATTGACCAATACGCAATTATCCCTTTCTCCAGGAAGTTCCTCAATGGTTAATATTAAACCAAAATCTTATCTGCCATTAAATTTTGTGTCCACAGCTCAGTGAGACCAGCTCCTTTTTGCACCAACCATCACTGGCTTGTCATTTACCCACAAAAGGCAACAGCAAATGTACATCGGTCACAACTTATTTGGATGAACCCAACACCGACCTGTAAACTGGCACTTCTCATTTCCAGACATGTCGCAATTTTGCCCAAAGTTTTCTGTCAAAACACACACACGCGTCAATCATTTGTTAAGTTATAAAACGGCAAATTAGTCTGACACCGACTGGGTTTATTCCAATACAGGTTCAACCTGAGTCGTGCACTGTTTATAAACCTATTCTTGTAGCTCTTACCTTCTGGTCTTCATTGAAATCTGTTGAATTGTTTGCCTGGACCTCTTTCTGCAGTTGTCTCGCCAGGCTGAAAACAAAAACAAAAAGCAACAGATTGTGAATTTTAAAGTGTAAAAACTACTAAAAGGGTTTGTACTCCCCCTTGCGTCCAGACTGAAAACGACAGGCACATGTAATAACCGTGTAACAACTGAACATTATGTTGTGGGCTTGATTCCAGCTTCATACAAGGCTGAGGACGGTGGTCTTGAGTATGAGAGCAGCATTCTTGAGCTGAAAACCCAATCAGGAGGGTGTGGCGGGCTGTTTCCCAACCCTCAGAGGAATATTGGCCTAATTCTGTGCTGCATGACACACTGAAGGCACAACACAACTCCTGCGTCCACATCCACAGGAGGAGGTTTCCCGTGCCAGGCCCCTGAGCGCAAGAAACAAGAGCCCCAAGTGTGCGCGCAGGGATGGGCTGCAGCGCTCGGCACACACGCTCCTCTATGCGGTCACTGCCACATCACGTCATGGATGCGCAGGCTTCATTTACTGGCACACACACGCGAGAAGCAAAGTTGTTGTGAAGAAACACGCAGCTCATCTGTAAACGAGTCTCCAAGAGGCGAGCAGAAAAGGAGCGGCGCTGAGGGCGTAGCGGCCGCGCGTAAAGACACACACATGTTGAACATCACTTACATTTGGTACTCATCTATAGCCTCCACTAACTGTCCCCACGAGTCAAAGTCCGTGGCTTTTCGGAAACTGGCGTGCCATTTCTGGACAGTCTTGTTGACATCGGACATTTTGGCAGGCGGCGCACGCGGGGGGCAGCAGATCTCAGGGCATCGCCGCGTTTGTGCTCAGTCACAGCGGACTCCAGAGGCAGCGACGGCCGCAACGGTCCCCGGGATCTCCACGGTCCAAGGCGCGCTCACACACACACACACACACACACACACACAAGCACACACACACGCACACACACCCACCGCACACAGACACTCACACAGCCCGGTGACACCCAGACCAAGCCCTACTACAGCTCTGCACCGAACGACGCATCCGCAAGAAGAGGAAGTCCCGCCCCAGCCAGAGCGCGAGCCAGAGGTGCGCACGGTTTATTACCCGGCATCGCCCGCGAGAGCTGCAACAGTTGGAGACGCTCATGTGGCTGCTGGAGGAGAGCGTGGTCTGTCAACACCGCGTGCACACACACAGCACACACACAGCACACACACTACACACAACACACACACAGAACACACATTACACACACTACACAACACACACAGCACACACAACACACAGACACACTGCACACACACACACAGCACACACACACACAGCGCGCACACAGCACACACACAGCACACACACTGCACACACACTGCACACAACACACACACAGAACACACATTACACACACTACACACACACAGCACACACACTGCACACACACACACAAAACACACACATGGCACACACACAGCACACAGAGCAATAAAACCCCAACAAAAATGGCACGAGAATATCCATGTTGTTGTTGTTGTTGTTGTTGTTAGTAGTCTTGACTCCTACCTGTCACCTGTGTAAATGGGTTGTTTTTTGTTGTTGTTGTTTGTTGTTTGTTGGTGGTGGTGTGGTGGTTGTATGGTGGGGTGGTGGGTGGTGGTGGTGGTGGTGTTGTTGTTGTGTGGTGGTGGTGGTGTGGTGGTTGTTTTTTGTTGTTGTTGGTTGTTGTTGGTGGTGGTGGTGGTGGTGTGTTGGTGATGGTGGTGTGGTTGGTGTTGGTGGTGTGGTGGTGTTGTTGTGGTGGTGATGATGGAGGTGGTGGTGGTGGTGGTGTTGTTGGTGGTGGTGTGATGATGGAGGTGGGGATGGTGGTGGTGGTGTTGGTGGTGGTGATTGTGGTGGTGGTGATGTGGTGGTGGTGATGGTGGTGATGGTGGTGGTGGATGGTGTTGTTGTGGGGTGGTGGTGATGTTGGTGGTGGTGTGGTGTGATGGTGGGGTGATGGAGCGTGGGTATGTGGTCTGGTGAGTGGTGGTGGTGGTGGTGATGGTGGTGGTGGTGATGGTGGTGATGTAATGGATTGTCTTTCCCTCTTTGACTCCTCTCTTAAACCATCTGTTCTCCTTGGCCAGGATCTGAACGTCACTGTCCTCAAAGGTGTTGTCAGAGGCTTAAAGTGCTGAAACCACTGAGGGATTACAATGGCATCTTTTTTAATATTATTCCATACCAGCTTCTCTTATATGGAACATTTTAAGCATTTTCCCCCATTAATTTATTGCTTAAGGCCATTTACAGTTGATGTCAAATAATAACTGTATCTTTGAAGACACAATTCTTGCTAACCAGACGGTCCAGTGACTACTCTCATTGTCTCTATGGCCAGAAATGTTTTTTCAATGTTTGTCTGTGCCCAGGTGATGATCTTGAACTGCGCTCAGGGTTTCTTCTGCCAGAACCTGAGTTTGAAGACCTGAGGAGCCAGAAACGAGTGTGTCATTTTAAATGATGAACTCAAAATGTGACGAAAACACAAGAATTCATATTTGAAAATGAGCGCAATAGTGAGTGAATATATGACTCCTGCAATAAAACTGTTTTTAGCATAGACATTTACAAAAAAAGAGTCATTATGAGTTTATAGGTTTAGCAGAGCCTAAGCAGCTACTCTGTGGTTACTTATGACAATAAAACCCACAGTTTTAATTAAAATCTTTGTAAATTATATATATTTTTTATGTAATGTCATCAGTTTCCCTCTAACTGATTAGCTCATGTTGTGCCTCTAAACTCTTTGATATTATTTGTTTTAATGGGTAAATGGATGAGCAATGTTACTTTATTTATTTTATAATAACATAATCGTACACATTATTCTTCTCTGTTCTTTGCAATACTAGCTTTACTCATTCCTCTTTGCTTATGTGTGTGAGTATGTGTGACTATTGGGCATTAAGGCAGTGGTCCATTGATCTTAAGTGAATGATTTATGCCATGTCACGCTCAGGTCTACGGGCGTTAATATCTTTGTTACAGACGGTGCTCCCAATTCTGCGCAACGCCACATTCGTCAAACCAAACGGTTGGCCTTGACGGTTCACACAGGACTTACTCCAATGGTCCTCACTCGCACTCATAAGAGAGTCCTTTACCCTCAAGATGATTTTCTGTCTGTCAAGACTTTTGTCATATACATAACAAAACACAGATATTATAAAGCATTTATATAGCATAGTTATAAAGCAGGAAAGTCATTGCATTCGTTTTTGAAATAATAGAAGTAGGGTTCATACAATAAACTATATTCATAATTAATGTATCCATTTGTTGTTGTCTATATCTTTTTGGCCACTTAGGGGCGACAGAAACGACTAAACCACAATTGTTGTAACTACAACTACTATCACTGTCAATACATTCATTACTGTTTGTTGTCAATAATAGTACTAATAGAACATCTTCCTTTACCGCTTCTACGACAGTCGAATGGTCTAAGCCGCAGCACATGTGCAAGGCTCTGTGGCATTATTATGTTATATATGTATAGTAATATTATATTATTGTGCCTGTGGGGACACTTTCAATTGTACAGCTATAAAAGTTTAACAAAATCTGTTTACTTTCAGTGAATGTCACCTTAGGCCATTCAAAAGGGCCATTCAACAATGTACAGTTTTCCACCATTTGAACTCTGCATTATTGATAGAAATTGGCTGATGAGAGTTCTGTTTACCAAACTAAATGACCAGCTCATACGTTCTGGAAGTATTCAGTTTCAAATCAAAGCTTCTGCCTTTTGTAGCTTGTAAGATATTGCTTAGGCATATTATGTGTTGTCTAAATGTGCTGTTATACCCTTTTTGCGGGTGGAGAGGTGATTGTGATCCTGGATGAGCACAGCAGTGTGACCAATGAAGCAGAGGGTCCGGTGCTCGTGGGCAGCTCCTCTGTTCTGTCTGTGGACTCAGAATCAGACCTACAGCCAGTAATCCGTGGTAGTTCTCTCTTTTTGGATTACAAGGACTGTAGTGATGTCATGTTGTACGCAAATGTGAAAGGGAATCATTTTGGCCTCATAATCTAGTTGTTGGGTTCTTAATTTATCCGTTTCGCTATTGTTTCGAAGAGTGGTTTCATGTCCATTTCTGTAACGTTTGCTTTTGTAGTATATTCTGTACTTTCACTAAATTAAAAAAAATAACTTTTCATCGTTGTATTTGTATTTTGTGTTGTTTCTTTTCAGCTTTCAAGAGGTTAGACTGTGTGTTTATGTACAATGTAATGTTTTCTTCATCAGCAAACTAAAACATTTCTGTAAACAATAAATGTAACAACAGAAATGGACAAAATGTTAACCAAAACCAAACTTTTTTTCTAACAGTCCTTCTATTTCAAATTGTTACCAAACTCTGACAGTAACAGCAATGAGCTATAGCCTATTTTGAACACAAAACATGCATCTACATATATTTACATTTTTATTAACTTCCACATTCAAGTTGTAATTAGAATTATTATAACTCAGCTTTATATGATTTTAATTACAGTAGTCTATGCAGTATTTCCCAACCTGGGGTACACACTCACTTACCAGGGGGTTCTTGGAATGGTTTCAGATTTTAGTATTTCCATTTAAAATGTTCTTAGTTCATTTTACATCTATAATAATGTTTCTGTAGGATCATTTTATAACAATTCATAATTAAAACAAGAAAGCAGAATGGTTGTGATTGGCAATGTAGTTGTTATCAGATTTTAGAATGACAAAAGAAACACTAGGACAGCTATGATCTTCCACTTCTTCCATTTGTGGTGTTGTGATTCCCCTTTCTATCTGTGTACCTTTGCCTGTTGCCCCCCTCCACCGGCTCTCTTCCTAAATGTGGGTCCATCTGTGTTTTTTGGAAATCCAAATGTTCACAGCATGAAGCTCAAGGCTGAAGCAGCTCCACCCGTTTGTAAAAGCAGCAGTAATGATACAAACCCCACAGTAGGCCAGTTGGGTTGATTTAAGGATCAGCTCCAGCCGTAATTGTTTTTAACATGCTTTTGTCTTGCACAGATACATTTGACAATAGCGTTTGCAGACGTGGTATCAATTACATTTACTCAAGTATCTTCTTAACAAAATTGTACTTCTTAGGGTAGTTCTCAGACACCATACTTTTACTCCTACTTTAATAAATGTTTTGGTTTCTCTTCCCACTGTGAATAAGACGACACAAACAAACAAAAGATATATGTTGACAATATGATGAAATAAAGAATTGATGAATAAAAAATGTTAAAACATTTTTGCAATACATCGTGTTGCATTTGCCCCATAACATGCTGAGCTCTGGAAATCCCATATTTTTTAAAATAAGGGCTTTTTCACGTGCTCCCGAGTCTGTAACTCCCACGCGCACGAGTTTGTTGGTCGCACTCCCGCCTTTATACGTCTGGATCTCGAGAAAGTGCATGGCGGTAATGTAACATGGATACCAACCGCCATAAAACACCACCAATGAAAAGAAAGAAGTGCACGTGCATGCGCATCATCTGTCCTAACGCAGCAGAGCGTCTGGAGCGTCTGATCTGAAGTGTGTTTAATGAGAATCCTTTCAATTAGGCTACTAACGTTAAAATGAATGAAATCTCAAACTGTCATCACTGTAGCCTGTTTATGCCCAACGGTTTGTGACTCTGTTCGTTAAAACAGAAGGAGCAAAACATTGTGCGTAATTTTCCCATTGTATCCAAATGGGTCTCCAAAGCGCACTGAGATGTATTAAATCAGTGACCACTGGCCAAGCCGTGTATCTAGGCAAGGCAAGTTTATTTGTAGAGCACAATTCGTACACAAGGCAATCCAAAGTGCTTCACACAACAGGGAAGAAATGCATTAAAACCACAAAGACATGGCAGAAATCACGAAATCTTAATTTAAAAGTGCCATTTTCAGGCTATCAGTCAAATAGTTCAAGACATAAAAGAGAAGAGTGCAAATAAAAGCATTTCAATCATATGCACAGCCAAACAAAACAGTTTTAGCTTAGATTTGAACATTGCCAGAGTAGAGGCCTGTCTCACATCCTCAGGAAGACTGTTCCAGATTTTAGCTGCATAAAACTGAAACGCACATTCCCCATGTTTAGTTTAGTCCTGATTGCTGGACAGCAGGAGGCCGGGTCCTGAGGTCTCAGAGTCCGAGATGGTTATGGCACTAACATGTCCGAGATGTACTTTGGTGCTAGGCCATGGTGCTCTTTAGCAGTTCGGGCTGCAAACGATTAACATCTTCTGACACTGGTGCGTGCTGGACCTTTATGTGGAGCGCACTGGATCTGTCTGTTCAACCAACTCCAAGAGCGCACAAGACCTGATACGTTAATATAATACATCCATGACGTAATATGGGACAGCCTTGTCGCGAAGGAAGTGACGCAACTGGCCTTCAAACTTTGCATTCGGAGCATGCAGCCCCCAAGGAGCTATTAGAATATCGGCAGCCCCTGAATTGGGACTATCTATGATTGGGACACAGCTTATACTCAAACCTTTTTGAAGGGCGACAGTGGATTCCGACACGAATTCCGTGAAATGTATGTTTCCATGGTGACGTTTTTCTTGGATAAACTTTGGGAACTTTGTGTATTTTAGTCACATTAAACGGTAAGAAAATATCTAACAATAAGTCTATAATACATGCTACACATTCTGTTCGTCCTAATTTCATGTTTAATGAAATAAATGACCTAGCAAATTTAGTGTTTTGTGTTGTAGTCATGGAGATGTATTAAATTAACTGGATAAGGCACGCCCCCTCTGCCCGCGATCCAAGTCGCCTATAAAATTACCGACAGTACTCAATTATTTTTAGTTTAAAAATAAAAGAGAAGGAATTGATTTTTTTTTAACCGTTTCTAAAACCCTCACATTTTTGACGTCATCGTGAACGGTGTAAGCGCACGAGCCTCGTGAACGAGCCTCAGAAGAGCACGTGTCGGACGAAAACAAACCAGAAGCAGAAGGAAGTGGACATGACGAGACGTACGATATATGTAAAATTGCGTTTTATGTCATTTCTCACGTTTTATGAAGTATAAATGAACGCTTACACAGTAAACACAAGGGAACATTTAGCTACACAAAAAGATTCGGAACGATATTCCATCATTTCAGGCTCATGCCTTCTGCAAATAATTTTTTTTTTCTCCGTCCAAAATATTATGAGAGCAAAATTAGTTTTTATGTGTTGTGTTTTCTTCAGGTTAAGTTAAACATGGACCAAGGGAAACTAGAGAATGAATGTGAAAAGAAAGTGATGTTTTTATTATGTGCAATCAAAAACAATTACCAATCATTCAAATATAACCTGGTGCAATGGGTAAGATCTTACTCCGTATATAAATGCAAACGTATTTAAAAGTGACGGTTGTGTACTCACATGGGCAGCTGAGACATTTGAGGTTATATTAACAATTGAAGTGTGCTTCATTCAAGCACACGCTTGTTTTCTATATGAATGTCATGGATTTATTTTCATGGTATATGTACAGATGAAACAAAGTGTACAAAGAGGTTCTCCTGTCAATAATGTTCTAACTTCTAAGTACTAGGTAATAGCTACTTGTTACTAGCTATTAAAATGACTGGGAAAATAGGTACCTTTGTATTACAGACCAAAATGTAAATTTGGCAACAACATATTCGAAGTTTTTCTCTGTTAAATGTTAGTTTGTTATGAACATAAAAACTAAAATAAGTGCTCTGAATTCGAACTTTTACCCAAATGACTAAACCATTTGTATCTTTCAAACCCTAACCCTAACCCTAACCCTTTTCAGGTGCAAAAGAATGGCCTGTGCAGGCCACGAGTGAGAAGACGGGACAAGGACAAACTCTGACGGGACCACAGGTAAACATAAAACTTTGTATATTTTTTATTATGGACACGAGAAAGAACAAAACGATCTATAACAGTATTCACCTTATTCCGGAAGCCCGTCGGGCACTGTCGGGCGCCGTCATACGACGTAATCTTTCTTCCGGTTGTATTAGTTAACATAGGGCAGAAAGTAAGTTCTACACAGACTAAAAAGCCGTTTTCGAGCCGCCCAGGAAATAGGTGCAGTGTTGAGCATTGGCTATTTTACACAAATCAATCTACTTTATAGCATGTTTTAGCGGCAAGACTTTTCCCTTGTTCTCCATTAAAACCAACGGAATTCCCGCTGGACCGGAAGTGCGATTACAACAGAAGTGGCGAGCACATGGGAAAAAGAGGAAAAAGTGGGCTGGGTGGAATAGTTACTTTCCAAAACAGTTACCGTAATTTTCTGACTATAAACCGCTACTTTTTTCCCACGCTTTGAACCCTGCGGTTTATACAACAGTGCAGCTAATTTATGGACTAACAGCCACTCAGGGGGCACTCTACCTGAAAGTGCGAGGGACTGTTCAGACATGTTCTTTGTATGTTAAGCTTCAAAATGCTGTGTGTTTTTTTTTAAATCAGACTAATATTCACGGAGAAATTAGTCTAATGAGGAACTGAATCCAGTGGCGGCTGAACGCAAAGACACACGTGGAGTGCGGAAATGCGATATACCTGCCGCATTGAAATGAGGCCTAACCTGACCCGCGGTCAAAAGTCACTACCGTGGACCATCTTTCTGTGTAAATATCTCATGTTACAATGTCTTGAGTGCAGCTTGATGCCAGGATTGTTTTGAGTGTTTTTTGAGGACTAATATTGATTAAATATGATTTAAATAATAACAGTTTTGTTGTCATATAGGCAGCACACTGATTACTATTTTCAATCTCATGTATTCTTGCATAACAACCGTAACCGTGATGTCAGGATTCAGTGTCATAAAATCCTAGATTCTAGAACGTCCCTTTAGAGACCCTCCTTTCCATTAAGACCTCTCATTCTTCTTCTTGCTGTCTCTTTCTCTCTTTCTCTCTCAGTCTCTCTCTCTCTTTCTGTCTCCTTTTTTTTTTTAAATACATGAAACACATACTTTGAAGACATACAACTACAGTATGTGGCAGTAAATGCACCTTTTCAGTTGGCTGCCAACCGCCACTAAGAGTAACACAACAACAACAAAATTCTTCTTCTTTGGTGGTGTTTTATGTTTCATTCTCTCTTTCTCTCTTTCTGTCTCTCTTCTCTCTTTCTTTCTCTCTTTCTCCTTTTTTTTTTTACGGTATAGCGTACTTCATACTTTGAGACGTACAATTACAGAAGACGTACAACTACAGAAGACGTACAACTACAGTAGGTGGCGGTTTTGGCTTTCGGCTCCCAACTGCCATTAAAAAGCAACACAACAACCACAACTCTTTCATTTTTGGAGTTTTTTTCTCTCTTTCTCTTGCTCTCCTCTCTCTCTCTCTCTCTTTTTTTTTACAGTGTAGCGTAAAACACATACTTTGAAGACGTACAACTACAATAGGTGGCGGTAAATGCACCTTTCCAGTTGGCTGCCAACCGCCATTAAAAGCAACACGAGTTGAGTTCAGTTGACTTCAGTCGAGTGCGTTCACCTGTCGTGAAACGTCTGCTTAATCAGGGTAAAAAACTCTTTTCTTTGGACACTGTTTAGGTTTATTGTAGGGTATTACAACCCTTTCCAACCAACTATGATATGGCCATATCATAGTTTTTAAAAGAGTTAGTGCAGAGCTTCTCAAAGTGGGGGGCGCGGCCGTTTGTGGGGGCGCAGAGCCGTGCTAAGTGGGGCGCAAGACATTTGGGGAAATGTCCGCACATTACGCGTGACAGACATGTTTTGAGCAACAGAAAATCGTCCAGTGCTAAGACAGAGTTTATCTCTAAATACAGAGAGCAGCAGAGGTCAGCCTGCCTCTGTGCCCCCCCACACATGTCTGCATCTGTGCCTCTCACACAGGTTTTGCCCCAGGTTCAGAACTTTGGCTTTGGCTTCTCTATGCGCAATATGTGCTCTGTTCCTCCGCTGTCTAACTTTTGAACTTGCGCTGCTATTGACCGCTCATTTGACGATATAAAGCATATGCGTAAAGAATGCGCGTGCATTCAATCTATTTCCGCTTTGGTCCCACGGGCAGTCTGTGACCATCGTGGACCCGCAGTCGTAAAAGTGATCCAGTGGCGAGAAGTAATGCAAGTGCGTCTTCTCTTTGAAACGTATTTACCTCAGTGAAGCGCCAATTCTGCACCGTGGGGGGCGTGAATACTTCTTTTTATCTCCCAAGGGGGGCACGCCAGAAAAAATTTGAGAAGTTAGTGTTTTGGGTATAGCTTAGTGGCAGAGCATTTGAGTAAGTCAGGATGTCCCTGGTTTGATTGAAAATAAAAAAAATATTTTTAGCAAAAACAATATAGCCATTGTCACGGCAACCACATATTATACACCATTTTAAAGCTCTGAGCTTCCCCGCGTAAAATTTTACATTCATTCAGAATCAGAATCAGAAAAGATTTATTGCCATTGTCGATGAACAGAAATCACAAAAATAGGAACTTGTTTTAGCGTTAAGGTGCAACATAAAAGACAGCAATAATAAAAACAACATAAATGAAAACAAAGGGGCATGCATGAGGAAACAGTTAAAATTGACTATGGAAGATAGAAATAGACTTACTATGTACACAAGAGCACCGAAAAGCCAGGGTGGCCGTCTGCAGCGCCATCTGGGGGATTCACCATCCTGTTGGGCTTGCCCACTCACTCCCCATAGACTTCCATTCATTTTAGCAGTTATAAGCATGGCCCATGGCTCTCGAGAACAGCACGATGCCAGGAGTGTTTTTGGAGGACATGCCGCAGTGCTCTTTTCGCGGGCATGTTCGGTCAGACAGTTGAAATGCTGCCAAAGATGGCAGCCATACGGTTAGCCACAATAATATATATATATTGCCCTCACAAGAGGAAAGCATGAACCGAATTGCGTGGCTCTATGATAAACCTTTTCCGTCTAAACTCTGTCTCCCATAGGCGTATTTTGACTTTTGTAGGTGGCGCTGTCGTGCCATTTTTTATGCTCCAAAAATTGGCATATAAAAAAACGCAATTTTAACCCTCATGTCACTATTTATGGAAACTAAAGCTCTTTTCTTGTTGTTTTAGCAGTGAAAATGACCAGTACAAACAGGAGGAGGATCATCGCTGAGGACCCCAGCTGGACCCTAGAACAAGTGCCTTTTCTGTCTAAACTCTGTCTAGAAGCCATCATGAAAAACATAGAAGGTACAGGGGATGATTGCAGGGTTTCAGATGACCTTGGGTTGTCAGTTAAATAACAAATCCAAAGTTTGTAATTGGCTCTGTGCATAAGGTGGCCGTTGCTAGCTCAAGGTTAGTGTGAGTACTTCCAGTCTAATTCAGGTCAGTTAGTTAGTTAGTTAATTTATTTGAGACAGGGACAATATACATTAACATGTCGGTGTAATCCCTCATTCGCCCAGGAGTGTTCCATTGTCGAAAAAGATTCAGTTGTAGTCATCTGGACTCTGTTTTAGAAAAAACAAAACGTTTCGACTCTCATCCAAGAGTCATTCTCAATCAGAGAAACAAGTCTGAGTCTGAGAATCCGTTTTATATGCCAAATCTGTGAGAGCCCTGCCCACAGGGCGGGACCTCCTGCTAATGGCCCATTGAAACTGGGATGGGCCTATTGTTCTATTGCCTCACCTTGAGTGCCTATTTAGCATCCGAATGCCCCCTCCAGGATTTCGGACTTGTTTCACTGATTGAGAATGACTCTTGGATGAGAGTTGAAACGTTTTGTTTTTTCTAAAACAGAGTCCAGATGACTACAACTGAATCTTTTTCGACAATATACATTAACCTTATCAGGAGAGATGCATTGTCCCAGGTTGTAGCTCAAGTGCTAGTTTCTACCACTGGGCAGGCTGATGTTGCAGTGAACCGTGATCTCTGACAACACGTTAAGACTTTACAAATCAGGTGACTATTTCACCAAACGACACTTGTGTGTATACATGGACATGTTTGTGTCTCAATGCTAACATTAATTTGAATTCTACTGTTATAAAAAACAGGTAACTGCCTCCTTATTCACCGGCAATTAGACTTCCTAAATCTATATAAATACATATAGTGACCTAATGTAATGATCAGGGAAATAGCTAATATGTTTGCATTAAGTCAATGAAATAAATACAAATGCAAATTGTATTTGAAAATGACTTTCGAATGGCTGTCGATACGTCTTGATATCTGGGTTGCTACCTTTGAAAATGTTTTCCACCATGGACCACTCCTGGGGATACACTGACTGAAAGCAGTGTCTTTATTGCAAATCATGTTTTAAAAATAAACCATAATTTGAAGCCTTATGGATCCATGCCAAACAACCCGATGCTGTCTACCCTTTATTTTCGTCACACAAAAAAATCATAAATACAATTCCCAATGTAATATATAACCTTTACACTATTACAACATATTTCTACTTAAACTTCTTAACATTAATTACTTGCTTATGTTACAGATATCATAGTTTGCCAATAACAATATCAAGTTTTTAAAATCTAGCAAGGCTCACAAAGTAAGTTAAGTTATAGTAAAAGCTTGTTATAGTAAATAATAAATGTATTTGAATGTATTTATCTGGGCTGAATATAATATGTTGTACTGTACTGTCGTATGTTGTACTGTAATCTGTAATTGGATACGTTATTTTAAGATCCTGACTTTGTCCTCCAAATACAACATTTACTCTAAAGATGCATTGAATAACTGACAACAACATACAGCCAAATGTTTGTTTGTTTTTACAGCCAAGCCCTTTTATGTAGAACTGAGCCTGTCGGAGCAGAACTTTATCCAGGAGAAGCTGACACTGCACGCTCCCCTGACAGTCACAGCCAACCTGATTCCTGAAGGCGTGTACTGGCAGCGGCGAAGCAAGGAAATCTGGCACAATTGTGATGTGTCCTACCACGGCCAGAGCTGGAAAAGACTGTTTTTTGAGCGCTACTTGGAGAACCTGATTGAAGCATTTCTCCCTGGAGACACGGAGCTCAAAACCATCCTTGAAATGCTACCTCTGTGTAAGGATTATGTGAAGAGACTGAACATTGAGGAGCTACTGGTGTCGATTAAACAAACACAGGAGGATGATGAGGTGACCAGTATCTATGAAGAAGATACCAAACCACCTCTAGACCATTTTAATTTTAATAGCCTGTTAGAAAATCTTATTAATCTGGAAGCGCTCCACCTGGTGTACAGAATCAAGCAGTGCGGCATGAACTATCAAAAAGAGATGTTTCGGATGACACAGGGAGACTGTGAGACACTCGCTCAGGCTGTGAAGTCCTGCAAGACTCTCAAGGTGTGTTACATGATTTAGTATTACTTTCTTTATTTAGCAGTTTTGACTTTAAAAAAAATATGGGTTAGAGTTAGGGTTAGTGGTTCTCAAACTATGGCGCAGGTACCACGTCTGGCGCAGATTCATTTAGAGTAAATTAAAATGTTTGTCTTCGTCATCTGCTTGTTAAGAAACACTGTAGAAATTAAACCTGGTTTAACCTATAGTTAAATAGTCTAAATATAGACGCAAATATTTGCGTAAGTGGTGCAAATAAAGATGCATATTTGTAATTAGAAATAGAGGTGGGCAATAAATACAATTTTTGAAAATATTGTGAATGTTGTTTTGAAGATATCCAAAATTGGAAAATCAGTTTATTGTTTATAGTGAAATATACTACAAAAAGAGCTGATTAAAAATAAGGATCTAAGATTATATTTCTGCACTTTTGTGATTCATTTTAGAGGCATTTCACATTTATCTGATAATTAAACCTCAACTAATATATTTGAAGACATATTCAAACACATTTCAGTTTAACTGACATAATACTGTCTGAATATCGTTATCAAGATAGTAAAAAAATATTTTTGTCAGTATCGCCCATCCCTAATTGTGACAAAGTTTAATTGATATATTCTGTCCTTTTTGGAGTCTATACATATGTGTAATTTATGGAACTGATTTTGTTGTGTTTTTGAAGGTTCTGCACCTCTACCAGAGCAATGTAGGTGACACACAGTGCAGACTTCTGGTTAAACACTTACTGGACCACCCTTCTTTGACCGAGCTGGACTTCAGTTACAACTACATTGAAGACAAAGGAGCCAGAGCCATCGGCAAACTGCTCTCTCGGAGTAAACTGAGGACCCTCACACTCTACTGCAACAAGATCCAAGAGCACGGGGCCAAAGCCATCGCCCACGCTCTGTCCAGGACCTCCACCTTAGAGGAGCTAAACTTGGGTGTGAACCGCGTGGGGGACGAAGGAGGGCAGGCCATTGCGAGGGCTCTGCTGACGAACTCCTCCCTGAAGACTCTGAACCTGTCGGCGAATGACGTGGCCGAGCAGACCGCCATCTCTCTCGCTGAGGTGCTCGTTCACAATCGCACACTGCGCAGCATCAATCTCTTCCACGGCCGACTGGGAGTGGTGAGTAATGGGGTTAGTAGAGTGCCTTGCCCAAGGACCCAGTAATGTGCTGCCGGCCACAATCAAACCATTATGTCTAAATGTCTACTAATAATAGGCAGTTTTGTGATCTGGTTGGAATAAAATGCATAGCGATTAACAATTCAAAACTAAACTATATATCTTTGACTGGGAAAAAGTCCTCAAAATGTTGCATATAACAGGAAGCTGAAGCCCATGAACAGAAATGATTAGGTTCAATCACTTTACACAGCAATAACAGGGTAATAATAGTTATAATAGTAATAATAAGTTCTGCGGCAGAACTATGGACAGCACACATGATAAAATGTGCTTTTTTGTCCAAGGAGCTTTTTTCAACTTAATTTCCTCAACACTTGGACTCAGAAACATCTTATTTAAGAAGACAGAGGTTTAGCAGTGTGTGAGACTGTAATGTCACCTGCCAGCATGGGACTATGTGTTTGTTTTGTGGTTCAATATTTATTATGTGTACATTTTCTTTGTACAAGTGATAAATTTCTTCTTTGAGCTGTAGAGGGTCGGATAAGTAACTTCTTTGACCCAGTATACATACTAAATAGGAACTAAAGTGTATATTTTGTTTTTTGTTTTACAATTTCGCCCATTTAGAAAAGGCATAAAGTATTTTCAGTATTATCATTTATATTTTTATTGAGTAATATAGCACACTTTGAAATATGGTCTTGTGACAGGCCTAACTAAGAGTGTAACTACAGTATGGACGAATTGGGTTTTTAATTATTTATAGTTAGTGTGTGAAAAATGTGGTGGAAAACTGAAAGCTGTAATACCGTAAGTCTGACCATAAAGAGACTCAAAACACAGCAGAAACACAATACCCAAAGTACTATCAATATCTGTGTCCTTCAATAAACAAATGATTGTATGGCAAGAAGGTCTAGGGGTTTGATTCCCTGACTTTATGAGGACTTTCTGTGTTCCTGTTGTTGTTTTTTACCTAAAATATGCACAGTAAAGTGTAATTAAAGTGTAATCGGCTGTCACCTACTGCTCGTGAAAAGATTGGTCAAATCAACAGTGGAGAGTAAATTTCCCTGCAAAAACAATACAATATTTTACATTTTAAAAACCCCATTGTCGCCTCAACTCACTGTGAGCAATATCCTCTTTGTGACATTTATTCAATTTGGTGTTTCAACTGATGCACAGAAACGGAAAACTTGAAAGCAAAACATGTTGGAAAGTACGGTAGTTTGACTTACCTTTACTTTTCCTTAATTTTTTCTGGTATATTTTACTTTTGAGCTACAGCAGATCGAATAATGAATATTTATGGCTCATTTATGATACTAACTAACTATTGTAGTGTTTCATTTTGCTATTTATTTAACAATATTATACATTTACTGGGATTATCCTGTTTTGGAGTTATTGTTGTGTCAGTGGCATAAAGAAGTTTACCTATCAACGTTTAACAACAATATAACAATATATCACACTTCAAATGTGTTATTGTGACATGCCTATGTATTAGTACTAAGTAGAAGACAAATCTGAGTGTCACAAATCACATATAAATGAACTGTAACTTTTTGTTTGCAGAAAGGAGGTAACGCTCTGCGGAAGGCCATGTCTAAAAACAGCACTGTGATTAAGTTTTTCCTGAACCTGACTGACATGGAGGAGGACGACATCGACTTCATACAGGAGGTGGTGTGGACCAATGAGGAGCGAGTATTGAGTCAAAGGCAGTAACTCGGCACACGTTCATATTATTTAACAGGTCTTGAGTTAGTCTTCACATTTCTAAACTAATATTGTAATGAGTGGAATTGAGAAGGAAACAGGGTTGGAGTGCATACCAGTTATAAATAAGTAACAGGCAGAGAATAGTCAGAACATTCTTAACATTCTTAACATTCTTAAAACATGCTAAAAGTGAAAATAAAAGTCTTGACAAAATGTAGTGAGAAGTTGCATTTATTTAGCCTTGTACATTGACATATTCTGTTGAATATAAGGCATTTTATTGGTACTTAAATCTTTCATTTCAACAAAGCCTTACAAAACCCACAAGAGGAAAATCATTTTAAAAAGAGGATAAGTCACAGTGCTAGAGAACATAATACATCTGATTCCCAACTGATGTCCTGGGATCTGAATTGGATTGTGAGGAGGTTCGATTTATATATACTGCTAGTTTGAAATTAATTGAACAATGTCTGAGTAGTTAAATGGGGTAGAATAATTTACAAAAAGAATAAATGTACAAAAGTACAAAATCAGATCTTTGCCACTAATATGTGACTTTCTAGTAACATTCTTCTATCTCTGTTTAATCATGTAACAGCACAAAGTCACTCATTTCTACCATCTAAAATACCCACAATGCAATATAAAAAACTGGCCTGTCAAAACGTCCCTTCCATTAGTCGTCCCTGACATTTCACATATTATAAAACTCAGGTCACAAAGGCTCAGAAAGAGTTATATATGTTTTCTTTTAAGTCAAGACGTGTTCAGCAGACTCGTTATGAGAATCACACCAACGTTTCCTTCACTACAAAGCATCAGTCAGTGTCATGTCGATGATATCCATGCTGAATAAAATGGTCTTATTTATACTGCGCTTTTCTATCTTCAAGGCACTCAAAGTGCTTTTACATCAAGGAATCACTCACCCATTCACACACACATTCACACACACATTCACACACACATTCACACACACATTCACACACACATTCACACACACATTCACACACATTCACACACACATTCACACACACATTCACACACATTCGCTCACACATTCACACACACATTCACACACACATTCACACACACACATTCACACACGTTCGCTCACACTTTCACACACATTCGCTCACACATTCACACACATTCGCTCACACATTCACACACACATTCACTCACACATTCACACACACATTCACACACATTCACACACACATTCACTCACACATTCACAAACATTCGCTCACACATTCACGCACACATTCACACCCCCATTCACACACATTTACTCACACATTCACACACACACACATTCACACACACACACTTCACCACGTTCGCTCACACTTTCACACACATTCGCTCCACATTCACACACATTCGCTCACACATTCACACACACATTCACTCACACATTCACATCACACATTCACACACATTTAACACACATTACATCACACATTCACAAACATTCGCTCACATTCGCTCACACATTCACGCACACATTAAACCCCCATTCACACACAATTACTCACACATTCAAGCACATTCACTCACACATTCACTCACACATTCACTCACACATTCACACTCACATTCACTCACACATTCACTCACATTCACTCACACATTCACACACATTCACTCACACATTCACACACACATTCACTCACACATTCACTCACACATTCACACACACATTCACTCACACATTCACACACACATTCACTCACACATTCACACACACATTCACTCACACATTCACTCACACATTCACTCACACATTCACTCACACATTCACACACACATTCAAACACCTGTGTAGGTAGACCCTGGAGGTGATGTGGGTTAGGCATCTTGCCAAAGGACACCACGGCAGTATTCACCTGAGGCCGCTGTGATCGCACCGCCATCTGTGGGTGAGTGCATCTGACCGCTCTACCAAGGATGTTTTCTTGATGTTTCTTCAGGTCAGAAGAACTCTCTACCACTGAGCTACTGCTGTCCATGCTGCTTTCACTACGCTTAATCCCCCCAGCAGAGGGCATCCGAGACTTAGTTAAATTATAATTAAAACAGAAGATGTTTGCTATAATAGTACTTTTTAATTTTTGTATATATCGTTTTTAGGTTTTAAATGTGAAATATCAATGCAAAGGTGTTGAAAAAGCCATAATAAAGCATAACATGTCCCTTTAAGATAAACCATTCTGCCCAGTGCATTAATGAGTTAAGGCTGATTGGCCCGGATGTATCTCTCATTAGAGTGAATGACAGCTGTAACAGGAACAAATGCAGACAGTGTGCCTGCTGCTCTGCTCCACATATTTACTATTCTTAGAAATCCAATTGCTTTGAATTTAGCCAGTGTTAAATAGCAGAAAACCTATCTGCTAATGATCCGTGGCCGTGTAAGTTTCACTGCAGCAGTGGAGATGAGTCTGTGAGGGCTTAATGTAAGACTGAGCTTAAAAACATGCAGAAATTGACATAGAAATACCGTAGTCCTGTCATGTCTGTTACAAATCATGCTCTCTTTAAGCTGATGATTAGGGCTACACACTTTTCCTGTTTTTTTACATTAACATAAATGTCAAACAGTTTATTTATTAATACAAAAAAATTATATCTGTGTTTATTTAAATTGCATTCCACAATTATGTCTATTATATATTATAGGTGACATGTATTTGTTCTACATTATATACATAGCACATCCCCCAAAAATGTGTTGCCAAATGCAATATATTTATTTGTCATTGTTTTTTTTTCTATTGTGCAGCCCTAGTCACTATAGTTAACCCTTTCATATTATTCCATGTGACAGTATCAGTAGTGAATCCAGGCCTTCTATTTTGAGCGTCTTTGATGGCCCGCTCTCCCTGATACGCATCAGCAGCAGCCCACATCCAGCTAAAAGACTCACAAATGGAGCATTTGTCCAATGAAAACAGGATATGTCCCAACTGCAGTTTAGAGATTTAGTTAAATGACAAAATGCTTGGATCCTAATGTTTGCTATAGTTCAGAGAAGGCACTTAAATAAAGAGGTATTCTGATTACAAAAATATTGGCATAAAATAACAAAAATACAAACATTAAATCAAAATAAAAAAAATACAGTTTTGAATACGGAGTTTGCAGGATTGCAGATTCAGATGGAAGTTTGTGTCCTTTAGCCCCCTGCACTCAATTATTCATAGTCTCTGTGTCTATTTTTAGAAAGCCAGGAAGTATAATGTCATTGCAACAAAGCTGCTATATCACATGTTTATTTTGATCAAAAGCGTGTTCTCCTTTGAGGGAACTACCTCAGGCTCACTCATTTAGAAACCTTTACAGAGCAAAAGTTTGATTGCATGATTTAATTTTATAAAAAAGAAGAAAAGCTTCTTTATGTAATGTTATGTAATTTTGCTGAAACAAGCAGTTAGTATTTTACCCTCATTATAAAGATTCTCACAGAAATTCAGATTTTATTCTTCTCGTGGAATAAATATTAGTAGTTACACCAATAATCCCAGACTGTAAATTTGAGAAACAACTGATTTCTTACCGAACGTTTTCTTTTGTATTTGTCCACCTCTCGGGTGTGGGTCATAGTGAGGTCTCCACACAGGAGCCGTTCGTGTGCAGGGAGCGGTGGTCGTGGTTGAGGCAGCCTTCATTGCGGTGCACTATGAGCACAGGGAAGTAGAGTGCGTCCTGGTAGTCTGGAGGGGTTTCCTCTCGAGGAGTGGGCCCTGACAGACGAGTGTTTTCTGTGGGACAGGCCTGGTTCAGACTCCCGCTGCTCCTCCACAGACAGCTCCTCCTGGAGCTGTGGAGTCGGCTCAGAGACAGGCGGCTGGAGCTGAAGGGCAGACGGGGCGTGGTGCATATGCTGAGGGCACTGCGGGAGAAGATGGAGGAGCTGCTGACGGCGCGTTGGCACCTCTCACAGCTTTGTCTGTAACTACTGTAGCCTCCCTCGGACAGCTGGGACAGGTCCATGAGCACAGCCTCGGAGTAACTGGGCACCAGCTGCTGGTTGGAGCGAATGTGCCACTCCAGCTCTGTGCTGTCAATGGTGTTGACCCGCGGGATCTGCCTGCAGTATGGCCTTTCATCTGAGGGCGAGCTGGGGACATAGTCAAAGCCAAAGAGCTTCTCCACGTGGTAGTGTGCACAGACTGTCCAGTACTCCATCAGCACCCTCAGTGGCCAGGACAGGGTCAGAGCAGCTGCCACCCAGAAGGTGGAGTGAGTGGCGTACCATGGGAGGTGGATGGGGTCTGAAAAGGCGATCATATACTCCCTAAAGTCCACGTTCTTCAGGTGCATGCCCTCTCGCGCCTCCATATAGTCATCTAGACCCTCGTTCTCTGTGAAGAAGCGAGCCCTCTGTGTGAGATACGAGTTCTCTGACTCCACATTGGCAAAGCTGAAGCACTTGGTGAACCTCAGTCGTGTGATGGGGAAGCTCTCCAGGCCCAGCAACTTCTTGGAGATGTCTTTGACCCCACAGTTTCCATAGTCGAACTCTGCCTCTGCCACATGGGTGTTGACCCTCTCGTGGTAGACCTGCGTGGTGGTGTAGGCGTCTCCGTTGCGGTAGCGGGTCACCTGTCGGGTCCGGCGTACATAGTGGTAACTGATGGCCTTCCACCAGATACAGGGGGTAGCCTGTTGCATCCTCTGGATGCGCTCGGTCACGTTGTCCACATCTACCTTGTACTGCAGCTCGTTCCGGGTGTGGCAGTGCCAGCACTCCACCAGGTACACCACATAGAGCATGACCAGGAAGGCCAGTGGGATGTAGATGTATCCGTTGGAGCAGGGGCTGTCGTGGTACATCATGGACTTGCCCTTGTAGGCGCTGTCGAAGGAGAGGCGTGTGACTGTGGTGAGCTGGCACCAGGCCATGGCCCCCACACAGGCGTACATGAGCAGGGACAGTAGCAGGCACTTCCAGTGACTCTCTTGACACAGACACTTGGACAGGGACTGCTTCACCGGCCGCTGCTGCACACAACACAACACAACACAACACAACACATGAGCTCCGGGAATAGGATGCTAATGAAACACATCGCTTTAGCACCTTTAACTGAGCTGCTTATTTATGAACTGGAGAGAAACCAAGCACCTTAGGGATAAACTTGGAAACAGTTCAAAGGCAGTGCCTTGTGCATATGAAATATTTACAGAAATATTCAGCATTTTAAGTGCTTTATCATTCTTTATACATGAGCTGCCTGTCTCAGGCTGTGTGGTCAGTAATCTGAAAATTTAGAGTGGATTGCACATTTGCCTGCTGCTTGGGGAAGGCTGCAGCGTCGTGAATTTGTTTACGGCTCTCGAAAATTTGCTGCATGTCATTTCCCAGTCTCATCATTTCACGCTGCATTGTCATATGTAATAAAGCCTACGGGCTAAATAAGCTTTATTATTATTATCCTTTTTGTCTACAGTGCACCAACATTTTAAGTAAAAGCATTCATTTGTCTGCCTACTAATAAGTATGTTTTCATTCATGGGTAAGTGAAGTAAAAAACTAGAAGTCTGCTGCCCACATTTGCCATGGAGGCTTGCAGAAAAGGAGCAGGTTTGCTCAGTGGATCCTACAGCCGGTTGGTGCCATCCTTTATCACCTCAGGGCAGACTCCAGCCTAGAGCGTGAATCAAACGCGTCACACCTCCTGGGATCACGGCTCTAACCCTGGCAGGGAGCCTAAACCATGTAAGCATGGTAGACTATGCACAATGCTAAATTAACTCCAGAAAATTAGCACAGCATGACGACAATCTGAGGGCTGTAGTGTTGGAGTAGAAATGATTCACAAGTGCTAAGAATATGCAATAAGTTCATTTGGCAAATGCATTTTTAAGGAATTGAAAGCAAACATTACGAATCAACAAGATAACATTTGGTGTTTTATCACTTGTGTGTGCAGTGTTTGTGTAAACAACGTTAGTAAGTGTACACCACTAAATCATGTAAATGCCCATTGTTACATAGTCAGACAAAAGCTACAATTAAGCAAACACGAAAACATTCATAAATTAATCTTATCAAACTAAACTAAGTTTGTTGCACAATTAGAAACATTTGGCCCATGTAAAGAAATCATTTCTAAAAAGACAAAACAAAAGTATCATGTGACATTGTGTTGGGTTTGTATGTCAAATGTCAAGTCAACCATTGGAAGTACACTGAAAGTATTGAACTGAACTGCTCTGTGTTCAGGGGACAGGCAGCATAAATAATAAATGTTTTCTTCCCAATTATCTCCCCCACCTCAGCCACAGGGCGCTGGTGCCTTACCAACCAAAGGCTACACCCTGCAGAGCAGATGGATTAGCACACAAATTCCCCATTGAGACCAACCTGGTGCAGGAGGAAGAGCATTAACCCACTGATATAAGCTTTGGCAATATAATATTACATGTAATTCACTGTGTGTTTTAGCAGCAGGAAGGAAGTCTGGAGAGGAAGACACTTGGAATGTATTCTAGTCTATCCTGATAACATCTAAGCCTTATAATAAAGTCTGTTCAAAGCTATATCAATTGTGGAGTATATCCCAATAACAATATAATACAGACTAACACAACATGTGTGAAAAACGTGTTTTCTGTTAAATGTCAGACAAATGTGAAAAGACTTAAATTACCCACAAAAGAGCAGAAAATTTGCTTTATACCATCTCCTTTTTTTAATCAAGAATAAAATCTAAAGAATTAAATCTAAAGAATGGCGGCAATGTAACACTGGATACCAACCGCCATAAAACCACCAAACACCACAACAATATTCAAATTTTGCATCATCTTAAAAACAACTTTCACAATATCTGCCCACCTCTATTTACAGCTATTATTACAACAATTATTATTATAGAAGACAATTATTATTTTTTGTGAGGTGTGCATGAAACCCTGCATCACTGTAGTATTGGTGGGCGATTTTAAGCCATCTCAAAATTAGGCTTGATATATAGTAGATTGATTGGTAGCTAATAATTTTTATTGCAAATATGAGTGAAACTTCACCGTACCAGCTGTATTTCTCTTTCCTTTTATCACCATATCACAGTCAAATATGAGACCCACAAACCAAACAAGGCAAAAACGACACTCTGCTGGTCACACTGGCTATAAATATGCTTCAGATTATCCACCATTGAAAAAACATGGCACAGACATCCTACAACATATGAATAATGAACAAGTTACACAAGAGAGTTTTTATGTAACGGCTCTTTCTGCATCAAGGAAAGTGTCTGTTAAGTTTGGTGCTGCTTTTAGGCGTATGGGTGGTAAAACTCAAACGTCTAAGTCTTACTTCACTGACTGAAATTATAACTGACATTCAAAAAAGGGAGAATATTTATATAATATACATTCTGACTTAATTTGAAAATTGTCTTAATTGACAGACTTTGGATGAAGTGAACTTTTATGTTTGTCAAGATGTGGCGTCAATTTATTTCAGTGAATGTTTTGTGCTTTTTGTTTTTGCTCTGATTGTCTTGTTCTGTGTTTTGTATGTTTACTGTTTTTTAAATGGAAAAAACAAAGATCATATTTTGTAATCCATAGTTGCATAGTCTAATGCAGTAAGATTATGTTCAGATTATTTTATTTTGTATTTGCCTAATTGCCCCACTTATTTTGGATGTTTAGATTAGTTGTCTATAAAGCCCTCTGCTGGCAACAATGGGGAGTGGACGAGTTTGATAAGACAAATTAGTGTCAACGTTGCACAAACGAAAATAGAAATACTTTGTAGCAAATGAAAAGCAAACGTCCAGTCAAAGAAACACAAAAGAACACTTTAATTCTTATATAGACATTTCTTTAAGACATGTGAATGAAATAAAGTGTTTTGGTGGTGCAAACAAATATTTATTTTAAAGTTCACATCATGTCTTACCTCTTCCCGTGGGCTCTCCGCCTCTTCTCCGGGGACACTGATGGTGCTGCTCTCGCTGGCTGTAGCTGCTGAGGCTGGGGACATTGTTGCGGCTCCGTTTCGGATGGTGTGGACTTTCCATAGACACTCCGAGGTTCCCTTTACGCATCATCCGAGCGGACACGTCGTAATGGACCGGGTGCATAAAGTGCGCCTCATCCCGGTGCTGGGTGGATGCTGAGGGGCGATCGCCTACGGGAATCCGCGCATAGTGCGTTTCCCAGGACGCGCAGAAAAGCTGAGGCGGGGGAGACAGGGGAGCCAGGGGAGACAGACGCCTTCACGGATGCTGCTGACTTGGTTGCAGCGGTTGTAAAACCCGAAGGCGCCAGTCTGGAGCAGTAGATCTCCCTGATGAGTGGAGCCGTGATGCAGCCAAACTGGACAGTTTGGACAAAGGCGAGCACGCGTTATCGGCGCACGTAAATAAAACACACACATTCTTGTTGGAGCAAATCACAACAGCGAGGTGGCGCGAGGAGGGGCGGCGCAAAACGGGAGCCCTCCCCCAGTCTTTCTGGGAGCCCATCGACCTTGCCTCCGGAGCATATCATTTAATAATGCTGCGTATAATCAAAGGGCTGAGTTGGATACGGATTTAAAATGAATATATCAACATAACATGAAATGTACAGCCCTGGGCCAAAACCAGTGGTTAATATGGAGGACCGTGCGTTCCCTGTTAAAGCGTCATTAAAGGGTCATTTTTGCACGTTTTGTACAGCCACATGAATCATTTCTAAGGCTCACATGAGCTCACACCGTTTACAGGAAATTCATACACTAAAAGTACAGTTTGGACACTTCATGTCAACTGAATAAAATATCACAGACACTTCTCTGCAGTAAAGTTCAATGAGAAGACTCACACTCACAGTAAAATAAACGGACTTGAGTGTGAGGTTATTTAATTCAGCATCTGTTTCAGCAGGTAAATAACTTAGTTATTCAAAAGTGAACTAAACATCTTTACTGAATAACTGAAGGAAACACGTGTGATTCTTTTAGTACAAACTGATGAGAACTGAGTTAGATTTGGGATGAAGTAATGCTTTTAAATTTAAAAGAAGATTTAATACTAAACTTAAGTGTTTTTTTAAAGGCCATTTGTTATTTTTTAAATAACAGCTAGATAATTTAACAAATACCTTTTGAAAAAAGTAGATTTAGTAAACCAATTACTTAATTCAATACAAATACTTTTAGGAAAACCTTGTACAATCTGTATTAGCTTCTCAGTTTATCTTTTCTGTGGCATTCCTGATCCTCCGGGCTAAAGAAAAGTACTGATTGGTTAGAGCAACTTGTAATCAGTTACTCTGGTTCCTTTTTGTAATTTCCTTCTCATTAGCCTGGAGGACTAGGTAGGACACAGAAAAGCTACTTTGAGAGACTACACTTTTCTACGATGGAACACTCCTGTACGAATGAGAGATTACACCGAGTTGGAGACTTCATTGGAGAAGGCCAAATAAATTGCAAATGGTTTTCCTAAAAGGATTTGTAAATAAACAAGTACATTTTTTACACAACCATTTAAGAAATTGTTCTTTAAAAACAGTTTTAATTAAAGCCTTTGTCAATCATTAAATACCGTAGTCTTTTTCTGAAAGTTTAGTTTAGTTTATTTGGTTTAGTTTATTTTTGTATTATTATTATTATACATGGCATAATCCAAGCAAATATAATGGAGGCCTCCACAAACCATCTCATATTCACAGCTGCAAGACTGTAGAGTATACGCACAAAACAGAATACTTCATTATGACACAGATCTAAAACATTACATATACAATGAATGAACTTCCTAATTGTCCTTGTGCCATAATTTATACATTGATTGTAAATAGACTTGTCCATATCAAGGCACATGCACTCGGTGCCAGTGCCTTTTTACAGACCTGTATGCAGAGTAATATCCATACACAAGCACACGCCACAACGTTATTAAAACTCTTAATAAAAGTGTTTAATTTATCTCTTTTTCCCCCCATTTGTATTCAATATTTTTCCCATTTAATGTGGCACTCAGGGGACCACCTAAGAAAAGATGAATCTTTCCGAGTAGCTTAACCAGGTCTAGCAGGACTATACTGCTCTCATTTGGGGCTAAAGCAGGTTTAGTAAGCCTTTGCAACAATAGTTACCAAATTACCAAAGAAAATAGTCCACACTAACTGAAGAGTACCTGTACCTCAGGTTGAGAAACATGGCCAACATAGCCCCAGATTAGAGAATGCTGATTGCAGTTTGGATTTCCATTTGGTATTATGGTACACACTGCGGTGTGTGAACTGTGCCTTTGGGAAAATAGGACGTTCTTATTTGACAGGCTTAACATGACTTGAAATGCAAATGTAAATCTTAACCAAAACAAACCGCCCACAAAAAGAACAAAATGTCCACAGTTAATATTCCCAGCAATGACCCATCAACAAAATAAATGTTTAATACAAACCTACAAATCAAGTTAGAAATCTGGGGGTAATAATGGACTCAGACTTGAATTTTAACAGCCACGTCAAATCAATAACATCAGCAGCTTTTTACCATCTAAAAAACACTGCCAAAATCAAAAGTATAGTGTCTAAACCAGACCTGGAGAGACTTATCCATGTGTTTGTCTCTAGTAGATTAGACTACTGTAACGGCCTGCTCACTGGCTTCTCCAAACGAGCTGTAAAACAGCTGCAGTACATCCAGAACGACCGCCTGCTCGGGTCCTGACTAGAACCAGGAAGTACGATCACATTAGTCCTGTGCTCAGGTCTCTGCACTGGCTCTCTGAGGCTCAGAGAACAGAATTTAAAGCAGCTCTGCTTGTATACAAGTCTCTCCATGGCCTAGCACCAAAGTACATCTCGGACATGTTAGTGCCATATGAACCATCTCGGACTCTGAGGGCCTCAGGGACCGGCCTCCTGCTGTGCCCAGAGTCAAGACTAAACATGGGGAATGTGCGTTCAATTTTATGCAGCTAAAATCTGGAACAGTCTTCCTGAGGATGTGAGAGGGGCCTCTACTCTGGCAATGTTCAAATCTAAACTAAAAACTGTTTTGTTTGGCTGTGCATATGACTGAAATGCTTTTCTTTGCACTCTTCTCTTGTATGTCTTGAACTAAGATTGTGATTTCTGCCATGTCTTTGTGATTTTAATGCATTTTTTCCTGTTGTGAAGCACTTTGAATTGCCTTGTGTACGAATTGTGCTCTACAAATAAACTTGCCTTGCCTTGCCTGACTATTGGTACCCTGCGTTTTCAGTCAATGTAACCCTAGCAACACAATAACATTCTTTCACCTGCCACATGGGGGCATCACAGCATATTGGAATGTTTTATTGGACAGCTGCTAGAACCTTTTTACTGCATTCTTTGTCCATATAACTTAAAACATGCTTCACCAAGTATTTGTTTGGAAATGGCACATTCAAAATTAACTAAAAAATTGAAACAACATAAAACAAAAATGCATAAGACATTGACTGAATTTAAAAAAAAAGAAATATATATATATTGTTTGGCTTGTTAAATAAATAATTTATATATTTTTTTGCTTCTTACAACTTTCAGAAGCAGAATAATTTCTTAATACTTCCCCATTATATATTAAATTTGATCCTTGGCCCTATATTACTGTATTATTTGAGATGTTATTACGGTGTCTGACACAGTATGTGATTACAACGCGTCTTTTTATTCAAAATTCCGTCCTGACACTAATAATAGTAAGGAGAAGGTAGTAAAATAATTGGTCTGTCTCACTTTTTGCCCATATGTGCAACTGCCACAAGTTGGATTTGATGTGGGATATACCATTTCCAACACCACCCATTATACACATTAAGGTGTAGCTGGAGGACTACCTCTCACAGTCCTGGCTCTTAGTCCTGTTTACCATGGAGTATGCCTGGAGTCTGGACATTGGACTGTGGGCAGCGGAAACAAACACATGAAAACAGATGGCGGCCCCTGGCACAGTTATGAGCTTTTGGTTTGGCCTCTTCAGCTCTGGACTGACCACAACAGGCTTTTCAAACTCACTGGAGGAAACTGGAGAGGATGGATGGGTTATGTAGGATCCTTGCAAAGTTAGAAACAAGGATAGAACTTATTATAACTTATGTTATTTTCACAAGAGGCAAGAATAGGATAGAAGAGTGCATAGTGGGGCGCTAAATTTGACTCAAAATGCATAATTTGAAGCAGAATTTAGGAACATTGCTAAAATGTTGATATTACACTATTTCTTTCAGCCTCTCTCAATATGTAAACTGCAACTATTTGACTTTGGTTAATCCCAGATCTCATCTTGTGATACATTTCAGTTAGGGATATAAATGCAAGCTTAACTCACCATAGAATAAAGGAAGTTGTGATTTAGGTGAAATGTAGCCTTTTGTTGGCGAGTGCTGCTTTTTGTTGGTGTTTTTTTGTTTTGCACTGATCGATGAGTCAACTCATGTGCCACGCATTTTCAGAAGAGAGATTTCTCCATTGATTCCATTATCATATTTGCCTCGAATATAAGTTCAATGAAGAGTACAGGATTTCTACAACAGGTGAGGTTAAAGAGCATAGTTGTTTCCTTTTGTACTGATGCAAACATCCCGTCAAATAGTGTAGAAAAGACAAGCCCTTTGGGGACATTTTGCTCTAACCTTAAGGAAATACTGAGTTAAAGGTGCACTCTGTAACCTGCCATGTGCTTGTCTCCATGGAGATGTTATAGCTTTGTCTGGAATGTTCCACAGAATAGCACATATCTGACTTGCATTTATTCCATTACTTTTGTTTTATTTTTCAAGCATGACTTCAAAAACATGCATTCCTGCTGTTAGTGGAGTCGCCTCTCCACAGCACTGATCTGTAAATCTGTAAATCAACTGCTTGTCTGCATGAAGATGTTCAATGATGGTTAGTATAATCTCCATGAAGACAAGCAGGTAGTGGACCCTCCACCATGAAAGTTAGAGCACCTTTAACTGCATTACTTACAAATCATAATCCATGCTTTTAATTTGAAACGCCTCTGACTTCAAGCCTTGACGTTGAGCCAATTTAAACGTGGCGTGTGTGCGTGCGTGCACACGCTGTGGGGATTCCCCCGCGCACCACAGCAGCCGTGCCTTTCACATGTCTCTGCGCTTATCGCGTTTCAGACAGTGCTCATCTGCTCTGCGGCCTCAGCGCGCGCTGCACGCACCGGATATCCACGCTTTTCAGCTCCTTTCGCTCGCACTGGGGCAAAAGGGTGCGCTGAACGCTTTTAGAGGTTATGTACTACTGTGATTGGCATGAAAGCTTGGGATAGGTTTTACCAAGGTGCACCGAGCGGCCACGACCCCAGCTGCCGCCTGTAAGCGTTCAGGGACGGCCAGGAGCCACCATGAGCTGCGGCGGAGGTGGCAAGCATGACCCGCTGGAGGAGAGCCGCATGGACTCGGGCATCGACTCGTATCGATCCATGTACAAGTCTGAGGAGCCCCGCGATGTGAGCTCCGACTTCAGTGGACCCAGGGACAAGTGTGTCTCCGTGGAGGAGCGCCTGGACTCGGCGTACGACTCGTCGTCCATCAACGTGGACAGTCTGGGGGACATCGTACGGAGCTGCACATTGGACCCCGAGGAGCCCCAGGAGGAGGAGAACCCGCTCACAGCCATCACGGAAGATGGAGACACGTACGTGAACTATTTACAACGTGAACACATTTCGGCTGTTTGTTCTTGTAGTGTGCAGTGACTGTGCACTCTCGAAGCCTTAACAGCTCTATACTATACAGAGACTATTGTTGGCAGACTTTACATTTGACTCAACCCAAAAGTTCCAGGGTTCAATACACAGACAAGTAACCCAGTTATACTATTATAGATATAATTATTAGTTGGAAGTTTAGATTTATTTGTCCCCGGCCAGGGCAGCAGAGGCTCAAGCTTCACTCATGACAAAGAAAGGAATGGCCAAAGTTGGCACACAGGACGAGGTTAGTTAATGTTAGTTACATTTACTTGAGTCACTTTTTAAATAAATTGTCCTTCTCAAAGTAGTTTTTGGACAGCATACTTTTCCTCCTTGAGTAAAATGTAGTTTGAAGTAACTCTAACTTGAGTAAATATTTGGTTCCTCTTCCCTACGGTGAGTCTACAAGTGACAACGTTTTATGTTGATCATTTTTGTTTCTTGCACCGCTTTTATTTTGTCTATCGTTTGAAAATACCAGTTATTGTGCATGGCTGTTGGTGCAGTGGTTTAAGGTATTGCACATATGTTGCCACCTCAGCCTTGACCTTCAGCTGTCTGTCCAACAAAGCCTTTGGCCAGAATTTGGGCAATATTTATGGTTTTGTTAAATTGCATCAACTTCAAATTATAAATCAGATGTTACAGTTGTAGTTTTCCCAAATATTTACCCACATTTTTCTAGGATTTCTACCTTGTAGTTCTATTTGAGTAATCCTATTTTGAAGTCACGACACTCTAACTTGAGTACATTCTTTGGCTATTTGACCCACCTCTGTTCATAGAACAAGGGGTGTAAAGTATTTTATGTCATACTGTTAATGCAAATGTTCTATTTTATGTTAGGATTTAAATGATTTACCATATTTCCCTAATTTACCTAATAGACATTTAATAGATCATTTGACCACTCGAACAGAAATATATTTGACCAGCATACAGTTACATACATGTTTGAATATCAAAATGAAGTGTATTTCATCAAAGATTTAACAAAGAAATACTGTTTCAAACAGTACAATATATCAATTATTGTATCAAATCATGAGGGACCCTGTGATTCCCAGTCCTATTAGTTTATTTTCACAATTGACTTTATCAAGATCGGGACATCTATTTTTTGCACATGCGTGTAGTAAATCCCCTACTTGTACGACTTGTTCCCATTTGTTTTGTGCATAGGCTATTGACTTTCCTCTGCACATTGAAGGACCATGAATCACTGCTCTTCTCAAGCCGCACACTGGCCTGTGCTGGCTGCATGTTTATCTCCCTCCCTGAGCTGGTTTTTAAGGGGATTTCATAGCGATGTGATACTGACTCTTTGCCATAGGTCTGCACTGAACTTTGGCCAGTCTTGTGAATGTGGATTCATCGCTTTTATGTAGAAAACAGAAGTGAAAGAGGCTCGCTAGGCTCGGACTTCCCCAGGCAGAAGGAGGGACAAAGCACATGCTGTCGGCTGCACATGTAAACCGGTCGTGCCAGCAAACAAGTCCGGCTGGAAGGGATAGCGGTGGAGGTGGTATTCATGTTTTATAACCAAAGGACATTAAGGAAGTGTCATAGCTCTTTGAAAGTAAAGTAGTTTACTTTACAACTGAGTTGTAAAGTAAACTGGTTTCACGCTGGGTATTCCACTGTTGCAAGTTTAATTATGCATGCTGTCGGAATAGTTTACGCATGCTCACATGGAGTAACCTTTGAGACACAGGGAGAACATGCAAACTCCTCATGGAAAGGCCAGGCACCGCCCAGTAGTCAAATACAGGACCTTCTTACTGAACTTTCAATTTGCACAATGTAATTCTCCCAAACTCTAACTAACTTTATGCTGAGCACCTATTTCTGATTATAAAAATGATAAACAAACTGAATCTACTTCCTCCTTATTTACAGTTCACCAACGTTCATTCAGTCCCCGCTGCAGTCTTCCTCAGACACAGAGAGCTGGTGCAATGCTTGACATTTACAGATTACACAAGTGTTGATCTAGTCACTGCTTCTTCTGTGTCAAAGTTCCCCTCGGTTTTACAAGTATAACTAGTTCACCTAATGACAAAAAGGTATAGGTGCAAGTTTATGAAATAAGGCACGCAACACAGGAATTCATACCACCAACTAAGTACACTGTAACCATCGTGTAAATGTACAATCGAGATTATAACACCACATATGCCTACTGTTGTTGTGGCTCAAATGTGTGTGACCTGCTTTTATTTCCGTCTGAATTTTCAGGGCACCGTGGTTTCACTGTCGCACAATAACGTTTAGAAACATCCCTGAGCCGTTATCCGCATAAACCGGGAAGTCTCCAGCTCCAGAATGATCGCTGATTCTTTTAGATAAGTAAATTCAATGATAAGATGTTGAGATTATTCAACTAGAGAAAATATAAACCCTGTTCAGTTTTGTTACGTGCCAATATTTCTGATGTGGCATTAGTGACTTATAGATGTCAATATTACACGGTTAATTGATCATTGTGAGGGCACTATAATCATTTGAACAATATAATAATAATTGTGACCATTTTAGAAGCAATTTTAAAAGTCATTTCACTTAAATTCTTTCTCCAAAAGTAAACCTAAATGTCAATTGTTTTTTATCTGGCTGTTTATGTCACTTTATGAGACATGAACTTTGAACTTTAATCATTCAGAAGGTATGATTTCAGCTGGTTATATAAATAAAATGTATTTGACAATATGAATCAAAGTGAAGCAAGGATTTAACTGTTGTTTATGGTGTCAATCATCGTATAATCAGTATTGTTTACCAACTGATTCTAGAGCAGAACATTTCGTTTGAACAAAGTGAACGTACAGTAGCTTATAAAACACATTTGTTTAGTAAGTCTTCATCTGTATTGTATTGACATAAGTGCACATTTCTATGATACGTTCTGAGTCAAGTAAACAGTATTCATTGATCTTACATGATATTCTGAACTAAAACCTGATCCAGTTCATCGACTCCAGTGTATCCACTTGTATCGATGCATCTCTATTCATTACTTTCATTTAAACAATTGGGTAACAGTAAAGATGACATTGTATGCTTATTTCAGCTACTTAGTAATAATCATGATTTTATATTTCCTGAATTGTTATCTGCAATATTGGTCTAAAAAGACCATTGACTTCTTGTTAAAAACTGCAAAACTAACAAGCCATAGTCCGAGTGATAATTCACCGTAGCAAGCAGCAGATTTTCATTTATATCCGTTTATCTTTGAAAAATGCCTACACAACATTTTTGAACCCTAAGTGCTGAGAAGTGGGCGGAAATAGGGGGTAGGTGAAAACGGAGCAATACAGGCTGTTTGAAACAACGATGAATCTAAATGCAACTCTGGTTTGGTTGAGTTACATTTAGGGTTAGTTGTAACAGAAAGAAGATAAGCCAACAACACACATAAACATGGTGGTTTGATATTTGACTGTACTGTTTAAACACACACAAAGCCTTTTCAAAGGAAGTGGTCTCAAACATTTTACTTTTGTGGGAAGGTTGAAGTCCCACGCTGTGTCTGTGCGACTGCGAAAATGGTGTGCCCATTTGACGTAAACATTCCTTCAGCAGAGAAACTGCTTACACATATTTAGATAAGCATTTACGTCAATAATGTAATGTTAAGCAATGTACCATGGGCAATATCATTCTGTCATTTCTAATTGTCTTTTTAATCAAGATTTCCACTGCCAGTTTTGTGTGTGTGCAAGAAAACATAGTCCTCTTTATCGGTCCATCTCAAAGTTATTGCTCAACTTACTTCCCCCAGCCCTAACTCTTGCCGTTCACTGTGTATTTCTAATCTTTTGAGATGAATACTGAGGAAAATGATGATGCAATATTTTCTGTCAAGCTCTGTGAACTGTGCTCATGTTGGTTTTGATTGCTCAATGTCAGAATAGACCAGAGCCTAGAGATGTTGTGCTAGTTTGTGGTTTTATATTATATACTATAATTTGTTTCTCTACAGAATCTTGCATCTCGCCATCATCCACGAAGATGAGACGTTTGCCCAGCAGCTCATAGACTTCTTCCCAAAGGAGGTGCTGGACATCCAGAACAACTTGTATCAGGTAAGAGCAGTCCAAAGCACCTCATAGTCTAAAGCAGTTTGAGCGAATAACGGCCACAAGCAAAGTGTTTGCTCTCAGTTGATGCAACATGGTCATTTTTAAATAAAAACAGTACACCAGCCACTGTTTTTAAAATATTTTGTTCCTTCTTGAATTTGGAAATTGGACATACCGTAGATAGGAATGGGCAGTATCGACAAAAAATAATATCTGATATCTTACTTAGATACTTAGATACTTACTTAGATAATTACAATTGTGTTAAAACATGTCTTTAAATGTATTAGTTTAGGTTTAATTATCAGACTAAAATGAAATGTCTGTAAAAGGGTAAATTAAAGTGCAGAAATATAACCATATACACTTTTTCTCTCTAAAGGATATACTCTCATTTTCAACATTCATGGTATTATCTAAATTATTAAATATTGCCCACCTCTATATATACAAACGCATTCTTTAATGATAAATATGTATATATAATAACATGCCAAAAACCAAACAAACCGAACAATGAACAATACAAACGTCTGTAATGAAATAAATACTAAGTAAATACATTTAATGCCATACATTGGAACATTCCTGGCAAAGCAGTCACATTCATCAGTCACAACTGGAGACACGCAGTTGTCGTATCGTCCACCACAAATGTCTTTCATTGCACCTTTTGAAGTTGAATCTAAAATGTTGAAACACAGGTCAAGTACAACATCAGCTTCTTATCTATGTTGTAAAACTAAAACAAACAAAAGTGTTTGGTGAATCTAAAATCACCACACACATTTCAGTGGAGAGTGCATGCCATTCAGATTGATTCTACATCATTTGTCATTTCAGCGAGAAACATATTACTGATCTATTGGAAAATAATTCATTTTTTATCACTTTCCCTACATTCTTGGTTCCTATTGAGACTTCTAGTAAACACTTTTACTCTGACCATTTTAATTCTCATAAATGAACACCACAGGTTTTCAATCCTTGGTAACTTCCCCAAAGCCCTCGAACAGAAGCCATATTTTTAACCTGTACTTCCAGAGAACTGCAGTAGTAGTAGTAGTTCCTCTTTACTCTCAGCCCGTCCTTCTTCTGGGCCGGCTCTTTGGGCGTCTCCGGTCCTAATTTTCATGTAATGGGACGGTGCTTTGGAAATTCCCCTCCTTTACCTCCAGCAGACATATCAGCGCTGAAGTGCGTCCTGGTGGTGGTTATTCCTGTCCTTCCAGATGACAGACGAGTAGGAAGCCAAGTGTACATCTCTCAGAGCTAAAACCACCCAAAGAATGCCCCAGGCCTGAGAAAGTAGTCCACGGTTATTCTGTACTGAACATTCCTAATTCATCAGTTTTTGTTTCATTTTGATAAATCAGTAAAGTAGGTCTAAATGTACAGTAAATAACCTTTTACACAAAGGAGCAAAAAAGGGAAAATCTATAACTGCTGATTTTTGGTATTTCTTTCATCTATCAATCCGATATCGAAAAATGATTTTTGTTTCTAAGTTTTCCCAGTCTCTGTGTACTAATGTGTTATTCGCAGTTTGTTTTAAACCAACTACACTAGTAAAAGTACCATAAGGCAAGTACCATAAGGCAATAAGTTAAAAAATGATTTATATAACTAGTATCTGATTGATCTTGATTTGAGTATATTTTAACTTAAAAAAAAAAAAGATTTGCCAATAGAACAAGTATGTTTTTGTTATTATTTCAAGTGTAGTAGCATTGTTCTCTCATTTCAAGTTAGAAAATGCTAGTCTTTTCCTTATTTTAAGTAAAATAAGATATTTTACACCTGTTCTATTGGCAACCTTACTTTAATGTAGTCAAAATATACTCAAAGCAAGATAAATACTACTTATCTCAAGCACTTATCAACTTATTATTATTGTTATTTTATATTAAGTTCCCCAGTGTAAAGAATTCAAATTGAAGATAAATGTGTGGCATAGAAAATACAGCAAATGTCACAAAGCTAGACTTAATAATATATTCTTCTCACAATAATTGTAACCCTAAAAAAAGGCCGTTGTGGTATGTGTTTGTGTTGTGTGTTTGCAGAGCCCGCTGCACCTGGCTGTGTACCTGGACCAAGCGGAGGTGGTGAGGAGCCTGGTGGAGCACGGGGCCAGTCTGCAGCTCCAGGACAGGGACGGGAACACGGCCCTGCACGTCGCCTGTCAGCACGGACAGACCCAGTGCGTCAGTCACATGACACGAGACATGTCGCCCAACAAACTGGCCCCAGTGCTGGAGACGCACAACTGGAGAGGTACTGCACACACGCACACACACACGCTAGCACACACACACATATACACGCTAACACACACACACATATACGCGCACACACACACGCTAACACACACACACACACATATACACGCTAACACACACACATATACACGCACACACACACACACACATATACACGCACACACACACACACACACACAATACGCGCCACAACACACGCTAACAACACACACATTACACGCTAACACCACACACATATACGCGCACACGCTAACACACACACACACACATATACATGCACACACACACACACGCTAACGCACACACACACACACGCTAACGCACACACACGCTAACACACACACACACACATATACACACACACGCTAACACACACACACATACACACGCTAACATACACACGCACACACACACACGCTAACCACACACACTATACACGCCACACACACATATACACACACACACACACGCTAACGCACACACACATATACACGCACACACTCACGCTAACACACACACATATACACGCACACACACATATACACACACACGCAACGCACACACACATATACACACACACGCTAACACACACACACATACACACGCCAACACACACACATATACACATGCACACACACACACACACGCTAACACACACACATATACACGCACACATACACATATACGCACACACGCTAACGCACACACACATATACACGCAACACACACCGCTAACACACACACATACACGCACACACACACATATACACACACACACGCTAACGCACACACATACACACTCTAACACACACACATATACACACACACACGCTAACACACACACAATATACATGCACATACACATATACACACACACGCTAACGCATACACCACACACACACACACACACGCTAACGCACACACACATATACACGCACACACACACATATACACGCTAACACACACACATAACACGCTCACACACACACATATCACGCAGACACGCACACATACACACCTAACACATATACACGCACACACACACGCACACACATATACACGCTAACACACACACGTATACACGCTAAACACACACACATATACACGCTAACACACACATATACACGCTCACACACACACATATCACGCAGACACGCACACCATACACACGCTAACACCACACACATATATACACGCACACACACACATATATACACGCTAACACACACACACATATACACGCACACACACACACACACATATACACGCACACACACACACACACACACACACACATGGGCAAGCACACATGCTAGCACATTCCTACACAGATTATTGTTACAGTGAGCATATTTATTTCATAGGTTCAATGTTTGGTCTTGGTGTCTGGACCAGGACCAGGACTGGAGTATTTTGTTTCTGTGTCTTTTTTATACTGAAATAATTGCAATGTATGTATTATTTAAAATGAATATACAGATGTCTTTATGAATTTTCTCCCATGTTTTTGTCTATTTGAAGCTGCACTGTGTGACTTTTTGGTTAGGTCTGTAACCTGATGTTATTGGGTTGTCTGGAATGTTCCACAGTGTGACATTAAACTTATCTACAAGATAAAATAATTCTTATTAGTTATAATACTTATGCTTTGCTCATATGCTCAGAATGAAATATTCGGTCAAATCTATCCTAAATTTACAGGTGTTTAGAAATACCTTGAAAACCTTGCCGTCGTGTCACCTTCTTGTCTCCATGCATCTTTAATGAGAGTATTCTTCTTAGGTCTGGCTTGTCTACACTTGGCTGTTTTGTACGAACATCACGAAGTCTTGAAGCTTCTGAGGAAAAAAGGCGCAGAGCTGAATATTCAGGTTAGTTCAGAGCCTTTTTTATTGCCATAGTTTGTGCAATAGTGACTTTCACATACTATTGCAGTGCACCGTCTACACTATACGAAAGTCTATCCAATAATAGATCTAGACCAAATCACTGAGACACTCTTCTGTTAGTTAATTTAATTCCACATGAAAGAAGAAAAAGTAAAACATGTGGTTGACCTCAACAATGAATTTCCTTTTTGTTTTTTGAATTTCGGTGATTGACATAGCAAAACACAGGCTTCAAGTCTCACAATTTCCTTAAGATAACAGTTCATAGAGTTGGTTGGTAGCAGAAGACCATTTAGGTACCAAAGCTGTTGGCAGGAGATGTGGGAACGTTTCAGAATTTGTGTTGAAGTTGGTGGAACAGGTCCTGGATCAAAGCATCTCCTTGTTCACGTTTTGTATTTTGGTTTTGGCTCTAGGATTTGGCTTAAAAAAAAACCCGTTTGCACTCAACCTAAAAGAGCTCTCTATGATATAAAGTGTCCCCTGTATGTCCCAGCTCATCCCAGGTTCAGTGGCGTCTGACAGTGATACAGCCACATTAGTCACTACATTCAGAGAGACAGAATTAGATGGAGACATATTAGATTAGAGCGTCCAGACACTCATAGCTTTCTATTAGCGGAAAGAAAACAGTCCCCAAAGTACCCCAGTCATGCCTCCCTCACGCCGCGTCAGCCACACCCCAACAACAACACACTCACTTTTCTGTGCTTTTTTTCACTTTTGTTTTAAAGATGTTGTTGTGAAGTATTTGTTTTCATTTTGTGATTCAATTTGGATATTTATTGTCACTGTCACTGTCATTCTCATTGATGCAAAGTGCAAGATCCCCCTTCACAGCTGTCCATATGACAGCTGTGAATAAGAGTGTTATTATTATTAACATCATAAGAGTTATCTTTGTTTCTAAGTTTATCTGTTTTTCTAAGAGTTTTTTCTAAGAGTATAAGTGTCTAAGTTTTCTGTTTTTATTATTATACTGTGCATAATCTGTTTCTGTACCCTTTGTTGCAACATTGGAATTTCCCCATTATGGGACAAATAAAGGTGATCTTATCTTACAAACTCGCTGTACTGCTCAGTTCGCTGAGGTGGTAGAGGCTGTGAATGTCCCATGGCAGGTCTTTAGTCACTCCCAGGAGTGTGTTAGTAAAGTTGGAATTCACCAAAGTGCTAAACTGAAAGTGTAGTGTCTCTGAAAACATTCCCTCCTGTGAATTTAGTTTCCTTCTTGTAAACATGCAGGCTTTAGATCAGGACTGTCAAACTCATTTTAGGCAGCGTGCCAAATTTACAGCTCTAATGTATTTATGTATTTATTTTAAGAAGCATCTTGGGAGTTCCCTTTTTACAAAACTGTCGCAAAAACCCAATGTTTTTTAAATAAATTATACAGTAATGAGAGCGCCTGTTGCTAACTCACCATGCGATGTTTGTTCAGGTGCAATATTGTTATTCCACTTCTAAACAATATGATATCTGCTCTGGCTCTGCAGGTGAACTTCTGAGAGTAAATATCATGGTTATTATTTTCTCATAAACGAGCAGTGCCCCTTGACAACCAGAGCCAGAGTAACAAAACAAGTCAGATAATTGAGCGTCAGTAAATAAATCTAATCTAGTCTGTATTAAAGAGCCCTGATTTTAACCGTGAATGGCAGACACAGGCATTTAGATATATCCAGTTCTTAGTAGAAGTGGGCTGATTATCAATTATTTCATATTTATCATTTTAAAAAGCAGCAAGAAAGGTTGAATAAAAATGAAAAACGTATGATGTATGAAGTGATATTACTGCAATTCCCTTTAATAAACTTAATATTACATGTCACATTTGCCTTACACTAAAACCTTAAGATGTTTCAGCACATTTCTGTTGCATTGGCAGAATACCGGTATAGCTTGAATATTCTTCTTGTTCTCAATATCGCTCACCCCTGGTTCCTCTCACAAACTTGTTGCACATGGCTAGTATTCTGATTCGCTATTATCCCAGAACGTATTTTAGCAACGTATCGTTCTCCCAGGTTTGCAACTACAATGTTTTACAACTGATTTTGTCACAGAGTGCTGATTTTACAATATAATCAGGAGGTCCCGCAACTTTAAGATTTAGATGTAATTTTTCAGTGACTAAACATTACATTGACCATGCCTCTCGCCTCAGGATGGCACCAGTGGAAAGACCCCGCTGCACATGGCGGTGGAGCTTCATGACGTCGCTCTGGTGAAGATGCTGTTGAGTTGGGGCGTGAACGTGGACGCCCTCATGTTTAACGGCTGCACACCCCTGCACCTGGCCGTGGGGCGCCAGGACGCTACCATCGCCAACCTGCTGTGCCAGTCCGGAGCGGACAAGATGCTCCGAAACATGGAGGACGAGACGCCGCTGGACCTGGCCGACGGGAATGACGATGTAAGGCGTTTGAAAGTGGGCTTTACGGTGGGGGAAACTTGACGCAACGTTCAAAAAGGCCTCATATTTAACGGAGACGGGTAACATGGTAGGCTTAATGCATGGGATATTTAAGTTAAAGGTGCACGGTGTAATTTTTCTAGTGGGTTGTCTCCATGGAGGTTTCATTGCTTTGCCTGGAACGTTACACATCATGGCAGGAAACCGTCTATCTCTATTAAAATGTTTTCAACGGACTAACATAACAATGGCCTGTAAATGAATAAATGCTAGATAGACACGTTTAATGCCATACTATGGAACATTCTAAGCAAAGCAATGTAGACAAGGAAGTGGCGGACGGACCCCACTCCAAAGATATACCTGCCTTTGATCAGGTGCCGCAGTTTCTCAGTGTTGGCACATCAGTCTGAAGTCCTGGGTGTTTTTTGTGTGAAAGGAAAACTGTTGAACTGATCATCTAATATCGTGACAATCACCACGATCCATAGAACGTGCCCAGCCACGCCACAAAGTCTGCATTATAACAACAGAAATGTGACCTTCCCTCATATCCGTTAAACACGTTAAGATTCCGAGGTGTTGTGGTGAGCAATGAACCGAAACTTTGATAATATTGTGAATGTTGTTTTGAACATGTACAAAATTTTAATACTGAGTATGTCATTTATTGTAAAAAATGCTACAAAAAAAGCTGATGTTGTTAAAGTGATTCAATTTACAGACAATTCTCCTTTTTCCGCCAATTAAACCTCCACCAATATAACTACTATTATCACTACAGCCAGTACTACCACTACACCACAGTTTCATCCCGCTAAAACGACTGAATCCCCTTTGCCTTTCTTTCAGATCCTGGCCTTGTTCCCGTTTGACGACATCCAGATTTCGGGGCGCTCTGTAGTGGGGGTGAGCTATTGAACTTTGGGGGATTGCAGCTGGATGTAGCTTCACTGGTTTAACGATGCACAGGGCTGTGGTTTTCCAATACACTTATTGTTTATTTTTACTGTAGTATTTATCTTCTACCAATATAAAAAGCAAAAATTAACCTTTTGTTTGGAAAATGATTGGCATTTTACTGGCATTTTTTGGAAACGCCGGGCAAAACTTTGGAAATTGCGTGTTATCTTATCAGTTTGTGTTTATTAAAGGAAGTCACAATGTGTGAATGGGTAAATTTTACCTTTTAACTTTAGTGACATTTCTCCAGTAGATGGTAACGACATCCAATAAAAGTTAGAATAAATATAATAACAGCATGAACTTATAGAACATAACTCTTACATGTGGTGTCTTGCATTAAGGAATATATTTGAGTAAAGCCATAATATGAATACATTTTGTCCTGATTAACTTCTGGTGTAATATAAAATGCATCTTAAGGTTTTGCTGCTTTTCATTATTTTTATTTAATACACTGGCAGTTTGATAATAGCAAGTCATCTATTTTTTAATAAAAGCTTGAAATCAATTGGCATTTCTCCTCTTTGTTTTTTTTTTGTTCAAGAGAAACATTTAAAAAGTTTCACAAAGTTGCATTAAGTGGGAATTTTATTTTGCGAACTGGAAAAATGTGAATACAAGTGTTCTGATTGGAATGATGTTAGTCATTAAGTGATAGTCATAACATCCTTCCATTTTCTATATATGATGTTCTACTTGCATAAGCGTAAAACACCATGTACTTTCCTTGCGTGTTTCATAAATGCTTTAATAAGTCCAGTCGACCAATAGCAAAAACATGATTCCACATCGTCTTACTGCAGAATACAACTGGTCAGAAAACCCCATTGAAATAAAGTAGCAGCAGAAATGATGCACGACTCTTCATCTACAAACACACAAGTTTTAATCCGTTCACATTCGTCACATTACAAGCTCGTCACAAGTTTTGATTCTTGACTCTATGTGCTCTGGTTTTCCCCATCAGCGTCCAACGTGCGCAACAGGTTTTTCCTCCAGTTATGAACTCCTGACGGCGGGCAAATACACATGAATGCACTTGGGTGAATCCCGCACTTTTTGCCTACAGTTGAAGCAATCATTCTTATCGCTCATTATCATATTTGACATTGGTATAGTCATGCAAATGTTTGGTGGTAGTTCCCAGTCAGCTGAGGTCGCGCTCACACTGTCTTCACCCAGTCACAGACGTCTGAAAAAGAACAAATCCCTTTTGTTGATGCCAAAAGCCCTGCAGTTCAAAATGCCCCACTTATAATCTCAGTTTTCTGGAGTGTGTTTGTTTTACTCTTTGGAGCTACTTCCATTTGGCACAAGCTTCAGCTGAAGGAGTGAAATATTGGAAACTCCAGTATTTCATGATTATAACTTATGCTTTATTCAAATTATCATCCAAATCTATTGGAAAAGTATATTTAGATTCATGTATATTTTGCTTCCGCTTTGAACAAAGTTATTAGGTGGAAAATCGAAATTTAACGAGTTTTTTTTTTGTTTGTTTTTTACAGTCCTGTAAATATATACATTTTTAAATCAAAATAATATTGTGTTACTTTATTTGCGACACACATTCATGTCACACACTGCTGAATCAATACACTGGTGTGAATTTTAATTTTGTATTCAACAAAACAACATTGCGTTTACAGTTGTTTGATAATAAAATAATAAATTATAAAAGATTGTAAAAAAACAAACAAAAACATTTTGCCACAGATCTGACCTGTAACTGCTTGTCTCCATGGAGATAGATGAGTTTAATGCCATACTGTGAGAACATAACGGCCATGTTGTATCAAAAGACCTCGACACTTCTCTACACATGTCATCTTCGGCCTTTCTTCCTCATTGTTGCTCAGTGGAAAATCTGATATTTTACTGTGAGAAGTTCCTCATTGACTCAGTGGCCTGGGAAACGGCACACAGGCTTTTTGTGTCACATTAAGAGATATTAAGAGATACTTTTGTGGAACCGCTGCCTTAAGTCGTTTCCAGAGCACAGTTGAGCAGATTGTGGAGAAATCCCCTGGAACAGAAGCACCAAACCACTGAGTCTGACGAGTGCATTTGTATTATATTTTCCCATGGATTTTAAGGACAAAATACCAGGTTTGATTCAAAATAAACACACGTCCACCACCACCACTCATTAATTAATTAATTCCTTGTGTGCAACAGCAGAAGCGGTAATCCAGGCATGTCCAAACTGCGGCCTGGGGGCCAAATGCGGCCCTCAGACCAATTTATGTCCAGCTTCTTGCTAAATTGATCCAAAAAACAAAAAGTAGTACTTTTTAATGTAAAATTTGAAAAATTTAAGCATTTTGATGTTATACCTACCTAATATTAATGTTCAAAGTCTTATTAAGGATGTGGAGGCTCATCGAAACGATGTCAAATGCAAAATTTCGAATTATTAACTTCATTGTTGGGTTGTGTATGGCTCTCTGCCTAAGTATTGAAACGCGGCCCTCGGTGACAAAAGTTTGGACATCCCTGCGAGTAATCCGACTGGCTGTCTTTGTGATTTCTGATAAGGTGACGCCAGCAAAATGTTAATGCTTTTCCAGGAATGTTCCACGGCATCACATTAAACTTATAGCTAGTATTTATTTCATCACAGGGATTTATTTATTGCGCAAAAATCCCACACCGTTTTACTGTGAGTGGGGGGCACCTCTCCACAGATCTGACCTGTAACTGGGCCTGGTGACGCCGCCTGCTTGTCTACAACCATAAATTAAATGCCATACTGAGGAATATTCCAGTCAAAGCAATGACATCTCCATGAAGACAAGCAGGAGGCAGCCCCTCACCAGTAGCAATTATTTATGTATTATGTTGCAAGCTGAAACAATTTAATCAATACCTTCATCCATGTCAATGATTCAAGACATTGGTATTCATTTGAAAAGTAGAAGGATGTTTATGTAGTCAATAGTGTGAGTTTTTTTTGTTTGTTCAGTCTCTAGATGACTTATTCCAAAATGTGCTTGGGTAATTGGGTACATTTACATGGGCATAAAAATCAAATGGAACTATCAGATAAAATTTTCTCTTTTGTTTTTGTCTTTGTCTCATTAGTTTGCCCTTGTTTGCATAATTTTCCATCCATAGAAAATAAATCTGATTCCTCAAATCAGATTTACATGGCATTTCAATCATCTGATAACTCCAGGAATCAGATCCGTTTTAGATGTGGACGCAAACACACTGTCTTGCACTTGTCCTTGTGTTTCATTAAGTGTAAACCGTGTGTCTAGTGTGCGGGGTGGAGTGTTTGAACACACAATGAGAGTTACGTTTTGTTAGTCTGCTTTTGGGTGCGTTTCCTCCTCCGTCTCTTCAGGGGGCGCCGCTCCTGTCTTACACGCCTCATGAATCCTTCCGCCGGTCACTGACTGGGGCGGAGGAAGGGCCTGGGCTCACGGGGCTTCCGGTCCACGGTGAACACATCGGCTTTTGAGAGGAGAAATCCGCTCGTACAGACACGGGCAGCGGCTTGGCTCCGACACACGGCCCCTTTTGAATTATTGAGGGGTTTCGTTTGGGTTTTGAGGGTCTTGATGCGCGGTCAGAGCGGAGCCGGAGGCGGAGGGATCTGATCTGTGTCACAGGCGTGAGCCGAGGCTGACGGGAAAATGATGGCAGTTTCATGGAGGTAAATGTGTTCAAATCATCAGGCGTGGTGTCGTTATAAGACACTAAATGACAGGCTTGGATCTACGACAAAACTACGAACTAGAACAATATTAACAGAATAAACAACATTGTAAAGATCAAAACAATGCAGAAACAGTGTAACAGTCAGCGCCACGTTAATAACACTATTTTATTCATTGTTTATTTTCCATTTTTTCCTGGTTTTATTCTAGCTTTGTCTCAGTTTAGTGCCTTAGTTTTTTTACCTGGTTTAGCCCATTTACATGGGGTTGGTTCTGGTTTAGTTCTTCTTTAGACCTGTGATTCGTCCTAGAATAGACCTTTTAGTCCTGGTTAAAGAAAATACTCCATAGTGCTTAATATTGTCATAATCAGCCTTAAACTTTATCTCACACAATGTTGGTTAATCACTGCCATACTGTCATGGTATCTTATACATTGTTGTATCTGTAATTCTATCATTATTATTAATGAATCGTATGTTATAATGTTTGATGTTTTTCACGTTGTTATTGTTAAAATTATTTTGTATCAATGATAAACAAGAAAAATGGTCTCTTTACTTCAGTATAGATTCATGAAAGTCAAAAGAGTCAAAATTGGTGTTCTTATGTATAAGGCTGCAACTATTAATCACCTAATCCGGACTAGTCGAGTAAAAGAAATAATCATCACCACAGGCACCACAGGGGTGTGCGTTATCGCCTCTTCTATTCTCTCTGTATATTAATGCTCTGCAATTCACGGGCAGTAACGTTTTAAATATACAAATGTTATGGCCATAGGTGGTCTTTTTGATTAGAATGTGAACTGTATTGTAGCTCAGGTGCAAATGGTTGAACAATGGTCAACAAGACCAAAACAATCCTAAACCCTGTTCGGTCCCTCTCCATCTCTGATCTCCTTCAAGTATCTGGGAACTTGATTACAAGCTTAATGTCATACAAAATGTGGATGAGAGCTACTAGGAAATTGCAATGACACTATGATAATGATTTTTTAAAAACTCAGCAGTTTTGATGTGAGCTCACACAAGAGTTGGAAAGAGTTGTTGTCAGCCTGATTCAAAAATGTCTTGTTAATATCTCTGTTTGGTTTGACTATTTGACAGTGGTGAACAAGAACAAACTGAACAGAATAGTAAAAACTGCAGGGAAGATAATTGGAAAGAACTGGAAAAAATGTAGTTTCTATTCCAGTTGTGTACAGGATGGCCAAGTGTACCACCAGAGATGCTGAGCATCTTTGTGTGATGAGTTTTTAGCTTATGCCATCAGGACCTCAGCAACGAAGGTTTACAAAGGCTCATTTGTGCCAAACGCAGTCAGTTTATTAAATAAGCACTGATGTTCTCATTTGTTTTTTAAATTCAGTTTTTAGAATATTATTTGTTGCATGCTTGATGGATTGATTGTGTCATGTGATGGTGAACCAAAGACAAATTTCCACTATAGTGGACAATAAAGTTAGATTTTCATAATCGTAATCATTTTCTGGACTTTACAGATTCTAAAACCATACAAAAAGAGCTTTTACAAACAAAAATGGCCACTTAATTGAATCTAAATGTCAGAAAAGTCAGTAATAAACTTTTCCTAAATGTTCTCCAGAAGCCTTCAGTCTCCATATTTCAACCTTTTTATAATTTGTTGTATAATGTATTTTAAACATCTCAGTGCACAATAGAAATAATCCCTGACTTGTTGATACTAGAATAAACTAAATAATCATGAGTGATTGCTCTATTTGTTCCCTTTCTGTGCTTGTATGTTCAAGACTTAACATCCATTCTGTTGTAACAATGGGTTTTTTGGCTTGGGTGTGGCTGAGTTGTGTGTGTGTGTGGCTGAGTGTGTGGTGTGTGTGTGTGTGTGTGAGTTGTGTGTGTGTGGTGTGTGTGGCTGAGTGTGTGTGGCTGAGTGTGTGTGTGTGTGTGTGAGTGTGTGTGTGTGTGTGTGTGTGGCTGTGTGTGTGTGTGTGTGTGTGGCTGAGTGTGTGTGTGTGTGTGCTGGAGTGTGTGTGTGTGTGTGTGGCTAGTGTGTGTGTGTGTGTGTGTGTGTGTGTGCTGAGTGTGTGTGTGTGTGTGTGGCTAGTGTGTGTTGTGTGTGTGTGTTGTGTGGCTGAGTGTGTGTGTGTGTGTGGCTGAGGTGTGTGTGTGTGTGTGTGGCTGAGTGTGGTGTGTGTGTGGCTGGTGTGTGGTGTGTGTGTGGCTGAGTGTGTGTGTGTGTGTGGCTGAGTGTGTGTGTGTTGTGTGGTGTTGTGTGTGGCTGAGTGTGTGTGTGTGTTGTGTGGGGAGTGTGTGTGGTGGCGGAGTGTGTGTGTGTGTGGCGGTAGTGTGTTGTGGCTTGAGTGGTGTGTGTGTTGGCTGAGTGTGTGTGTGTGGCTGGAGTGTGTGTGTGTGGGTCTGAGTGTGGTGTGTGTGGCTGAGTGTGTGTGTGGCTGGTGTGTGGTGTGGCTGAGTGTGTGTGTGTGTGGATGAAGTGTGGGTGTGTGTGTGGCTGAGTGTGTGTGTGTGGCTTGAGGGTGTGGTGTGTGTGGCTGAGTGTGTGGTGTGGCTTGAGTGTGTGTGTGGCCTGAGTGTGTGTGGTGTGTGGCTGAGTGTGTGGTGTGTGTGTGTGTGGCTGAGTGTGTGTGGTGTGGCTTGAGTGGTGTGTGTGTTGGCTGAGTGTGTGTGTGTGGGCTGAGTGTGTGTGTGTGGCTGAGTGTGTGTGTGTGGCTGAGTGTGGTGTGTGTGTGTGTGGCTGAGTGTGTGGTGTGTTGTTGTGTGTGTGGCTGAGTGTGTGTTGTGTGTGTGTGTGTTGGCTGGTGTGTGGTGTGTTGTGCCGAGTGTGTGGTGTGTGGCGGAGTGTGTTGTGTGTGGCGGAGTGTGTGTGTGGGCGGAGTGTGTGTGTGTGGCGGAGTGGGTGTGTGTGTGGCGGAGTGTGTGTGTGTTGGCTGAGTGTGTGTGTGTGCTGAGTTTTTGTGTGTGGGGCTGAGTGGTGTGTGTGTGGCTGAGGTGTGTGTGTGTGGCTGAGTGTGTGTGTGTGGCTGAGTGTGTGTGTGTGGGCTGAGTGTGTGGTGTGTGGCTGAGTGTGTGGTGTGTGGCGGACTGTGTGTGTGTGGCGGAGTGTGTGTGTGTGGCGGATGTGTGTGTGTGGTGTGGCGGAGTGTGTGTGTGTGGCGGAGTGTGTGTGTTGGCGGAGTGTGGTGTGTGTGGCGGAGTGTGTGTGTGTGGCGGAGTGTGTTGTGTGTGGGCGGAGTGTGTGTGGGTGTGGCGGAGTGGCTGTGTGTGTGGCGGAGTGTGTGTGTGTGTGGCGAAGTGTGTGTGGTGTGTGGGCGGAGTGTGTGTGTGTGTGGGGAGTTGGTGTGTGTGTGTGGCGGAAGTGTGTGTGTGTGTGGGCGGACGTGTGTGTTGTGTGTGGCGGAGTGTGTGTGGTGTGTGTGGCGGAGGTTGTGTGTGTGTGTGTGGCGGAGTTGTGTGTGTGTGTGTGGCGGAGTGTGTGTGTGTGTTGTGTGGTGGCTGCACGCTCGCTCTCGCTCGCTGTTGTGTGGCTGATGGTGTGGTGTGTGTGTGGGCTGAGTGTGGTGTGTGTGTGGTGTGTTGGCTGAAGTGGTGTGTGTGTGTGTGTGTGCTGAGTGTGTGTGTGTGTTGTGTGCTGAGTGTGTGTTGTGTTGTGTGGTGGCTGAGTGTGTGTGTGGTGTTGTGGCTGAGTTGTGTGTGTGTGTGTGTGTGGCTGAGTGTGTGTGTTGGTGTGTGTGTAGGCTGAGTGTGTGTGTGTGTGTGTGTGGCCTGAGTGTGTGTGTGTGTGTGGTGGCTGAGTGTGTGTGTGTGGTGGTGTGTGGCTGAGTGTGTGTGTGTGTGTGTGTGGCTGAGTGTGTGTGTGTGTGTGTGTGGCTGAGTGTGTGTGTGTGGTGTGTGGCTGAGTGTGTGTGTGTGTGATGTGTGGCTGAGTGTGTGTGTGTGTTGTGTGTGTGGCTGAGTGTGTGTGTGTGTGTGTGTGTGGCTGAGTGTGGTGTGTGTGTGTGTGTGGCTGAGTGTGTGTTGTGTGGTGTGTGTGTGTGTGGCTGAGTGTGTGTGTGTGTGTGTGTGTGTTGTGGCTGAGTGTGTGTGGTGTGTGTGTGTGTGTGTGGCCTGAGTGTGTGTGTTCGTTCGTGGTCCGGTGTGTGTGTTCGTGTGGCGAGTGTGTGTGTGTGCGTGTGGCCGAGTGTGTGTGTGCGTGTGGCCGAGTGTGTGTGCGTGTGGCCGAGTGTGTGTGCGTGTGGCTGAATTGTGCGTGTGTGCGTGAGGCCGTGTGCGTAGCTGTGTGTGTTGTACAATGGAGGCAGTGTGGTGTTTCTCGGGCCCCTGGGAGGAGGCCCCGCCATGGCAAACACACTCTGCCACGACTGCAAGCACAAGCAGCTTCTCACAAACATGGACGCTCCAGTTTCAAGTCTGTTGAAGCTGTGTGCGTGTGTGTGTGTGTGTAAAGTGAGTTGTCGTTTTAGACATTCAGTAACGTTGTCCTGTAGCGGCACAATGACAGATGGAGGCACAAGAAGGTCAGAATTATTATTATTCATTTATTTTACAAATATTATGAAGAAATACAAGTTACAAGATCATGGTAATGGGTGTTTTGCATATTGGATATAAAGTTATATGTAAATGGTAATATACAGTAGGTAAAGGGTGAAAAAGGTAACAATTTAACTGCGGGTGTCAAAAATATTGAGTTCATCACGATCGTGATTCTTCAGGTCACAGTTAATATAATATATCTAATTTGAGATAATGTCATGAAAAAACCATGGATAGCTTTGGAACAAACTTCTAGCAGTTGGACAAAAATGGATGAAACAAACTGCAATGACGACTAAGGACTAGAGCGACAGCATAACTGACATAAGACTCGGAAATTAACACATTTAACATCTTGTATTTTTAATTCTACAAAATTTGAAGACCATACCATAAGGACAGATCAGTTCTTTATGCGATTGACAGCGATTACACAAACCGGTAGGATGTTTGCCTATCCTACTCAGCGACCAATTGAGTCCAGTGTGGCCCTATTCTCATGCCAGCAAAGGCTCTCTCCCCGCGTTCCTGCCCATGGATCTGCATGGGCCAACACTACTCTGTATCTGATGCAGATGTCGTCCAGTGTCACAACAATTCCAATAGTCCTGCCAGAGTTCATACACATGACGCTTAATAATGGACTTGAGTTTAGGTTTGCTTATTTCAACCATCACATCAATTGATTGCCGCCTAAGGGAATTCTGCCATTTCATTACCATCCATCCCAACATGTGCAGGAACCCAAATGAAGGAGACCCTCACATCCTTCCTGGACAGAGAGAGCATCAGATAGAAGATGCTCTATAGAATAACCTGTCTGCAATCAGATTTTCCGGATTTAATGCTTTGTAGTGCAGAGAGGCTGTCAGAAGCTATCACAACGACGTGACACTGTAAAGTAGACACAGCCCATTCCGTCGCTAACCGTATCGTAGAGGTGATCTGTTACCCTCTTCTTGACTGCCATCTCAAGGTCAGGTATGAAAAACGCAGCGCCTGTTCGCCCACTTTCGGGATCCTTGGATCCATCAGTATAAAGAAACATTCCGATGGTATGTTTATCGATGAGCTCTTGAACAATAATATAATAGGTCCATGGTTTGTATCCATAGTGTTAAATTACTGCCATTCTGTAGACTTTATTCTGTAGACTTTATTCTGTAGACTTTATTCTGTAGACTTTATTCTGTAGACTTTATTCTGTAGACTTTATTCTGTAGACTTTATTCTGTAGACTTTATTCCAACACGTATGATGGCGACATGCCTGTGATGCCCGGTCGCATAAGAAAGGCAAACTGTGAAATGGTCCAAAAAACTTTATTATAATAAAGATCTTCTAGAACTAATAGTGACACATTTAAATGGAGTTGTGCAGAGATGTAATATTTAATGTTTTGTTTCTTTTTGATAAGACAAAATTTAGACAAAATCTAAAAGTTTTATTGGAGAGTGATTCTGATTCTGACATAAACAGCCATTTAACTTTTTTGGAGTACAGATTGAAATGTAATCTGTTTTTTGGTTTTGAAAATGGTCACGATTATTTATTTTTTGTTCTTCCGGCATCTTGACAGCACTACACCTCCACTAACACTATTCTCACTGCATTTCTTTTTTACCATTCTGCCGCAACAAAACAATGCATTTTAGTCCCAGAATCGTCCAGCGCATCGACAAATGTCCACGACTGTTGCGCAGATATTATTTTCGCACGTTCACAATCCACTGTACATTTCAAACTCTGGCCAATGTCACTTTTACACATTTGCCCTGTATGTTTCCGTGTATTTGACGAGGCGTTTGTGGTCCTGCAGGGCGTTGGCCGCGCTGGTGCTGCTCCTGTTCCCCTGCAGTGCGGCGTCCCAAGCTGAGGGCTCGTTCCTGAACACGTGGCAGCAGTTCTGGCTCTTTCGATTCCTGGTCAACGTGCTTGGATACTCCACCATCATCGTCCCGGGATACCTGCTCATCAGATACTTCAAGCGCTCCAACTATTTAGAAACGGGTACGGATGCAGATTCACGTGTCGCGCAATATTCTCTAATGTCTTATCGTTTTGAACTGAGCTGGAGCAGGTCAATTTTCTCAGGTAGAATTTGCTGTTTACATGTCAGATTGCAGATTTGTTGACCTGGTTTATGGTTCTCTGTAATTACTGGACCTATCTGCGTGAATCAGAAACTGGCACAACGCCCAAGTAAATACACAAAAGCGAAATCGTTTTTTCACAATAGCCTCCGAAAGCTGCAAGAACTTTAAGCCATGATATTAATGTGATAAGTTTGTGGAGCCAAGTTCAAGCAAAGAATGATTAGGGTTCAATGTTTTTGAATCGTGCGCTCATTTTTTTGGATCATAAATTTGAATGTTTCTTGCAAAATCAGTAAATCTCACATAGAGTTGCCTAGGCTCCGTGTTAAAAGATGACTCTGGATAAACTATGTGGAATAAATGTAGATAAGTAAATAAAAGAATGACAAAATCTAGGAGTTTAGTCATCCAATACTTCCAGGTAGATTTATTGTGTATAAATCCAATTGAATACTTTAAGTCTCCATTTTCAGGGGGTTGAAACACAATCCTGCGCTCTCCAACACAGGACAATAAAAAAACCGTGAAAGGGATGAATTGGGATGAATTTTGACTAAAAGTTTCCACAAATGCTCACAAAATGTGGGCAGTTTAGAACATGGATTCTCATCCAGTGTGCCACAGATTCACACATGGATTTGATGGAATAATATACCATTTTGTGTTTCGTGCGCCGAGCAAACATCTGATCCAAGAAAGTGAAGAAAACGATCACAATTGCCAATATTTGCTACATATACAACTTTTTTTTCTCTAAATATTTGTATTACTTTAGACTACATTTTATTTATTTAACACTTTTCACCGACAAAAGTCACAAAGGGATTCATAGACTACAATAAAAACAATAAGTAAACAAAATATAACATAAAATTCATTGGGCTAGAATGCTTGTTTGAAGAAGTCTTAAGTTGCTTTTTAATATTATTTTAAGCCAAAAAAGTGTGTGGTGACTCCAAAAAGGTTGATAAACACTGGTTTAGAACGTCAACTATCACACTTTCACATTATCAGCAGCAAAGCAAATGTTTTATTACCTTGATTAAATTTATTGTCGCTCATTGACTTTTCGTTTTGTTTTCAGGCAGTGGACTTTGCTTCCCGGTCATAAAGGCCTGTGTGTTTGGAAACGAGGCCAAGACGAGCTTGATAGACGATGGTTCCGTCCCGACCCGAAACGACCCAGACTCCGGCTCCTCTGTCAAACAGATGGTTAAATTAGTGGTGTGTGCGGTCGGACTGCAGGTAAAGCCATGCTCCACCCTCTGAACACATCCACCTGCATCGTGTTTGTGCAGGCAAATCCAAACAGTATTTAAATGTAGTGATAGTATTAGGCCATGTCCACACGCAGCCGGGTATCTGATAAAACGCATATATTTTTGTACGATTTGACCCGTCTTCTACACGTAACCGGATTATGCTCTTGAAAACGGTGCTTTTGGAAAACTCTGACCAAAGTGAAGATTTCGGAAAACTCCAGTTTTGTGTTTGAGTGTGGACATGGATAAACAGCGTTTTAAGGTCCCAAATGTCACTGTCTGCGACAATACTGAATACACATCACATATGAGTCCTTGTTTACGCCAGTGGACAGCGTGGATCCTTTGAGAAGTGTGTTACTTTTGATTGTACAAATGCGGCGCACAGAACGAGTGCTTTACAGTCGGCTAAATAGCACCAAATAACCTAATAGATCCATGCAAATAACTCGTGAAATCTGGCGCCACGCTTCATGTTTTGCGGAAGTAATGAGGAGAAAAGACGTGCTCTCATTGGATAGATTGGGTCTAAATTTTAGGTAAACACCGTCAACTATTGGTCGGGCATGTTTATGACCGCGCTCAAGAGCGCAATTATACAGGTTTGTGTGGACGGACATGTATTTAAAACGATTATGTGTGTTTGCTGTACTTTTTAGGAAACGAAGGGCGGCGGATATGTTGATAAAAATCCCCGCCTACGTGTGTACATGGCCTTAGAGACACAGAGCAGGGCTGTTAATCACTACGACGATACAGGAGGGGCCATTTGACTGGATTATGGTGTTATTAGTAGATGATTTATTACTCGGAAATATCCTGGATACTAAGGAAGCCATAACCACAAGCACAAATACACTCTATTTAATGTGTATTAAGTTGATTGAGAAAGTTGACGGTTGCACTCAAAAGTTTCGTGTCAGATGTCCCGGTCCTCATGAGACAGCGCTTGAGTCTTGATCTGGATCGGAGTCTACCTATTAGTGACCTGGTATATATAAAATGCAAACTAATATATTATCATCACAGTGTATTTATATAGGGCTTTTCCAGCTTCAAGGACATGGTTCAACATTCTAGTTATTTGTTTACAGGCAGAGGCACAACAGTCTCAGAAATCTTTGAATTATCGGTGATTTCCTGCATTTTGGTGAATTTTAGATATACTATTTTAGCAGGACACTACCCATTCACATGGCTGCATGGTTTTATTTTATTGTTTGTAAAATAAAATCACCCCAGGCCCTGAGTTTGGCTGTACTGCCCCTGGCTCTTTACATCTTCAAAATGGGGAAAAAAATGGGAATCAAAATGACAATCTGTTGCTTGTTATGGGGAATCGTCCCTATGAAGGCTCATCAGTTCTGCAGTTTTCAACCTGGACCTGGACTTGTTTCTATTATGAATTATCAGAATCAGAATCAGAATCAGAAAGAGTTTATTGCCATTGTCAATGAACAAAATTCACAAACGTAGGAACTTGTCTCAGCGTTAAGGTGCAACATAGAACACTGAGCAATAATAAAATAACATATATTCAATCAAAAAGGGCATGCATGAACTATAACTTAAGTAGATACCGTATTTTGCGGGCTATAAGCCGCTACTTTTGTCAGATGTTTTGAGCCATGCGGCTTATTTAGAGGCTGCAGCTTTTCTTTGGTTTTTTTCTTTCACCGCTAGGGGCGAACTAACCGGAATTAGAATCAAAACTACAGAAAAGTTAAGCAAAGAAGCAGATGTTGCTTTTTTATTCAGCTAGCAAATAGAAGGACGACAAATTACCAACTATAAATATTTTCAAATTCTTGCCGCATCATTATGGAACCCAAACGAAGAAGTTCGTATGAAGCAAGTTTTAAGCTGAAGGCCATCGATCTTGCTAGGAACGCGCGGCTGCACGCAAGCTTAACATCAATGAATGTACGGTGAGACGCTGGGGACAGCGGGAGATCATGCGATGCCAAAAGTCAAGGAAGAGAGTTCTGCGGCCTATACAAAAGGTGCGGCCTATGTATTGTTTTATTATCGTTTTTTTAAAAATAGAGCAAATGCGGCTTATATAGGGGAGCGGCTAAAAGTCCGGAAAATACGGTAATCATTAAGTACCTGAAAAAGCACAATCTGTGTCCTTTAACGACTTCCCTATGTCTCCACCAGGTGTCCTACCTGACGTGGGGCGTTCTTCAGGAGCGCGTCATGACCCGCTCGTATGGCGCCCACTCCCCGGAGGACGAGGGCGAGCGCTTTCAGGACTCCCAGTTCTTGGTCTTCATGAACCGCATCCTGGCCCTCACCGTGTCTGGCCTCTGGTGCCTGCTCTTCAAACAGCCACGTCACGGCGCGCCCATGTACAAGTATTCTTTTGCCTCGCTCTCCAACATCATGAGCAGCTGGTGCCAGTACGAAGCGCTCAAGTTCATCAGTTTTCCCACGCAGGTCCTGGCCAAGGCGTCCAAAGTCATCCCCGTCATGCTCATGGGGAAAATCATATCCAAAAAAAGCTACGAGTACTGGGAGTACCTGACTGCTATGTTGATTTCTCTGGGCGTTAGCATGTTTCTGCTCTCGAGTTCCCCCAACAAGCATCCGTCTACCGTCACCACATTTAGCGGCGTGATCATCCTGGCCGGGTACATCGTTTTCGACAGCTTCACGTCCAACTGGCAGGACAACCTTTTTAAATACAAGATGTCCTCCGTGCAAATGATGTTCGGAGTTAACCTTTTCTCCTGTCTTTTTACCGTGGGGTCATTGCTGGAACAAGGGGCGTTTTTTGAATCTGTTTCCTTCATGGTGCGACACTCGGAATTCGCTTTTCACGCAGTTTTGCTCTCTGTGTGCTCGGCTTGTGGCCAGCTCTTTATATTTTATACCATCAACCAGTTTGGCGCGGCGGTGTTTACCATCATCATGACGCTGCGTCAGGCCATCGCCATCCTCCTGTCCTGCTTCCTCTACGGACACGCAGTAACGCTTGTCGGAGGATTCGGGATGTTTACAGTTTTCTTAGCGCTGTTTTTACGAGTGTACGCACGGAGTCGCATGAAGGCTAGTCGCAGATCAGCGCCGCCCATGGCACAAAAAGTGTAAAGAAGATGGTGAAATTGAACTTAAGCCACATTTTTGGTGGTAACTTTCCTTCTTGTTTTGCCGTTTTATTTTGTTAATTCTACGGTACAAAAGGGATTTTACATGTGGAAGAGGTCAAAGTGCTTTGTTAAGGAGGAGTTTGAGTGCCTGAATGTCAAATGCTTCAGACTTTTAGTGTTTTGATTATTTTACATGCATTTTAATTTAATCACATACTGTTGGTCCTTATTTGGCACACTACAAAATGCTGTTGATTCCCATGAGCAACATGTTTCAGTTCGGTTGTCTAAACGGGCTTGGAGAGACATATTATGCCAAATCTAACCATTTCATCACTTAAAGGTGCACTGCGTAACTTTATCTGAAGGAGGTACAAGGAGGGTACATGGCAGTTTGAGTCAATTGGCTGAGCTCAGTTATGTGGGTCGGTACGTTCAGTGACTGTGCTGTTGGCCCCTGCACGTTGATCAGACCAACACGAGCAGTTTGTTTTCACATTGCGCTCGAGGGGAAAAATACTTTCTGGACTGACCACTAGACCACACTACTGATGCTACACTCGGTTCAGAAGTCTTCTGAAGTGCTCTTCTGTTTTTAAGCCCAAACACCGAAAATGAATTTCAGAAGTGTTTACCGTTTATGAACCATTTCAAACTCCTTCACTCCCAATGATAGACAAATGCAAGTTTGTGTTTTTCACACATTTCCAGTTAGAAAACATTAAAAGGCAAATAAAGTGAATTTAAAGTGATTTCAAAAGCAAGATTAATGCATAATATGTCTTCTTTAAGCATCTTATTCTGAAAACCAGAGGCCTTTTAACTTAATGTGAGCTTTATTTTAAAAAAGGAATAAACACACTGTGTTTGTTAACACTGTTAGTTCAGCTTATTAAGGAGTTTTCTAACATTAATGTTTACATTATTTCTTTTTACCACAACAGGTTTTTATTTTTAACTTCTGTTTTTTATCATTATATTCTTGCAATATTAATATAAGATATTTAAGTTTCTCCTCACAAAAGGTGTATCTCAGTAAATTTAAATATTAAGTAGTAAACATATTTTGATATTTTAAATTTGGTTTGTTATATTGGACAAAGTGACATTCAAAATGTGAAATATTTGGAAGTCTTTTGTCTGTATTTATCTTAAATATAGTTTACTGAGATGCACCGTTGATTTTTTCATGTTATTTAGATAAATGGTGTTCTGTTTGAATATACTCCATGTACTGATTGTGATTCATTGTTCAAGCAACCATAGTTTCATTTTACTGTTTTACTTTGTTTCAGATTTGACTAAATGTTTTACTAAATCCTTGTATATATAACTTTAAGAAATACTTTATGGACTTTTATAAAAGGCTCTTCACATGTGAATGTCTGGGAGACCTGGGGGACACGATGCATTAAAATAAGTGTTCGGTAACTCGTTTTAATGTTTTATTGGAGTTATAATAAATAAAACACATGAAGTTAAACCATAAAAGTATGCAGCTTTTTGTCTAGATTAAAGTGAATTTATTCAACACTTCATTCCCTTTGCATGTGTGACTGAAGCGTCATGTGCTTTGTGGTGGTTAAATGCAGACTTGCACTCAATTTCACAGATTGAGAATGACTCTTGGATGAGAGTCGAAACATTTTGTTTTTCTAAAACAGAGTCCAGATGACTACAACTGAATCTTTTTCTACACTTATACTCAAGATACTTTAAAAACCATATCACTTTACAACGTTGCATTTCGTTGGCGTGTGGGCGTCCGTTGCAACTCTTTCCTGTCTTTGCTGATTTATGTCAAATGCAGATGACTAAATTGTGTTTTTAACAGTTTAGCTCTTCATTTCAAACACGGCCATGGCTTCTCTGTGCCTTTGTTTCGCCGTGTCCTACGCAGTCTACAGCAAGTGAAACCACAAGCCCCTTGTCTGCGACCCTTGACCTTTTGTTACTGTGCCAACGGAGGCGGTGACAGCGCTTTGGTGGGAGGATGATGAAGCGTCTGCGTTTAGTCATTGGGCAAAACAGACTTGTCGTTTTGCTTGGGGGGATGTACAATATGGTCAAAAATGTCAACATGCAGTATTTGTTATGGCCAATATCGAATCTCGACATTTTAATAGCAAAGAATTACAAAATGTTGACACTTTTTTTTTTTCTAATACTGAACCTGCAGTGACTGGCAAGATTATTAACGATGTACAGTATTATCCATCACTTATTTTTCTGAACTAAAAGCTGCTGTTGTAGTTTTGGTTTGGAAGTGCATGTAGAAGTCAGAATTGGGGTGAAGATAGAACATAGAATGAAGTACTTAACCCAGACACGTCCAAACTGTGGCCCGGGGACCAAATGCAGCCCTCTTATCCTTTTTGTCGACTCCTCCTTAAATGTCTCGCGATTATAACCGTTTGGTCACCAGTGTAACCCCTTGAAATGCACCAATGAGTAGCCCATTAGAGTTCTATTGTGCAGTTTTAATTGTCAAATGTGACCTGTTCAGATGTCGAGATCTGGTTCATGACACGAGTTAGAATGACAGTAATGCATTTAAAAGTGATACCTTCAGCTTCAATTTCAGGAGGAAACGAGACCGTGGTGGGGAAGTAATATTTGACGGTAAAGATGCCATTACAAGTTGTTTTGACTCCTTGACCTTTAGAACATGCACACTCACTGTGCCTGCACCAGTGGAAAAGATGAGGCTGCTTTTGTGGGAGTGTTTGCTTTTGAGAACCTCCAAGTGATCTTTTTATTCTATAGGGCTCATAATATAAAATACACCTAAAGAATATCTGGGTAAAGGGTCTTTGCTTTAAATTATGTCACAATAAATCCTTTTTATTAAATTTAAAGAAATATGATTGACATCCAGGACAAATGAGTCCTAGACAACCAACTTTGTTTTCTGAATGTGACACCTTTAACCCCAGGTCACCCTTTAAAAAGTCTTTATCTCAAGGGGTTCTTACCTGGTTGTATAAAATTGTTACTATTCTGGACTAGTGAATTGAAATGACCCAATTTTGCTTCTAAAGTAGTCAATTCTGACCTGAATAATCTAAGCTTTCATACACTGGTAGAATAAGTCATCGCTTTCCATTGAATGCTTTTGTTCACATGAAACAAACTTTCCACTACCACAAACCAAACCTGTTCATTGACTGGTAACTTCCAATAGTGTGTTATAAAAAGGTCATTTAGCATACTTGAACACCCGCTATAAAAGGTCATCGCTTTGTTCATCATGCGCCGAAATACCTTAAAATGTATTCTTACCCCAATTCAGATGACTTGGCCTCGTAATGGAAGTAGAAAGGTTTAAATGCCAAACAGAACAGTCAATGTAGAGCAATAACTGCAGACAAGCACTTTTTGGAAACTAGTGTAATTACAACTCCTTTAATGGATACTTCAAATTTGTTTCACTTAATGTTGCAATAGACAACTGAAATGTTGGTCCATCAGTTTAGATTGTGATGTTAAGTCAGTCTTAGTGTAGGGTTAAAGGCGGCACTTATTTTTACAGTAAAAAGAGGAGTAGTCGTGCAATAAATCAGAATTACTTAAGGATCGTCTATGCCGACAAGTTTCACACCTCACGGACGTAAAGCTGGAAGATAAACAGTCAACAGTATTCAACTTAAGTTACCATTTACTTCAGGTTGGGTTTTAATTTTAGAGATTTGTTGCAATCCACAGCTCCATCTAGTGGACACAGGTCCTACAGGATAAATGATGCCAAACTCCGTCCTGCAGCCAGTTCCCCTGGAGGGTTTGAAGAGTCAACTCACCGTTTAAAGTCCAAACATGGCCGATCATTCAAGTCAACCTCAGTCTACCTTAATGTTTCCAATTACACAGCAGTCAAGTTACCAAGCGTCGCCCAGATCTCTGCGGCACCATTAGGCACAAAATGAGGTCAAACCTATGGGCTGCAGCTAAGACTGATTTTTTTGTAGAGAATAGTTTACCAGCTTGCATTTCAAGTTACCATAGTAATGAGCAGTCAAAAAGGTGTAAGGGTATTAGATCTTTTAATTTTCTGCAAAACAAAGGCTTGAATACAGACTGGGCCTGGGCTCAGGCGAATGACTGTCCTCTCATGCAGCGGCGGCGCACACAAGCACTGCCCCTCACACCTGGAATGTACCATCTTCTCTCGCTCCATCTTAAAACTCAGTGCAACAGCAGGGAAAACAAATGAACTTTACAGCCAAACAGTGCGCATGGTCCAGAGAACGCTCCGAACATTGGTCCATCACAAACGGGAATGACTTATGTTTAATGAAGAGAACAGTTATGTCTGACAAGGGCGGGGGTGGGTGGGCCGGAGTTTAGTCGACCTCTTCCATACGAGAAGCATCCTCCTCAAGGTCGCCCTCTAGTGGTGGGATCTCGTCAGGGGCAGCGGCGGCGGGAGCTTCTTCTGTGGGCATGTCGTCATCGTCAATACCTGCAATGCCACAAGAGTTAGAACGTGATCAGCTGCCAGAGGGAGTCATTTAAAAGTGCGCACACAACCTTTTAACCTATACAAAGTCAACTATATAGGGGACTAAAAAAAATCCTTGCAGTTCAGGGATTTCCACAATGTCAAATTTTGGGTTCAAAGTGTAGTTTTCAGAGTTAGCTATACTAATTACTGAAAGCAATCACATTTTAAAAATCAGATTCTTGCTATGACCGAAGCTGCTTACCCAGGCCAAGCTTGATCATGCGGTAGATGCGGTTTGAGTGAGTCTGGGGGTCGTCAAGGGAGAAGCCGGACGACAGGAGCGCGGTCTCGAACAGCAGGATGACCAGGTCCTTCACCGCCTTGTCGTTCTTGTCCGCCTCAGCCTTCTGCCGCAGAGTCTCCATGATGGGGTGGTCCGGGTTGATCTCCAGGTGCTTCTTGGCCATCATGTAGCCCATGGTGGAGTTGTCACGCAGAGCTTGGGCCTTCATGATGCGCTCCATGTTGGCCGTCCAGCCGTAGGTGGATGTGACGATGCAGCAGGGCGACGAGACCAGCCTGTTTGAGACTGTCACCTGAGGGAGGAACGGGTGCAATTAACTTCCCAGTTTCAGGAGCAGGCCAGACTTTGTAATGCATTTCACATGTTAAGTTTCCAAAAAAACAAAACCACAACCTAGTGTTTCCATGCTATAGTGTCAAACTGTTTTTCAAAACAAATACGTCGCACAGTTAGAAAACGCTAATCAGTAAACTGGATTTTGAAGAGCGTGCAAGTCACCCTACAGGCATTTCTCAAAACGTCACTATTGTTAAAAGTCCTCAAAGGCAGAGCACAGTAAAGCGAGGCTTACTTTGAACTCACCAGAACAGATCTATGCTCAGCCCTGTCTATTATACAGTTCTGCTATTGATCACCACATGTGAGCTGAAGTCACTGAGGAAAAGTGGACAGAGCATCTCTTTAAACTGAATAGTGCATCTTTGGAAAACAGGTTTAATGTCCACATCAGCTCTTACCTTCTCCACCTTCTTGTCGAGGATCTCCTTCATGAGTTTGCACAGGTTTTCAAACTTGGCCTTGTCTTCCTCCATCTTTTTCTTCTCCTCCTCGTTCTCTGGCAGCTCCAGACCCTCTTTAGTAACAGACACCAGGTTCTTGCCGTCAAACTCCTTGAGCTGCTGGATGCAGTACTCGTCGATGGGCTCAGTCATGTACAACACCTCAAAGCCGCGCTTACGGACGCGCTCCACGAAGGCAGAGTTGGCCACTTGGTCTTTGCTCTCGCCTTAAAAATTAAAAAATGAGTCAAGATGTGAGCACTGTACACTTCAGAGGATTAAAAAAAAGAAAAAAAAAAAAAACAAAACAAAAAAAGAGACAAAAAAAAAGAAACCGAATATACTGATATGTGCCACTCCATCGTTTGATGTAAGTGTCATGACAAGTTGTCGTGTTTTTCCAATTACTTAATTTGGTGGGATAATACTATTGTAAATGTTTTATATGAATCAGAGGCAGGGTGTACAGGAAGTAGGAGTTCTAAACAGGAATTGCCTGCTAAACAAATCAGGGACAAATGATCAATTTGCGCAATTATTCCTTAAGACGAAAATACTCAACTCCATTTAGTCTCAAATCTATTGTGTAATTTTGACCCAGCTTTGGCGCTGTTTACAGTATGGTGCTAGGCAGTTATGAAATACCCGTCAAATCATCTTTTGCAAAGTCTTAAATCAAGAGCGCTTTACTCATTTGTAGTCCAGCCTGTTAAATGCACATAAAGCCAAATTTGACCTGCTGACTTCTGCGCTGCCAAACAAAACGCTCAAAGATAACTCGGCGTGTCGGAGGCTGACCTGTGATGTAGTAGATAGAGTTCTGGTTCCCTTCATGCGGGTGAGGTACTCGTTGAGGGAAGTCATCTCGTCTCCAGACTGAGAGCTGTGGTAGCGGAGCAGCTCTGACAGCTTCTTACGGTTCTGAGAGTCCTCATGGATACCAAGCTGCAGAGGACAAAGTCATGAAGCTTTTGATGGAATGCACTTTTTGCAACCGTTTTGTAACACAGACTGCTCTTTTTAGGTCAGTCTACAACCGAGTCGAGACGTGCAGTACCTTGATGTTCTTGGAGAAAGCCTCGTAGAACTTGCATAGTTGTCCTTGTCCTCTGAGAGCTCTGCGAACAGCTCCAGGCACTTCTTGACAATGTTCTTGCGGATCACCTTAAGGATCTTGCTCTGCTGCAGCATTTCTCTGGAGATGTTCAGGGCAGTCTTCAGAGTCTACCACACACGGACAAAGTCTGGCAAAAAGGAACCAAAAGCAGAGTTACATACAAAAAATGGAAGCCATATGAGTTTAGGCTAATATCCAGGTAGAAAATTCAGTAACAACGTAAGTTTGCGCCACTCACTGAGATACTCTGGATGAGCTCCTCGCAGTTGTCCATGATAAAGACTCGGCGCACGTACAGCTTGATGTTGTTCTTCTTTTCTTGTTTTCAAACAGGTCAAAAGGAGCAGACGGGGATGAAAAGCAGACGCGGAACTCCAGCTGGCCCTCAACCGAGAAGTGCTGTGAAGAGGCGTGACAATTCGGGTCAGTGCAACAAGTGTATTTACCAGTCATGCTTTTATGTGAGCAGACAATCAGTTCACAAGAGTTTACAATGCCGTTACACAAGCCATATCGCCCTCGTTCAGCACTCACTATGCAAGTCTTTAGTCTGAATTTCAGCACTGCCTTCACTAAATTGTCGCTTGAAACACTTTCTGCAGTGAAGTAAACATTACCAGTTCTAAAAAAAAAAAAAAAACCCAAGTTACAATGTCCCAGGTAAAACGTGCTAAGGGCAAACTGAACCAAATCCCTGCACTGATTCTGTTCCGTCTAGTTTGTATTTAAGCACATTTGGGCATGCCCTTATTAGTTTATATATTTTTACTATTATTCATTGTTTGATGTTGTAACTTGCTCTGGCAGCAAGAAGAGTTTGAATTGAAGTTCAGAATCAGATTGCCATTGGCTGAACTTAAAAACATGTCACCCTTCTCTTTACAGACACTATAAAGGCTGCAGCAGTCCTGTAGTCACCTTGACCGCCAGGTGGTCTTCCCAGTCGTTTGTGAGGCTCTTGTAGAACTCTCCGTACTCCTCATTGGTGATGTCATCGGGGTTGCGGGTCCAGATGGGCTTGGTCTTGTTCAGCTCCTCCTGGTCGGTGTAGCGCTCCTTGATCTTCTTTCTCTTTTTCTTGTCTCCCGCCTCATCTTCAGCCACGTCCTCAATCTTGGGCGCGTCTGCCTCATCCCCCTCCCCTTCCTTCTTCACGCTGTCCTTCTCCTCCTCTTCATCCTCAGCCTCATCGTCGCTCACCTCCTTTTCGCGCTCCTTTTGCACCTAAATGTAAAAAAAAAAAAAAGTCGTCAAAGTCTTAAGATTGTCATAAGTCACATGCTTCCAAAAAAAATAGGCAGCACTTACGTATAGGGTGATGGGGTAACCAATGAACTGCGAGTGTTTCTTTACGATCTCTTTGACCCGCTTCTCCTCAACATACTCCATCTGGTCTTCCTTCAAATGCAGAATGATCTTTGTTCCACGCTCAAGTGAATCTTTTCCCGACACTGAAAGGGGAAAAAAAAAAAACTTGCAAATTACCTTTCAAACCATTTAGAGCATAATGTCGTTAGTTTTATGATAGCAAATCATGGAGGCCTAAAGTGTGGCACATACCAGGCTGGATGGTGAAGGAGCCTCCAGCTGAAGAGGACCACAGGTACGTCTCATCATCGTTGTGTTTGGACAACACAGACACCTTTTCAGCCACGAGGTAGGCGGAGTAGAAGCCCACGCCAAACTGCCCGATCATGGAAATGTCTGCCCCAGCCTGAGAAGAGATGCAAACTTAGGACACATTCATGGCCAGTGTGATACGAGTCATGCAGTTCTGTACCTGCAGCGCTTCCATGAAGGCCTTGGTGCCAGACTTGGCAATTGTTCCCAGGTTGTTGATGAGGTCCGCTTTGGTCATTCCAATCCCAGTGTCAATGATTGTGAGGGTCTTCTCTTCTTTGTCGGGGATAATTTCAATTTTAAGATCTTTACCAGTGTCCAACTTTGCTGGGTCCGTTAAGCTTTCATAACGGATTTTGTCCAAAGCCTTTAAAAAAAAATTAGCATTTATCAAATACGACTTATCAGTGGGTATTTTAAAACTAATGTTGATGTGAAGATGCTGGTAATAATGATAATTTAGATCAAACTTACGTCAGAGGCGTTGGAGATGAGCTCCCTGAGAAAGATCTCCTTGTTGGAATAAAAGGTGTTGATAATGAGGGACATAAGCTGAGCGATCTCTGCCTGAAAGGCAAAGGTCTCGGCCTCCATTCCTTCATCAGCAGGCATCTGTCAAGAGGCAACATATTCAGCTTGAACCAGCACTACAATGATCTCAAACAGATTTGAGTACAAATGTAGCAGACTTAGAGCAGTTTTTAGCGTCTGATGTGTGACCTAGAAAACTTCTCGAACCGTTTCTAGTGCTTTTGTTCCACTACACCAAATCTAAGCTTTACTACAATTAAAATAAAACGTCTAACGAGACAGTTTTCCTAAAGCGCAGGAGCCTAAACCGGCTACAGCGCGATAGGCGGAAGTAGCCTCGATCCAACATGGCGTGAACAGGCAGACAATGGAGTCCTCGGCACGTGTTTCAGGATCAGAAATGAAACTGAAGCAGCCGAAGAGGGCAATAAAACACTCAAATGAACTGTACTTGGGCCACTGTGGACACTTGAGCTGGGCAGGACAACTAAAAAGGCCAGCGCCACTTCGTCAGGGCCTCGTGTTTGTGAAGGTTAGCACATCACGAGGTTGCATAACGCGGCGCACATTAAAAAAAAAAAAATCGGCTGCACTCATTTAGACCCTCAAATGTGTACGTTATACGACGAATATTGAAATGTGAAACATTTGATGGCGGTGTAAACACGTAATCGTTTTAATATAGCGCTTGGTATGGCTCAGATTTTCAGTTAAATGCTGACGAAAGGCCTCACTGTTCTTAAAATAAATAAAAAATAAAATTGGGGGAAATAAAATGGAGGCTCAAACTAAACCCCAAAGCCTCCATAATAGTCTTCATTACACAGGCAGTAAACCCATCCTGACCACACTGCTGCAGTGCCGCATCATAGGCTCATTGTGGTGCTTTTAGGGCCTCGATTCATTACCACATACATGTTAAAAAGGAGGTGTTGTGTTAAATACACCTGCTGATTCATGCTGCTCTCCAAAAGCGACAGAAAAATGCTAATCCAGACATTTGTTGTTAGGGATTAGGTGAATTTCTAACGTCACCGAGACTACCTGGTACACATTGCATTGAGAACAAATCTTAGTAGCACAAATTTACATACCTTGTTTATTGTTTTTGTTGCTTTTTGTAGGTTAAAATGGGACCAAAGCGTTATCCCTCTGCTCTCTGACGCAGGGAAATTGAAAGAGACTTCCGTTAAATAGACCGGAATCTTTATACACATGGCTTTCAGTGCGCAGGCAGATCACTCCGCCGAGGACTCACTAAAGTCGAGGCATTTCATCCGAGTGTGTACTACGCCCCTAATTCAATATTTACGACTGTTTTAACTATAAATTCAATCAATCTGTTTAAGATTATGATTAGGAAATGACACAGGATTGTCATGTTGGAGGTTGTGGTTGTTATTTATTGTTTAGAATAAGGAATATGATAATGGGTACGTTTATATGTACACTTGTTCACAGAAAATGGAAGTAATATCAGATATTGTCTAATCCCCCCCTTGTATATTGTGATAAAGACACAGTTATAAACTACCCCTTGCTAAACCAAAACTCACTTATGAAATGTACTTTTATTTGATCGTTTTACTGTGTTTTCTGAAGATATTTGTTATCACCCATCAATAATGAAATAGCAGCCTCCGAACGAAATGCCAGAATTTTTAGAATCGGTCAGGATCCATTAAATAACGTCAAGACAAAGAATAAGAACAAATAATGAGAATGCACATTTTTTAACCTCATGCCGTTATACTCCAATATATTTTAAAGGTAACCAAGTTAAAAACCAACCAAATGCCACTGTTAAAACGGATTGGTGAATTATAAAGAGTAAAAATGCGAAATAGTTTTAACATGACGCAAAGTTTGATGTAGGAAAATGTTGTTTTACACGCACTTTTAGGACAATTACCACAGGGAATATCTATTTAGACGGAAAATGTGTTTTTTTGAGGGGGTCTTGGTAACACGGCGGATGGATTCTTCAAAACTGTAGGTCGTGGTGCGTTTGTTCTAGCACCTTCCATGGAAAACCCGCGCCCACTGTACGTACATGTCAGAGACAGGCTGCGCGCGTCTGTCGCTGCGCAGCTGCCGCACCAGAGCCTAGCAACCGCAACAGAAACCATGGAAACGCAAACTTAATCATCAGCAGTTTAGTGCAGTGGTGCTCATACGTTTCACACCATCTACCACACAAAAATATTTGAACTTCCGTGCACAACCAGATCTTAACCAGGTCTAAACAAGGTCTTTTCAAGGTCTGATCTTGGGCTAAATCAGATATATTAAAATATGGCTAAACCAAGACTAGGGCCTATTTTTATATTTATTTTATACTGTAGTTATTTCAAATTGTTTCTTAATGCATGCCCTTTGGATTGAATATATGTTGTTTTTATTATTGATCAGTGTTTTATGTTGCACCTTAATGCCGAGATAAGTTCCTATGTTTGTGAATTTTGTTCATTGACAATGGCAATAAACCCTGATTCTTCTCGGTTTACCGGTCACTGTACGTTCCTACCCTCACCTATGTTATGAACTTTGGGCAATGATGACCAAAAGGACAATATTGCGGATACAAGTGGTCAAAATTAATTTTCTCCGCAGGATGCTGGCTCTCCTTTAGAATTAGGGTGAGGAGCTCAGTCACACGAGGAGCTCAGAGTACAGGCCTCCTCTTCCATGTGGAGAGCTGTGGCTCAAGCATCTATTCTGGATACCTCCTCGATGCCTCCCTGGGAGGTGTTCAGAGCATGTCCCGGGGAAGACCCAAGACACCCTGGACTGGGCAGGAGACATCTGGAGAAATGTGCGCACATTATGCATGACAGGCTTGTTTTGAGAAAAGAAAAACTCTCAGTGTCAACACTGGGTTTAACCCTGAATACAGGAGTGGGTCAGCCTGCCTCCATGCCCCCCACACATCTGCATCTGTGCCCTCGCACACGTTTGCCCCAGGTTTAGAATATGTCACGGCTTCTCTATGCGCAATATGTGCTCTGTCCCTCCGGTGTCTCGTTGCACGCGCTTCTGTCCTTGTTCCCATCGTGCTTCTCTCTCCCCTTTTTTGAATCTAACTTTTGAACTTGCACTGCTTTTGACAGCTCATTTGACGATGAAAAGCATATGCGAAAAGAATGTGTGTGCATTCGATTCCTTTCCGCTTTGATCCCATGGGCTTTGAAAACAATGAAACATAAAGGCAGAGGTACGAGTCAGCTCCGCGCAGAGCTCTTTCTATCTCCTCTCTCTGTCTTCTCACGCTCCCTTTTTTTTTTTTTTTTTTACAGTATGGCGTAAGACACATACTTTGAAGACGTACAACTACAGTAGGTGGCAGTAAATGCACCTTTCGGCTGCCAACCGCCAATAAAAGTAACACAACGACAACAACAAGCTGCACGCTGAAAGCAGTCTGTGTGTGACGGTCGTGGACCCGCAGTGGTAAAAGTGATCCACAGTGAAGAGAAGTAACGTGAGTGCGTCTTCTCCTTGAAACGCCGTATTTACAGCAGTGACGCATCAATTCTTCGCTGTCCCAGAGGCTGTGGGGGGCATGAATACTTTAAAAAAAAAAAAGTATCACCCAATGGTGGCACGCCAGAAGAATGCGTTACACACATGGCAATCGCTGGTGATCGACTGATGACAAAACAAGCGCTCCTTGTCTTTGTGTGTACTGCGCTTGCGTCATGTTTTTGAAGGCCTGTGTTTAGCCACTGTGCTATTCGGACACCTGGGACATTTGAAACATTGATTATTTAAATTGATATCGTGGATTTTGTCCGTTTGAATATATTCTGGGACTGGGTAAGCGTTTTTCTTCAAATATGACTTAATTTAGGAGACCAAAAGACAGCATTTTATTAGTTTTTGTACATGAGTTAGCTTAGAACAGCCTGAGCTAACGTTAGCCTAACCGCGTTTAGCTACGCCGGGTGACAGTCGCGTGCTTTATTTTTTCATTTTAGGCATTATTCCTAGTTTCTTTATTTTAATGTGCTATAAACAACGTTCCGTGGTCCTAAAATTATATGAACCGCCAAAGCATTTAGGGTTGAATTAAAATTTGCTCCTAGTTTGACTATTGTTTAAGATTTATTAAGTTATGAATGTGATGTATGAATCAAATATATTATGCTTGTGTATACAAATGTATTTTTAGTATAGTAGACAACCAGTAAACTAAATAATCTGCATCTGGTCAGTTTCAGAAGCATGTCTTTCCCCCCTCATCTGAACCGGCCGCTCCTGCCCCCTCCCGGAATGCCCCCCCAGTATGCCGGCTTTCCCTCAGGTAAAAACCTCACGAACTCCCTTTCTAAACTCATTCGGTTTTCTTTTTAAACTGAAATTGGTTTTTTTTGTTTTTTTACAGGAACTCCAATGATCCCCGTTCACATGGGCATCATGACCCCGGCCCAGGTGATGGTGTCCTCTGTTCCCATGGTCAGCAAACCTCCCATGCCTAAGAAAGATATTCAAGCTGTGAGGGCCAAAGACGAAGACAGCGGCCCCACCACCACAGTGTTTGTGGGGAATATCTCGGAGAAGGCCTCTGACATGCTCATTAGACAGCTACTTGCAGTAAGACGAGGCAGGGGGGCACGTTGTAAAATGTTCAGAATAAATTTTTATTTATGTACATTAATTACTTTCTTTAAGAAATGTGGCATTGTGCTGAGCTGGAAGAGAGTACAGGGTGCTTCTGGAAAACTTCAAGGTCAGTAAATTGGATTTATCTTTTAACAGTGTAATATTACTTTATATATTAAGTATTATGTTTATATTATTTTCCTCCAAAATAAATGTATAACTTTTGTATGTCTTTAGCCTAAATATTTGATGCAGTCAACCCTTAATCCTCTATTCCAGCCTTTGGTTTTTGTGAGTACAAGGAGCCGGAGTCCACGCTGAGAGCACTGCGGTTGTTACATGACCTCCAAGTCGGAGACAAAAATCTGCTGGTGAAAGTGGATGCAAAGACTAAGGCTCAGCTTGATGAGTGGAAGGCAAAAAAGAAGCTCAAGAATGGGGTATGATGATAAAAAAAAATATATATATATATATTTTCAGTTCAAACTTAAAGGTTGAAGGTTGTGTAGAATTGTTATTTCAAATGTAATTTAAATTACGTTACGTACCTGTAAATCTGTTGTAAACACAGGACCTTTTTTAAACAGTAAGAGAAAAGGCTGTATTGGTATTTATGCTATGTAGAAAAACAAAACCGATTCCCTTTTCAACCAGTCACATTGTCTATCCAGCGGCGGTGGTGATGGGCTTCTCCAAGTTTACATGTAGCCATGTTTTAGGGCCGAATGTCAAGATGTAAAGCAAAAATAAGCAATAGTTTGTAACAGAAAAAAAAATAGTTGTAGTCATCTGGACACTGTTTTTAGAAAAAGAAAACATTTTGACTCATCCAAGAGTCATTCTCAATCTGCGGATAGTGGCTGAGAAGAGTTCCCAGAACACTCCTGGATGAATGAGGGATTACGCCGAATAGTTTATAACGCAAACCTTTTTTTTTTTACAAGGTGGCTTGTGAGCCTCTCAACTTTTGACGAGGAGCACAGATGGCTTTCATGGAGAGCTGCAGTGATTGCAAAAGGCTGAGCCATATATAATAGGAATTTTAGATTAGACCCCTTAGTTGATTTTCCCTAAAACGCCTAAGTAAACATTATCCCAATTCAAACTGAAGTGGTTCCTGAACACTTTGGAGTACAAACAATTGGCTGAACTCTTTGTGAAGCTACTTAGATTTTCTTTGGTAGATATATGACAGAGTGAGCATTTATTGGATGAGTAAAGCTGCTGTTGGAGGTATGGACTGACAGAGTGAGCATTTATTGGGTTTTGACAGATTGATTTGATGAAAAATGAGCAAGTTAAAGCTTTCTTTATATTTTATATTATATTTTACCTTGATACCTGATAGTTTTTTTTTCTTTAATCACATGGTGGACAATATAGACTGAATGCACAAAATTTCAACTGGGTCTGTACAGACCTGCCAGAATCTTTGAAATCTGGGTTACAGATTGTGAACATATATGTTGACAATCCCACTAGGTTACAAAGTAAAAATAAGGTTATAAAATCAATATTGAAATTTTATACAAGAAATGTATCTTTTAATACAAGTTACAAATGTAAATATCGTTCTATGAATCCCAGATGAAAAAGAACAACTGTCAATGCCTTTTTCCCCCCATAGTTGTTCATAATGATTGAAATTTATGCTATAACTGTGTAGACTAAGAAGCCTGAGGTTGGAGCCGATGAAGACGAGCAGATCGATGAGGAAACTAAGCAGAAAGACCAAATAGTGAAGGGTGCCATTGACGGCCTCATGCGAGAATACGCAGCTGAGCTCAATGCACCATCACTGGATGATGACTCGCAACGGCGCAAACGGAAAAAGGAGAAAAAAGAAGAGGTATACAACTTTCATTTGTTCTATCGTGCTGTGTCCGAGCTGTCAACTATTTAATGTGCTGATCCTGGAGTGAAAAGTTGTTACTGTAACGCTGTAGATTTACCTTGATTTATGTTATTTTCAGGATGACATCACCACAATCGATATGGAAGAGGACAAGAGAGACCTTATTTCCAGAGAAATTAGTAAATTTCGTGACACTCACAAGGTAAATGGGCTTATTTGATCTTTCTGTTTATTACGGGTATTTTGGAAAGCAGCTCCTCACATAGTTAAGTTTTTATAGTTACATTTAGCTTTAGCTACCACCTTATTTGCCAGAAGAATAAAATAAAAACAAAGTCAACATTAATACATGTTTGTTCAGTTTTTAGGCATTACAAATAGTCTTGAGTTCTAGCTAGTTTTGTCACATTTAATAAACTAAACTTAGTATTAAAATTAGAGTATTTTAGTGTGGCTATTGTAGAAGCATTCTTCATTCATCACACACAAATGCATGGAGACAATGTTAAGTTACTTAAAGCTAATCTATTCATTAAACTCCACCATTATGATAGTGATCATATGGTGACTAAAGCAAGATGAATCTCAGAGCTTTGGAAAAAGTTACGAGGATAGGATGTAAGTATCAGACTTTATTTTCTCTACATATTTGGGGCGCCCCCCTCTGGAGGACTTGCACAGGGGTAGCTGCAGAGGATAGATTTCATTGCTACAAAAATATTTAAAATCTTTTTGTATTCATCCTACCATTTTAAATCATTGGACGTCACAATGTTTATTATTGTTTACCCTTTGCATGTGTTGAAAGAAGATGGCCAACCTGTGTGAGTCCTCTGTAAGAGAATGGTCTGTCTTTTTAGTGCTCAAACACTGTCAATAACCACTGCAGTGACTTGGCTGCAGTTACCATGTTTAGAGTTGGGGGGGCGCTCTCTCCACAGCAGTCTGTGATCTGAAGCCTCTGAGGTGAGTGCTCTCTGTCTGTGCTGCTGTGTTCTGTCCTTCCTCTGTCTTCACTGGAGGCTCCATCACAGGCACATCCTTCACTCAGTGTGTTGCTCAGCATTTTGACAAGTTACATTCTAGTTGTTATTGAAACACATTTCTTTATATTTCCACCATAGACAAACAAGCTTTTGGATGATCTGAGAGTAAGGGTCATGAGCAATCCGTGAACTAATCAGCATTATGTTGTAATGTAAATTCAGTCCTCTGAGTTTGGGGATATGGAAGATATAAAAGTCCATCCAACACAATGGCCGTAACAGAAGGGTTAGTGTAAAGGTTCTATGAACAGTGCGAGTACAGTCTGTGATGCAGTTTAGAAGTAAACCAGTCCAAGGTTTTGCAGTTGCTTAAACGGGTAAGTCAAGATCATCAAACCTATTTTTCAACACATTTCTTTCAAATGAAGAAATATGTGTTTAAACATGTCACAGTTTCTGTTCATCCTTTTCATCTCTTTCTCTTGTCGTCACAAGGCTTTTATGTTATAGTTCTTGAACTAAACATATTTACATTTGGATATCCCTTGAGAATCATTCAACATATTAAGTCAAATGTAAGTGTTCTCCAGCATATGAGCCTTGTGTCTGTTACTGAATGGTGGTATGTGTGAACGTAAAGCCGTGACGATCTCCTGAAGACGCCTGTACATGGGTAAGACAGTTTCTCCCATTTCAATTACCTTTGCACAAATAATTTGACTTTTTATTTCCTGTTGCTATAGCTGTGTATCCAATGCTTGTGAAATAAAACAAGACTGTTCTGATTTACTTTGTAATGATTTGTTGATAAACTGTATCATGAGCAAGTCAGACTCCCATAACGTTTCTCCCTTGTATACCATGTGACCTGCTTTCCTCCCAGGCCTAACTAAAAAGGCTTGTAGGGGCAGCGAAGGCCTGAGTCCGTAGTTCAACACCTGTAAGTCTCAACCAGTTCAACCAAGACTGACGCCTGTGTTTGACTGTTTTTGTTTTTCTTGTACTAAAAGGAGCAGAGAAAATGCAATGTGTCTCTCGCAGCACATTTTTCTCTTAAAGAACATGTTTCACAGATTCACCAAGTGGTTTCCAGTTGGAAATTTGCTAAATGCACACACTTTTACATTTAGAAAACTATGATTATGCTTTTTCACTGAGGATTTTGTGAGATTAGTTTAGACTTGCAGTACATTCTAGGTTTTTCAAATGTAGAGCAATTGTAGCGTCCCAAGCCACGTATTACCTGGAAACCACTTGGACTTGTGCTATGTAGCTGCAATGTAACTTCTGAACCCCAATGTGGCGCCAGCTAAGACCTGCTTATGTTTTGTTCTGCAGAAACTGGAGGAGGAGAAAGACAAGCGAGAAAAAGAGCGCCTGGAGTTCGAACGCGAGCGCAGGGAACGGGAAAAGGAGCGCGAACGAGAGCGGGAACGGCGCGACCGAGAGCGAGAGAAAGAGAGGGAGCGTGAAAGAGAACGTGAGAGGGAGCGAGAGCGCGAGAGAGACCGAGACAAGGAGCGGCGCACCAGGGAGAGGGAGAGAGACTGGTCTCGCAGCAGAGACAGGAGCACTGAGCGCAGCAGGTCCAGGTCAGTGTGTGGACAGAACCGCCAACAATGAGACTAAGAATAATGTATCAGCAGCTGTTAAAATGCAGAGTGTCACTGTTTTCGATCAAATACACTTAGGGCTATAGAAAATAACATTTGAAAAGTAAAGATTCTGCCGTAAAAAGCTGTTCATACCATGAGGTTGTGCAGCTGAAATCCCTAAAGTGCCACTAAACCTCTGTGGCAGAGCCTTCTTCAGCCGAAAGCAAAATACTGCTGTGGGCAGTGCCTGGAGGTTTGAGGGAGGTGCGGGGGTTATTTTTTTGACCCCTTTTACACAAGTTAATCAGTTAAAAAAAAGTGATTTTGGTGTCAAGTGGCTCTTCAGAGAAAGCAAAGTACAATGCAAATGATCTTGTGGATTAAGTGGTTAATTGTGAGTTAATTGCGGTTGTGTGGTAGTTTCAATATGATCCAAAATAAACATTCAAAAATGCTGGCTGATAATTTGTTCGTGGACTATTGTGTTTATCCAACAATGAATTCAAAGAGTCTTCAGTGCCCTTCATTTTCATAGTATCATTAACTTTAAATTGTGCCCACAGAGAGGTGAGTAGAGACCGCGAGCGAGAGAAGAAGCGTGACCCTGAGGATGAAGAGGAGGCATATGAGCGAAGGAAACTAGAGAGGAAGCTCCGGGACAAGGAAGCGGCCTATCAAGAGGTTGGTGTTCTTCTTACGTTCTTTTAAAATGACAAATACTATAATATAATCAGATTAGACATAACAATCCCTTTACGTTTGTGACCCAAGCGACTAAAAAACTGGGAGCTCAGGGAGAGGAAGAAGGCCCGGGACTACGCCAAAGAGACCGAGCGGGAGGATGAACGCAAGCGAGAAATGGCAAGAGAAAAGCATTACGTTTTATAAACTGTTTCATAGTATTTAGAAATGAAAGGTACTTGTTCTTGAGTGTAACCATGGTCAACATGTTTAGGTCAAAGAAGGCAAACGATTGAAAGAGTTCCTTGAAGATTACGACGATGACAGAGACGACCCAAAATATTACAGGTAAACTTGTACCGCAAAACTCGGCATACAATCACACCAGCACCAGTAAATATACACTATTGACTGGTCTTTTTTTTTTTTTTTTTTAACAACCCATGATCATTATTTTTAGACATGACATGCATTTAGTAGTTTTTTAATTTTAATTTTTTTTGTTTGTCTATTAGTCCGTTTTTTGTTGAGATTGTATAGATACATTTTAACCAATAAAATATTTAAATATTGAATTGAAGGTTTCTAGATAGAGAATATTTACAACAAAAATGTATTTTTAATGAAAATCAGACATTTGATTATTTTTTTTTTTTTTTTTTTTTTTTTTTTAAATGCCGCTGTCTTTTTGTATAGTGCAGATAACGATTATTTTTTATTGTCAATTTCTCGATTTTACCGTTTTGTTACCTGAAACTGTGGTCCAAAGCGCCACACTCTGCAGCTCTTTTACCCTTTGTCCTGAAGTCTGTCATTCCCCTTGTGACCTGAAGGGGCAGTGCGCTGCAGAAACGCCTGCGAGACAGAGAGAAGGAGATTGAGGCGGACGAGCGAGACAGGAAGAGAGAGAAGGAGGAGCTGGAGGAGATCAGACAGAGGCTTTTGGACGAGGGACACCCGGACCCCGACGCGGAGCTCAGGAGGGTGAGAGTGTGGGGGGAGACAAGGGAGGGGGCGGAGAGAGAGGGAGGGGTGGTGAGAGGGGCATGTGGATTTGAAGGTCATTATGAAGTCTGTCCCACTGCATCTCATCACCACTGACCACACTTTGCCTTTGTCTAAACCGGTCCAACTTAGATTTACTGCATTTCAAGCAGACTCATTTGTAAAAAATATACTGGAATCCTTAAATTGGATTTAATAAAACCTAATATTTGTTACAGCTCTTTTGGTTTATGTTTTAAGTTCAAAGACAGGGTTAGATTTGTGCTGTTAAAGATGTAGTGACTGAGTGAAACCATGTGATTTAAAGTCTGAACTGAATTGTTTTCTTTTGTGCAGATGGAGGAGGAAGAGGAGGAGCGTCTGAGGCAGCCTCCCCTGATCCAGGAGCCTGAGGCAGAGGAGGATCGCGAGCACCACAGAGCATCCCGGGACCACAGAGACCACCGGGACCACAGGGATCACCGGGACCACAGAGGGGAGCACAGAGAGCACAGGGAGACAAGGGCAGAACCGGACAGAGGCGAGCCCCACCCGCGGCCCCCCTCAGACGATGAGGTGGAGGAGGGCGAGGACGACGACTACGACCACAACCACGAGGAGGTCCCAGACGTGAAGCCCCCGAGCCTCAAACCCACCATGAGACCCATCACAGCCGCACCCTCGGTGTCCTCCGCCAGCGGAAACGTGTCCCCCAATACTCCAGGAGACGAGTCGCCCTGCGGCATCATCATTCCCCACGAAAACTCTCCCCCCGACGCCCTGCCACAGGAGGAGCACCGGCCCAAGATCGGACTGAGCCTCAAACTGGGTCAGTGTCAGTAGAAGAGGGTTTGATTCTGCTGGGCCTTTGAGCATTTGAGTTTAGGACCAGTTTTACTTTGAACTCACAATATATTGTCCTTCTAACAACACCTCAGAATCTGCACATTAACTATAGATATTTTGCAAACTCCTAGCTCAAAAAATAACTTTGGCCTGTAGAATTTGGCCGTTTGAGTTCAGATTGAACCAGTGAACACTGATGTGTCCATAGATACTTGACCTCACTGTGTGAATATGAGCGTCTGTCACGTGAGTCAGGCCCAGGGCAGCTGCGACTGCACCTCGGCTCATCCCCACAGTGTGGTTGATGGTTGATGTCTTAATCGACCAAAGTGTTTTGGCCGACTATTTTATTGGGATTATAAAATAGTCACGTAGACCACAGCAGAGAAGAGGTGGGCCTCAACTTCTGCCCCACAGTGTGGAGTGAACATTAAGTGACTTTCACAGCGTTTTAATAATATTACAATTAAAATATTAAGCTAATACAGAGTGAGAGTTATTAAGCTCTTAAATCGCTATTGCTGGAAGTAACCGCTTACATTGTGCTCCTCTGTTGTGGGCGCAGCAGGTTCCACAGGCAGCCCCAGCCAGCCCAACACGACCAAGAGGAAGAAGCTGCCGGTAGACAGTGTGTTTGGGAAGTTTGAGGACGAGGAAGCTGACGAGCTCCCACGGAAGAGGAAGCTGGTGCCTTTGGACTACGACGACGACAAGAGCCTGGGTGTGGACGGAGCCGGTCTGTCCAGCATCAAGGGAGCCAACGCAGAGGAGAAACGCAAGCACATCAAGAGCCTGATTGAGAAGATCCCCACGGGCAAACCAGAGCTGTTCTCCTACCCTCTGGACTGGGCCATGGTGGACTCGGTGAGTGGCCGGATAGGGAGACACATTCCAGAGACTACAGGTGGAAGCATCTGTGCTGGTGGTCGGCCTCACTCCCGTCAGTCTGCTCCAGGGCAGCTGTGGCTACAGTTGTAGTTTACCACCACCAGGTGTGGAGTGGATGAATAATGCAACGCTTCAAATCTAATTCATTATCAAAGCTTTGTGGAAAAGGGTTTAAAGTGCATATTGGTTAGTCTACTAAGTTCATTCAAACATTTGTCTAGCTAATTATATTTAAGTTTTACTAAAACTCTTGCCGTGTTTTTATTTTGGTGAAGTTTATAATGTATATGTTTGGACATGAGCAGATGTAAGACTACTTTTGAAAAAGTATTTTTTGTTTGAGTGGATGGTTAGGACACATTTTAGGTGCAGTCAACCAGGGTCAGTAAATGTTTACATTTTGTTTGCTTAGACATTGATGGAGCGCCGTGTTCGTCCCTGGATCAATAAGAAAATCATTGAGTACATCGGAGAAGAGGAGCCAACGTTAGTGGACTTTGTGTGTTCAAAGGTAAACCTACTCGAGCTTCTATATATAATATGGATTTAAAGAAGCTTTATCAAACTATTTTCTTGTGCAGGTGATGGCTCACAGCACACCCCAGGGAATACTAGACGATGTTGCCATGGTGAGTACTGTTTATGAAGCAGTAACTTTATAATTGTGTTATTCAGAAATTAATTCACTATTTTCCTTTCAGGTTCTCGATGAAGAGGCCGAAGTCTTTATTGTAAAAATGTGGAGACTCCTTATATATGAAACTGAAGCAAAGAAGATTGGACTTGTAAAATAAGCCTTACCAATGAAGATTTTGTTTAACGTTATGTATAAAAGTAGCCTAACAAACTGGTTCATCATTGGACATTTGCACACTTCACTCACATCAGCGGACTCGACTTCATGTGCTCATTGTGCTGTGTGCATTTGTTGTAAATAAAGTTTTTGTTGAATGTGGTGAGGAGCTCTGGATGGACACTACTGACCAGACACTTGATCCAATGCCAAGTTATTCCGTTGGCTCGTTCACAAGCGTAATTCATTTTGAGCCGTGTTTCACATTCCTAACACTGGTGGTTGTCCTCAGACCATCTCAACTTGAACTAGCAGCTGGTACCACTGAAGGACAAGCGAGCATATTGTTTTGGTGAATATTTGAATAAAAGTCAATTTTTTTATACAAAACTCAAATTGGTTTTATTTAGCAAACATTTGACGCATTATGTAAGCTTAAATTTCATGAGCTTTTTACCATTGACGTGGGATTTAAACCTATGCCAATTGTGATCTCTAATATGCTTAATTTGATCATTTCTGTGTTGAAACCTGCTTTACTAATACACTTTTTTAGTGTGACCGGTTGAGCTGATTCAAACCAAAAATAATGTAAGCGTGCCGTGTTGCTGTGGTAATTGAACTTCTACACACGCGACGTGCATTAACCCGACTGAACTACACAAACTTGTGCACAGGCAGAACATATGCACACTAACGTTTTGACCCAAAGAGGTTTTTGTAGGACAAAGGAACAAAATTAGACTCAAATTTCAAAACGTCCAGATGTTTATTGGCCCCACGTGAGAGCTACACAAGTAATTGAATCTTCGGTGTAAAAACTACCTGGAAGAGAAACTGCACATAGCGGCGTTCCCCTTTAAATCCAGTTAGTGATGAAACGCCATGAAATATAAAGACTGGGCTCTGATGCAAAAGGGAAGGCCACTACATGTAAACGCCTTTAGTTATTTTCAAATGGATGTACTTAAAAATAGCATATTTGTGTCCATGTCAGGGGCAGATTTTTGTAGGGGTGAGCGATATGGCAAACAAAATCACATTATCAAATTAGTAGCTTTAATTTGCTTTCAAGATCTTGGCTTCTTAGAATGGACTTTACCCGAGGCTCTCCGAACTTGAAGCTAGTGCCATATCTCTCACCCCAACGTCTCCATCTTGTCAAAACTTAAACCAGGTTCTTGGCCAGTGAACATTAGACAGTTAAAGTATGCGTTATGATCACGTGAAGCCCAGCGAGTGGCTCTGTCCATAGATGCACATGTCCGGTTCTTCTCTGTGGTTAATCTTCGGTCTTGGCTTCCATCTCCTCTGCGTCGTCGTCTCCGTCCACCTCCGCGTTCTCTCGCTCCAGTCGCTCCAGCTGTCGGGCCAACTCCGTCTCGTCAGTGTCAGTCACCACCTTGGGCTAGAGGACGACATTTAAACTTTTTATCTTTGTAGATGAATATTATGACCTGTTCAGGCAGTGGTTTCATAAAGGCTGATCTTAATACACAGGTGCATCAGCCAGGATTTTTAAAAGATGCCAAGTTGTCTCAAGTCTAGCACCGGCAAATATTTCCCCCCTACTTTGACGTTAAGAGGAAATAAAATTGATCGGCAACTAACGTTTTTTTTTTTAATTTTACTTTCTAAATACATTTTTAACAAGATAAAGGCTGAAATATGGTGACTGGATAAGTTTAGACAAAAAAGTGATGAAAATCAGTGGTAGTTTATTATTTTTCAACATTTTTATCTAATAATGTCTTTGTTATTAAAAGGTCTTTTGTCATGTGTTTACGATGATCTATATACGATTACAATTATTTAACAGTTGAATTGTCACAATTAATCTTTGCAGCCCTAGTTAGTAGAATATGTTATTTCTGGATATTCTATAAACACTTTAAACACCTCCATCTGGATGTTGAAGACCCCTCGTTTCTCTTCGATCTTCTCCTTTATGGCAGCCATGGCCTGGTTCAGCACCGACAGGCCCTCTGTGCGCTCCAGAGTGGTCGTGGTCATCACGTATCGAGGAGGAGCGATAAGGTTGATCTGTAAACAACACTTTTACAGTTAAAGGCATAGTATGGGACACGTGCCCTACAACACTACTGCACCAACAACTCGACCGGCCCAACTGAGGCCTGCACGTCACATCATCATGCTCTCCAAAACTTTACCAGAAAAACATGCTACATCAGAGTGTTACCTTGATTGGCATATTTTCTGTGGAGCAGCAGAGTCCAGCTCTCAAAGCTTCCTTCACTGCATCAATGCCCTCGTAGCCATAGCAGGCCACTTCAATATCTGCAACACACATTTAGTCATCAGCTTTGTGAGTGCAGGGAGTGAGAATTGTCATCGATTGTGATTGTAAACATTTGCGAAGCGGTGCCACCGCAACGGTTGGGTGATGGTACCTGCTCGGATCTTGACGGCCTGCGGGGTGAGCCTCCTGTTGATGTTGTCGATGAGCACGCTCCGCTCCTCCTCGGACAGCTCCAGCCCGTCCAGGATCGCAGGGTCTCTGCGCGAGGGCGACACGCACTCATTATAGTATAGTAATTTTATGTATAGTAATTTTAAATTGTTTCCTAATGCATGCCCTTTTTTGATTGAATATATGTTGTTTTATTATTGCTCAGTGATTTATGTTGCACCTTAATGCCGAGACAAGTGCCTACGTTTTTGAATTTTGTTCATTGACAATGGCAATAAACTCTTTCTGATTCTGATTCTCTGATTATCATCTAACCCCATCCTCTTTTCTCACCATTTTCAGTCATATTTTAATTTAAAAAGGCGCACTATGTAACTTTTCTGATGGAACGTCAGTCAACTGCGTGTCTCTAGGAAGATGTCATTGCTTAGACTGGAATGAAGGGCTGTAATTTTTAAAAGCTTCGATTGGATTAGCAATGTACGAAATCTGTTCAGAGAATCAAACAAACACGTCCAGGAGCGTTAACACAAATATTAGAGAAAGGACTGGAGTATGAACTGTAGAGGGCCAAAAAAAGTAAAAGGTAAGACATTGTGTACTTTACAGTGGACATAATATCCAAGTCGGAGGTGCTCATTACTTCAATTGTGATCTACAGGCCAAACTTGAGTCAGTTGCTAATTACCGGTACCTAATCTGTCCAAAGCATGGTCCAGGTCACATGACTTCCTGTCCCTCTAAAATGACTGTTTCGTTTGGTTTACTGTTGCCATGGTGAATCATCTTTTCAAGGATCAATTGATTAAGTCTTGTGTTCTGATCGATGTATACCATGAGTTTTGTAACTCTAGTGTCTCGAGATCAACTCTGAGTTAACACTTAAAACCCAGGATTTATTGAACTTCCGTTGTGGGCCCAGGAGTACAAGTGACAGTGGATAAACACACCACAGAGGTTCCGGTTCACACTCCCGAGAAACAACTGTGAGTTATAAGTGAGAGTATAATTTATTGGCCTCTTGAGTTGGCAGTGGGACCACACTAATTCTAGTCTACCGTAATTGTGTTTAACCCAAGAACAAAAACCCTAATAAACTCTTACAGACAACACAAATATTATTACATAGGTATATAGGTCTATAGGTAGATCTAGTCTTCAGGCTTTGCAGAATCTAAAAGTAGCTTGCGAGCCAATAAAATGTGGGCCCTGAGCCAGGTAATTGCAATTTGATAATTGCTCCTACTCCAATTTTTGGTTCGATTGCGTTATATTGTGCAGCCCTACTGGAATGTTCCATCAAATGGCATTTAACTATGTATCTTATATTTGTAACAGGTGTTTATTGCCTCAAAAAAACAGTTGGTCCGTCTTTCTCACATTTATGAACTTTACGTACTAACGAATTCTTGTATGAGCAGTTTGCCTTCTTCCTCTGAAAGCTCACAAGTACAAAATGTACAGTGATGTTCAGACTCTTTATAAAGAAGACCCCCGACCTGTGACGTGGTCACTAAATACCTAGTGATCATACCTAAACAAAAGTAAACTAAGACTAGAATGTACCGAACTAAGACAAGCACGATTAAATCATTGCCAGAAAAAACAAAAACACCAAAGGTCAAGTGGTAGTGCAGTCACAAACTCTGCCTCCATCTCTTCCTCTTGTACGGCTTTGATCTCTTTTGCTGGTCTTTATCGCTTTCAGTCTTGAAGTAACAGAAACATAACAGCACTTACGACACAGCCTGTTTGAAGACATCGTAGGCTCCATATCCAGGCCTCTTGTACTTCTCGTCGAACACCCAGGCTGTGCGCTGGTACAGACTCTCCAGCTGCTCGTCTTTACTGTACTCCAGCACCTCAGCCACGTGCCGCAGGATACTGTACACCTGCGACGCACGGACAAGTACAGTCAGTCTGGAGTTTTTCAGAGCTATAATCTCCCCATCAGCAACACTGTCATCCATTTTACCAACATTTAAAATAGTAAAGTCGGATGGTGACAAGGAAAATAATTGGAGATACAAGGTAGATGAATTTGAAAGCAACTTCAAATATTAGCCATGTTAGAATTTGTATATTAAATGCTGTCGAAATGAATATTGTTATGCAATTTCATGTTGTCAATTTTTAAACTTTTAACTCCTTGGAAACTCTTTTTCCATGTTGTACAAGCTCCACTAGGTGAACCACTGAAGCACAGAAAACAACTTAATTTAAGTGCTTGGGTTTCAACTGTTCACCGAACACTGCACATATGCGTTTTGTAGGGTTGGTACTGCAATCATATGGAGCAGCAACATAAAATAACAGTAAAATACTTACAGTTTTAGATTTTGTAAATTTATCTTCACACTTGATGGCCTCCTCTGGAGACACTCTTCTTTTTGATAAATCAATGTATCCTTAAACAAACAAAAAAAAAGAAATATCTATGAAAATAGAGAGCAATTACTGATTCAAAACAAGTGCAAAACAAAAAAGCTACATCCAAGACAGGACTAAAGCAGCACTGAAACATCATAACCAGGATGAAATCATATCAGGACTAAACTTGGCTCAAACAAGGACAAAGTATTCTAGACCTGTGGACCTCAACAATTCTAAAGCTTGTTAAATCATTGGCTTGAGTAGTTCTTACCCTTCTCTTTGTCCACCCTGATCACCACCACACACTCGTTGCGGCCGATGCGGATGAGCTTGTTGATGGAGCGGATGCGTCTCCTGGACAGCTCACTGAGGAGGATCATGCCCTCGATGTTGTTGTACTCCAGCAGGCTGACGTAGGCGCCCATCTCCGCGATGGAGCGCACATTCACCATCACCACATCCTCCACCTCCGGGAAACGATGCTGGTAGAACCGACAGCTGAGCCCCGGCATCGCTGGAAACACAATCAATCACTACACGGTGACGAGTTCAGGAGCTTCATTGAACCTCACAGGTACACACTGATTTCCTTCCTTCTCTCCTATTCTCTTCTGATTGTCTGATGCGTCTTTTGGCCTTCTTCTTTGGTGTTTTATGGCGGTTGATAGCCATAAAGTGTTACATTACCGCCACCTACAGTATTTGTAGGTCTTCAAAGTAAGTGTGTTTTACAATATACTGTAAAAAAAAAAAAAAAAGGAGCGAAAGCGAGAAAAAGAGAAAGCTCGTTATGCATTTATTTTTTGGGCCAACTCTACCGCTGCTTATATTCCTTCTTTAAAGCACATGTGATGTCATAAAGCAGATGTCTCTTTCCCCCTCTCCTTCTCTCTTAATAGTGTTAAACACATACTTTGAAGAAGTACAACTACAGTAGGTGAGATAAATGCACCTTTCGGCTGCCAACCGCCATTAAAAGTAACACCACCACGACGACGACAACAACAAATTACGAGGCCTTTTGTACATTACTCTTGATCATTACTATGTTACAGTGTATTTACATTATCGCAGATTATTTTTGATTATCCTGCAGGAACATTAAATTGATTGGTCTCAAACTCAACTCATAAATATCACTTCTACTTGTGTCTGGGACATTTTGGAGATGTGTTCGTTTGGGGCAGGTGGGTCCATCAGGCCCAAGAAGAGCACAATTACACATTTAACTACTTTAGCTAAACAATCAAAATGGAATCTCTGACTATATGCTGACACTTTAAAATAACCACTAATTCCTGCCTAAGTAAAGCTTGAACGATAAAAATTGTTTATTATAGGGCTGGGCAAATAATGAAAATTATTTGAGGTTTTGAATGTAGAAGTCCACAGTCGATTGTGTCAGTAAAAACATGTGGTTTAGAGCAGAATTCAGACTTTGGAGGAAACATTTTATTAGTTTTTTTTAAGTTATATAGTTAAAAAGTATATTTTACACCCAAAATCACAACAACAGTTGCCTTGATACAGAGATGCAGATTAAACAATGTTCACAGGAAATTACGTTCATGAAATTAATTATACAGCATTAAAAGGCTTAATTCATAATGAACATAACATTTTATTAACAATGACTATTTAATAAGAGAGTTACTTACTTAATCATTCTTAATGAACCATTTGTGCAATTTGAATTAAGTCTCTTGCTTTAGGCTATTAAAAGTGAAGTTATAATAAAGTATGACCAAACACTGAACAGCCTCAAAAGGTCCCACCACACTTTTAAACGAAAGCAATTTTAAAGTATTTATTCTTCTATATTATGTATATGTATGTGAATTGAACCGTACCTGGCCAATAGACCCTTTAAAACAGACCATAACACATTTTTATGATATATTAACTACAACTTTGAATTCCCAGACAAAAAAATATGTTTCTCTATTAAAGTCTCTGAATTTAAATGTGGGAAAACAAACACAGGTATTGTGTATTTGCATATTATTTTTTACCCCTACCGCTTGTTCCCGTTAGTGGTCGCGGGACCTGGAGCCTATCCCAGTGTCTTTGGGCCTTAGGCGGGGTCCACGTCTCCTTATTTGGGGGGCTAGATATCTAACCACTCTGCCACCATGCACCCCCTGTATTTGTATAGTATATAAAAAATCTGTGGATAAAGTGAAGAAGTACCGGTAATATGGGTCAGCAAAATAGTTTGTCCAGTTACATCTAGATTCTTAGGTTTCAAGTGTAATTAACTGTTAAACAAATAATATACATCTGTTAATGTTTTCTACCCGTGCGCTGATATCACTTACATACAGCTGAGTCTTGTATCTGCCGAAACCAACTTTATTTTCACATTATATTTCCCAACTTTCCCATTGAAAATGCATTTTGTGCACTTGACGTTTAAACTGCATTTGTTTACAAACCTTTGTCTCAACTTTATTGCACTGTTGACAAAAGGTTTTACTTGGACCCAAAGTTTAGACAACTAATTAAAATGATTAAAATGAATAAAATTAAATGTATGGCTTCAACAAATGCAAAACCTCATGCTAGTGGAAATTAGCAGGCTGACAGTGACAGAAACTATGTGCAGTCAGTCATTTTAGGGACATTTTAGTGCAATGAATGGGATGATGCAATTCAGCAGAAAGAGACTCCTCATCAGTTAACGCTTGAACCACATGTTACTACGTCTTATCTACGTACGAGAACAATTATTCTAGTTATGTTTGATCTAGATGTCAATATGACAGGTCAAACAGTTAAATGATGATTTTTTTTGCTCCATGAAGCGCTCAGACCGGCTCCAGCTCAACCTCACATGCGGCACATGCAGTGCTGCCGCGGCGTTAGCATTTAGCTCCACAGCTAACACCGAGCACTGAAAACTTCAGCATCAGCCCACCCAAACTCACCTGAGTCATAAAGTCCGGTGTCTTTACAGTGGAACGCTCCGTATTGTCACTTGTCGGGTGTTTTGGCGTGTTTGATTAGTCTTTTAGAGGCAGATTTCAGGCCCGCTAGCTCACGTTCATGGGTGTGCTGCTAATTCTGCGACCCGGAAAAGATCGTTGGAGTCGACTGTACAGTGCATGCGCAGGAGGCTTCTTCACTCAGTCACATGACCGCACCAGCTGATCATCGCGGAGTGAGTCGGACGGACAGATCACGAACATCCTCCGTATATGCTTCTAATCCTGCACAAACACAGAATTAGTAGTTTGCTGCGTGTTTAGTTCTATATGTTAGGAGTACGACTGAAGTTATAGTGTTAGCGTTTATAGTTGTTATTGTTCCCAAGGGCGTTATCTCCGACCAAAGGACAAGAAGATGTCTGGGAAAGAAAGGATCGACGTATTCCCCTCTAGAATGTAAGCAGCTGGTTAGCTCAATGCTAACACACTCTTATTACTACATCATGCACGTAAGACAACGCAGTGTATTGAAATGATCTTATTTGTTGCCTGTATATTTCCTCGTTAGTCCTCTGTTCTTTTGTACGATAATATAATAACTAATAAAAGAGGAACAGCCCACATTTAATCATGTGATAGCTGTCAGCCTGCAGTGAGCTGTCAGAGGTGTGGAGGTTAAACATGATACAAATAGTCTTAAATCATATTGTTTAGATGATTGTTATACATGCATTGAAGTACACAGTGGTTTGAATGAACTAAATGTTTGCCGAATGGTAATGGTAATAGTTAGGCCTAAATACATAAAAATAAGAATTGACTCAAGCTCTTGGATGGAAACAGAAGTGTCTATGAAAGAATGCAACTGACCATTATTTTAGTAATCGATTGTTTTACGATTATATCTATTATAGATTGAGATTTTTAAAACACACGGTGACTGGACGTTTCTAGATAGAGAATATTAAGTATATTATTGATGAAAGTCAGATTTAAAAAAAAAAAAAACATGAATAATAATTTGCATTGCATTTGTTAAAACATTTATTGTAATGTGTTTTAGAATCGGTAGAATCCAGATAGTGATCAGAAAGATCACTATCAATTGCTGCATTGCTGCATGCCCTTTTGATTGAATATATGTTGTTTTTATTCTTGATCAGTGTTTTATGTTGCACCTTAATGCCGAGATAAGTTCCTATGTTTGTGAATTCTGTTCATTGACAATGGCAATAAACCCTTTCTGATTCTGATTCTATTTCTTAATCACTTAAAACTTTGAATGCCTTGTTGTTCCAACCAATTTTATTTAAAAAAAAAAAATTAAAATTATTTTTAAAGGAGACAATATGTAAAATCGACTTTTAACCATGTTATAACAGTATTCCCTCATCATTAACATTTAAGTATTATCTCAGGTTATTGATCATGGTGTTATGTATGTTATGTCAGTGTGAGAAACAGTCTATTGAATGAGGAAATGTTGGTAGATGTCAGTGATGTGACTTTAAATGGATGGTGAAGATGAGGAGATGGAGAGGCTGATGTCTCTCCTGCCACGTAATCGTCTGAGAGGCAGACTGTGATATTGACACTGATGGACAGACAAGAAATACACTAAATACACTCTTCCTGATTGACTTTACAGTGTTTGCTATAATGCTTATTGTTGTCTTCAGGGCTCAGACCATTATGAAGGCTCGTCTGAAAGGGGCTCAAACAGGACGGAACCTGCTCAAGAAGAAATCTGACGCTCTCTCCATGCGATTCCGACAGATTCTACGCAAAATCATCGAAGTCAGTAATTTAACATTTATCTCAGGATTAAATTAAACTCACCATTAGTTTACTTTGTCCTTCAACTGTTTCTGTTCTATCTCAAATTAAGTATTTCTTAATAGTATATACGCATAGTGTAAAGTGCTTTGAATCTTTTCTCAGACCAAGACCAAAATGGGAGAAGTGATGAGGGAGGCTGCGTTCTCTTTGGCAGAGGCCAAGTTTGCAGCTGGAGACTTCAGGTGAGAGTCTTCACATGTCTGTGGGGGTCCCGTGTACTTCACTGGGAACGTTTAGGAAGGCTCTAAATTCAAAAACATACATAAAAACGTCACAATGGTTACTATATCGAAAGAACAACGTTTTTGGAGGTAAATCACGTGTGTCTTTTCATTTAAACTAAAGGGACACATTATTTTAAATTTTTTTGTGGTACAAAAAGAGCTGTGGTTCTCAAGCTTTTTTGTCCTGAGTACCCCAAACATTGTCTCGCACTCAGAGTACCCCCTTACTCAGGATTTAAGCAAATAAATCAGTTTACTATAGAGGTATATTGTCAATTATTACTATTATAGTTTCTTGTTTTAATGATATTTATGTCCAAAATCCTTCAGAAAGATCCTACATTTTGTTTTTAGTTGTTTATTTTTTAATGATATTGTATGTATAAAAAAGTCTCATTACCGTTAATTGTGATATTGCACTTCAAAATTTGTTATCAGGACACATCTGCATACAATATATTCACGCATTGTCTGACTCCCTCATAAGAGTTTAAAATCCCCATCTCCACCTCTTTACTTCATCTGGTGGCAATGTTAAAGTGCTCCTCAGTGTTTTTAAAGTCCACTCACCTTAACCAGGCTGATCATTTCTGCTTCAAATGGCCTTGACTAGCAGCTTTTGTTTTTTCACATTTTGATTTTCATATGAACTTATGTGAAGATTGTGAAGTGAATCTGTAATTGAACAACTTTCTCCTCAGCACTACTATAATCCAGAACGTCAACAAAGCCCAAGTGAAAGTCCGAGCCAAGAAGGACAACGTTGCAGGTCTGAATTTAAATTACATTTGTACCTATTCTTTCATTTTTTGACACATTTTTATTTTACTTTTGCAGGTGTCACTCTGCCTGTTTTTGAGCACTACCAGGAGGGAGGGGACAGTAAGTCACGCCTCTTACAGGAACATCGTAACGTTTTCAGTACCGTCCTGATCCCACGTGACCTGTTTATGTTTGTAGGTTACGAGTTGACTGGTTTGGCCCGAGGAGGAGAGCAGCTTTCCCGATTGAAGAGGAACTATGCCCGGGCCGTGGAGTTGCTCGTGGAGTTGGCCTCTTTACAAGTAGGGGGCGCTCTTTTATATGATTTGCAAATTGCTCAAAATATGTGCATTTTTTTAACATTTGAAAAGGGCATGTCTTTAGCTTGTTAAATTTGTGTATTTTCATTAACTAACTGTGTGCCCCCTGTTAGAGGAATGCAGTAAGGATAGTCCATGCTTAGGGTTTATTCTTATACACTTGTCATTTTACTCTTTTTTTTTTCTTCTTCCATCACTTAATTTTGTTTTTGTGTCCCATTTTGTGAAGCCAATGTAAGCGCAATACTTCAAAATGTGCCATTTATGAGCGAGTGAGTTTGTGACTGAAAGAGCGAGATAAACACTTTGGACAAGAAAAATGGCACAATAAAGTGTATCGTGTAAAAAAAAAAAATACATCTCATGTAGTTATTTGTTTACTTCAGGCTACATAAGCAATTCAAACCAGACAATTCCCTTTTTAACATAATGCCATAATATCTTGATCGGGGGTTACATTTTTACTTCGCAGACTTCCTTTGTCACTCTGGATGAGGCTATAAAGATAACCAACCGACGTGTGAATGCTATCGAACATGGTACTCAAACATAATACTTCACTGGCAGTAGCAAAAAGCAGAGCTTAACTTGCAGTGTCTCTTCGCAGTGATTATTCCCAGGATCGACCGCACACTGACCTACATCATCACGGAGCTGGACGAGCGAGAACGAGAGGAGTTTTACAGGTACGTCATGTATTTGACACCGTTTCGAGTGTGAGAGAAGAACTTTGGCTTCCTCAAATGCCTTCAGAGCGAACCGAATTAAGGAGACATTTTAATTATATCATTTTAAAGGTCGGTTTTGTGTACTACGTCCCCTTTAAGGAGGTAGCTGGTCGAATTCCAGAAACTCATGTGGCCTTTCTGTGTTTTAAAGTTGTGTCTGTGTCTTCGTAGTTCAATTTCACACAAAGATGATTTACTGAGCTTGACTGTTATTGACTCGTATTCTATGGTGGGAACAACTCTGCTTTAACTACAAATTATTCTAACAATATCAACAAATATTTGCCCAAAGTTCAGTATCACCCCTTTTTAATCTTCATCAGTTCATTGTCCTCACATATTTTCCATCAGCATTAATAATCCATATTTATTAACCCCAAAGAAAATCCAGAGGTAAGGCCTCATAAATCCTGCAAAAGATCCAGAAAAAAGGAGTCGTTAAATACCGCAAACCCAAAAAATAAAGTCAAGTGCGTAAACAAATAAACCAAAAAATAATACTTTTTAAAAGTAAATGGATCACTCGTCCTTTGTCTGTGAAAACAGGACCTGCTCCAAACCCGGGTAATAAAGTGCCATGTCACGATATCAGATTTTTATTGTGAGAAGAAACATCACTATTTAACAATTACTCACGATTATTAACACCACGACCAAACAGCAGAGAAATCCTTCGTTTTCTTTCATTCCATTGTCTCAACATGTGATCCGTTTTATGAAATCAAACTTTCTGAACGATAAAGTCATTTTAAAGGTCTGCTTTTTTGGAGTAAAACTTGATTGAAGTTACTTTTTCCTGTTTCAACAAAGGTCACGATTATTTTATTTTTTTAGTTCTGCCGATTATATTGTGACCTAAATAATCACGATCATCGATTAACCAAATAATTAATCACTGGAGCACACAATGTAACAAATAAATCACTTTTTATATAATACAAAGCTACAGAGTGCACCTTTCACTTATATTTATTACTATGGTCTGCTCACTTAACTTAACCCTTTGTGCCCAGGCTGAAGAAGATCCAGGAGAAGAAGAAGCAGCTGAGGGAGAGGACGGAGCTGGAGATCGCTGCACGTTTGGCTAAGCTAGGCCCCATCGCGGAGCCGGCTAACATGCTCGCGGAGGAGGCTGACGAGGACATGCTCTTTGAATAATAATAAAACACCTGCTGGTAACTCGTCGGCGACCGTATTTATTCTGTGGCCTCTCGGGCCGCGTTCATGTCTTCACATTGAACGAGATGGAAGTTGTTTTTGTGTATGTATTTGGATGTGAGTGGTTTATTGTGTTGGATACATCGTGACTGTACATTTACAAAAGAAATTAAGGAGATGTCTTATCCAGAAATAAACTTTTTTGTTTTGCTTTATGTTGCTTATCATCAAAGACATATATGGAGTTGTATATTCTTTCATTTATGTACATTCAAGTGATTCCAAGTTGTGCAAAACGTCCTAGAAAATAAGAGCCATCTGAGTGCAACAACGATCAGGGTAAGTTCGGTTGAGGTGCACTTTAAAAACACAAAGGAGCTCAGATTGTTGAATATTCAAGATTACTGATAAATAAACGTATGAATGAAACAAAACTTCTCCAGGTATGTTTCTGATGTCAACAAAAAGCTCAAAAAATAAATGTAACAAACGAAGACGGGACCTTTTAATGTGTCTCTCCTTTAAGAAATCACAACTTGTCACTCACGCCTTGGCAGTAAAGATACTTTTGTGTGAATAAAGTTGTACATATCTACTATATAAAGCCATTGCATGCTGTAAAAACCTGACTCTTTAGAGGTTATTGTTTTCCCCTGTGTATTTTCATTTGTCCCAAAGTGTAAAACATGGAGCATTTCATCCAAAATAAACGTGTTACATAATTGAAAGTTTTTGTGGTTTTAAGTTGCGTAAATATTTATTTCTTCTTTGATTCGGATTTCACTGTTCACAATTACTAGCCGTGTAAACTTTAATATTTAAAATATCTATATATACTAAAATAGTATTCGAGGACATTTTTTTTTTTTTCTGTAGTTGGTCAGTCACAAGAATCTAACTTCTACAACCTCTGTGTTGTCAGTGTTAAAGGTACACTATGTAACTTTCTGGAGTTGGGTCTGTTCTCATGGAAATGTTATTGCGTCACCTGGAGTATTCCACAGTATGGCATTAAATTTGGTACACTAAACTTGCAGAGTTCGCCTTTAAATGTATTTTCTTTAATCATTTAACGATCATGAATTTGAATGTGTTGCTTGGGTTTGTCATATTCATGGTTTAACACAAAATACAGGCTTAAAAACATGTCTTCATTACCAGAGGCCTTAAGTTCCTCTTCTAAAACTGTTCCAACACCGAGTCGTTACATGTCTCGTCGTGGCTCAAATATCGTGCACACTCGGCTTCGGTTAGTTTGACACAAGCGCGGCAAAAAAGCAAACCACCAAATTCACTTCACATTATATTTGTATTCATGTATTTACAGAGTTGTGCTTCAGACCCTGCATAGAACGCTACAGGAATGAATACATTATTTATGGTGGAAACAGCAGCAGATAAACTCCAGTCAGTCACAGCATTATAACCACTGGCCATGTGCATAGATAAAGAAGGAATCACCATATTGACAAAATTAAATTATTCAGACAGTTTAGCAATTGATCAGAAAAGTGTTCAAATGAACCCGTAAATGTCTTGGTTTGAGGTCCAATTGTCGCATAAATAGTAAATAGAATGTAAAATAAATGGTCAAAATGCATTTTGTTAAGCATCAAAACAATATTAACTTGTAGAACAAAATAACAAAACTATGGTTTTCATAATTGTTGTTTTTGAGATGTGCAAATTAGAATGTCAAGAGCATCATAAAAAAAAAAAAAACTATTTAAAAAGTGTAGACTGATAAACAATAACAGAAATGTGTTGCGTTCTCTTCCAAATACTTGTATACATTTATATTTCTGCACTTTTGTGGTTCATTTTACCGTAAGTTCAATTTTGTGTGACACTTGATCCACAACATTTACAAAAGCTGTTTTGATGATGACAGGAAGAAATGGCACAGTTGTTAGGAACGTCTGCCTCACAACCAAATGGTTCCAGTTCCAGAACGTGGCGCTATCGTTCTTTTTTAACTGTTTCCATCAGATCAGATACCCCCGGGGCATTGAACGAAGGGTCAAATGCAGTCCGAGGTGGTCACAATGATATGACTGAATGGTGAAGATGCAAAATATAAAAATCACTTTGAAACAAACTCTAGATAAAACACTTTTGAGGTTTGTACCAACACAACATAGATAATACTGACAACAGCAAATTTCAATGGAAGACATGGACATTTTCTGAAACGTCCTTTTGGTTTGATAAAAACATACTTACATAAAGCCCTTTAACCAATATTTGAAGTCCATAATAAAATATTTTAGGTTCGGGGCAAAGAATACATGTGCAAGTATAAATAGCTGATATGATTTTCTATTTGGTCGATAAATATCTTTGCATAAACAGGTTTTTTTAATCTGAAAAAACAAACAAACACAGACACAAATATTAGCAAGACAAACAATAAAAATAAAGTCCACCTCTTTGTCAGTGGAGGTAAATGTGCAAGTTCCGTCCATCACGTTTACCTGGTCCTTCAAATCCGTTTGTTAAAAAGTAAAAATAAAAAACTACGGCAACTATTTTTTCTTGTCTTCATCTTGGTCATCATCAGAAAGTCCAGATTGGAAAAAAATAAATACAAATTTTAATTTATTCCTTCCTTAAAATGTTTTGTATTTTAGTCATATATGCGCCCCAAATGTAATTCAAGTAGTTTTGAGTCTAACAGAGCCAGGACGTGGGGACCCACTGTGGCTCTGTGTCGAGTCGGTCGATGAGGCGTCTGAGCTCGTGGAACGACTGCTCCTGGCCCACATTCACCAGCGTTGCGTCAAACAGGTGCCCGAAATTGTGCTCCATCTCACGGGCCTTGTCCAGCACCTCCTTCAGCTCCTCCGGCTGAGGAAAAGAGGTCAAATCATGTGAATAAAGCTAGAACACTGTCTGATGCAGCAATTCCAGGGTTTATTAGGTCATGTTTTATCTTTTTGATAAGTTTAAGCGAGGGTCCAGAGCAAACTGACTGAGGCATCTCAGTTTCAAATCGGTGCAGAGACAAAACTCGTCCATAAATGTCATAATTTAACCTGCCTCAAATGAGGGCACAAACTGTTTTTAATGCACCATGGAATAACAGTGTTCCCTCATCATTGACTCACTCAGAGAGTTGTATTTTGATTGATCCATGTTTGAGTAATCCTGTATTTTCTTGCATTTGAGGCTTGTAAAGTAATTTTTACTGCTACACTACCTACTATAATCAACACCTTAAGCCCTTTAATTTACATTGTCATATAGTTTGACTAAGTACCTTTGGTGTTTTCCCCTCTGCAGCCAGCAGAGTGCGCAGTCGCTCTTGGGATGGAGGAGAGATGTAGATGACGTAGGGCTTGAGGTTTGAGGCTCTCAGCACATTTAATGACTGGAAGACATAAACATAACATAGATGCATGTAATTAGACATAAACATAACATAGATACATGTAATTAGACATAAACATAACAGATGCATGTAATTAGACATAAACATAACATAGATACATGTAATTAGACATAAACATAACAGATGCATGTAATTAGACATAAAATAACATAGATACATGTAATTAGACATAAACATCACAAGATGCATGTAATTAGAACATAACATAACATAGATGCATGTAATTAGACATAAACATAACATAGTACATGTAATTAGACATAAACATAACATAGATACATTGTAATTAGACATAAATATATGAACATGGAATTATAAGGACAGCTGTTCTGCATTTGAAGGCGAGCTGGACGAGTTTTGGGAAAATATCTAATTCAACTAATTTTCTTGCATTGCACTTTCAATTAGATTTTGATTTATGTTTCAGTTGTAGGATTCTGGTCAACATTCACATTTTAAACATGTCAGAAGGTTTACCATGTGTTTCAGAACATGTTTGCAGAGGTCTAAACTACAGGGTTTAGCAGTTTGGACAGAATAAGACTGGATATTTTGCAGAGGAAATTAAGCAAACTTAAATAAGCGCCAGGCTTGTAGCCATTCAAATTGTTACGTTGATCTGATTGAGTTACAGCCCAAATTTGTAGCGTGTAGTTACCCTGGTGTGCAGACAGAGCAGGCAGATCTTCCCTGAGTTGACCACGTGCCTCACAGAGTCGGTGCTGGTTCCGTACAGGTTCTTCTCGTACTCGCCAGACTCGATGAACTTCCCGGTCGCCAGGTCCGTCTCAAACGCCGCGCGGTTCACAAAAATGGTACTCCCGGCCGTTCCGCTCGTGGATTCTGGGGTTCCGGGTCGTGTCTGTAAAGAAAGTTTTGAGAAATGACACTTAGAGCTGCACTACATTATAAACATCATGTGGCAGAGACGACTCATGACACAAACAGTGACCCAGCAACATAACAAGAAAATGTCAAAATTAGAACGTAAAGTTCACATTTGTGCAAAAACATCTCCATGGAGACAAGTTGATTCTGTACCTTCCACCAGAAAAGTGGCATAGTGCACCTAAAATATTCAATAGGTCTGCTTAATTTAACCTTGTTCTGGTTCAGGTTTAGTCTTGACATTTTTTACATTTTATTTGTCAGTTGAATTGGTTTATAAAGGGATTTTCATTTGAATTTTAACTACTGAACTCACAAATATCACAAATGCAATATTCAGCACACAACAAACTATGCCGTGAAGTTTAAACAAACATCGCAGGACTTACGTGGGACAGCAACTGCGTATTTCTCTGGCTCGATGGACAGAAGCCTGCGCCGGAGCTCGTCGTGTCCGCCGTTTGTGGGGCCGATCAGGGCGATGGGACGCTTCCGATTGGCCGGCTGGTGGTACAGGGACATCTCCTCGTAGGTCAGGACGTCGTCACAGTCTGGGAACAAAACAGGGGCGGTTTATGTGCAGTCCGAGATGAGAATTATTGTCAAGATTATAATAGTTATGCGCTCAATATCAGATTATTTGAGTGGTAAATTGTGAGAAGAAAATTTGTTTATGTTGTTTGTAATAAAGAAATACATATTAATCTGACATGAGATAAACAATTTAGAAAAACTGGTCCACATATTGAATGACTAGAATAATTAATCCAATTTATCAAGTATTCATGTAGAGCTTCTGAGGCAACGCTGATTGCATCCACACCAAAAATATGATCATTATCTGATTCTGGAGTAATCAGACTATTGAAATGTCATGTACACAGCTACATCTGATGTGAGTAATCGGATTTCTTTCAGATTGTTCACATCTGTGCAGGTTTTTGACATGGAACATTTAGCAAAAAAAACCCAAAAAACAAGGGCAAATCAACGTGGCAAAGACAAACATGAAAGAGAAAATGTTAAAGATTGAAAGAGTTATTCTAAAAACCGATCCACTGATAATCCGACGCGTGTCACCGGGTGTTTTTGATGATCAGATTTCTCTTGTGTGTGAAAACAAACAACAAATGATCTGAATCTGATTTGAACTATTTCGTTATCTGAATATACAAGCAACCAGATTTTTTACCGGACAATGTAACACAAACTAGCCACAATAAAGTACCATAACAAAATAAGTGTCCCTCCTCTACCAAAATAACAGAATCTTTATCAATGAAAGAGAAAAAAAACGCAGCAAATTTAGCAGCATTTGTTTGGCTAGTTCTCATGTAAAAAATAATAAATGCTTAACGTCTTAAATAGCTGTGTTCTTGATTTGCCCCTGCTCCTGTGTCCTTCACCAGACTGAAAGAATGTGCGTGCCCTGTACACTTCAGTCGGACCCTGCGGTGATGAAGAGGCGCTGTGGCAGGACAAGTGTTGAGAGCGTTTCACTTGAAGCTCCTTTAAACACCTGTTCTCTCAGTCTGATCCACAAACACAGGACTAATCTCACAGTCAGGACAAGCTGCTGCGCACAAACGTCATCTCCTGACACAACACACACATGCTACTACTACTACTACTACTACTACTACTACTATTGCAGTCGGGTTAATACTACTCTGATCGTGAATAATTCTCACATTTTCACAATATTTCAAGCCGCAGTAACATCTATTCTGCTTTAAATAACATTTTTGCACTATATCTCATAATCAATGTGGCTGTTCTCACCATTTTTGTTCGTAATTGTCAGGCTCTTCTTCTTTTGCTTCTTGCTCTTCTTGCCGTACCAGTGTTTTCCTGCAGCAGAATCAGAATGAACAGATGTTACATGTGAGACCCCCATGTGGCGTTTAGGACAGGACACACTGTGAGAGAGGAGAGACTGTTGGACCTTGGTGCGGCTCCCGCGTCCTGTCTGGGATGGTTCTTCTCAGCGTCTCCCTCTGTTGCTGGAAGCTCTTCCCTGAAAAACAATGAACATACTGTATGTTACTTAAGCTTTATTCTGGCCTTTCTACAAAGTTTTGATCAGTTTTCTTAGTTTGTCTTTTGTCACTCTCTCGTGTGATTGTTGAATATTTGTACTAACATGATACTGTCCTTGTTCACCTGTTTTTGTCCAGCTGCCTTCTGCGTAAATAGTATGTGTATGTTTTATTTTCTGTAACATCAACCTTCCGGGTCTGCAGATGGATATTAGCCCAAGGCTGCTTATATTTTGTTTTTAAATGTTCATTAGTGTGCATTGTGACTACTTTTTTTCTGTAGGAAAGCGTAATCAAGCACATGGTTTTTACAAACAGTCCTGTGTGTTATAGCTTTTGTTCATTTTTTTCAAGACGGTTTTTTGTCTGTTCACAAAGTTTACTTTACTTTACAATTCTGAACTGTTTTGTGTTTCTTGTGAGGAAAACATCTGCAACATTTACGATACATGCTTTAAAATGAGCCAAAGTTTATGATCTGTTGCCCTCTGTTGGTAACACTGGATATAAAATCATGTTGAAAAATTCTAAAAGCAGCACAAATAACCAACTTTGTGGTTTTCAATTGTTTATGAAGAAAGAACAAACAAGCTTTTTTTCTGTGAGAGAGGCTTTTTCAAGTAAGATTACTTAAATATAAGTCAACACTTAAAGAGGTATGTGTTTGACAAAGAAACTACATAGAACGTTCCATGTGCAGCCGGCCGCAGTGTCGAGACTTTTAATCCTGACTCCAACAATTTACTGCATGTCCTCCCTTCTCTCTCATTTCACGCTCAGATGTCCTGTCTAATAATACCCTTTAAAAAAAGAAAAGAAATTGTCTGTATGACAAAACTTGTTATACAGAAATATGAATCACTTACTTAAGCTACTTTCCTCGATTTAATTTAAAGCTAGTTTTCCCTCCAGAGATGACAGACTTGTGTCACAGTGTAATTACAAATGATTCTTGAGTGTCTGATTTAATCTTGTAGACGTGCCAAGCAGCATGGTGCCAGGGCTGAGCCGGAGCTGCCAGGGCTGAGCCGGAGCTGCCAGGGCTGAGCCGGAGCTGCCAGGGCTGAGCCGGAGCTGCCAGGGCTGAGCCGGAGCTGCCAGGGCTGAGCCGGAGCCGGAGCTGCAGGTTACAGTAAATGTGATTAAATATCCATCCCACACACACTAAAATTTGTAGGTTTTCTGCCCCAAAGGCTTTATTGGACAGCTGTCGCGTGAGAAAGTGGTAACAACACCTTAAACCACAACACTTCCTTACTTTTTCAGTTTGACATTAAAAATTGTGGGCTTGTGACAGAGACGTCCGAGGCCTCAGAAACATCAGCCTCTTTTTCAAACGTGTTCTGCCTCGTACCTGGGACCAGTCCTGCGAGGGGCTGGTTGTCCTCGTCCCCGTCCCTGTACGCCTGCCACCAGTTGGGGTCGTCCTGGCTGATCACGTGGAGGATGTCGCCCTTTTGGAAGGACAGGCCCAGCTCACGACACGGCACGAAGGGGTCTTCCGAGGGGTCGTAGTCAAAGTAAGCCTTGACGTGCGTCTGTGGACACGGTTCATAGTGTGAGAGGAGCAGTGGTGTGCAGAAGAGAAGAGTTTAGAGACGTACCACGGTCTGTCTGTGAGGGGCAGCTTTAATGTGAGAGCTCGGGATCATGAGGAAGGTGAGCGTCCCGTGCATTTGTTGCTGGTGGAGAGACAAGAGGGTAAATGATAATGAATGAGATCCATCTGACCGTCCTTTTGACTGCTTGAATCTTAGCGAACAGTGAAGAAGCATCGAGACATGGCAAATCAGCACAAACCTTAACCCTAACGCAAACTAGTGTCACAAAGCGATACAGGGAAAAGTTTGTTACCGTTTTTGATACTTTGATACTGAACGATAATACAAAACAGTTTTAGATAATCAAAAAAAGATGAAAATGTCAACACAAAATTAAGTAGTTTCTTTAATTACACCATGCGGTATAAGTTATGATATAGATCCGGACCGTTCTAAAACTATTCAGAAAAGTCCATTTTTTTTTTTAGAATTGATTATCGATATATATATATATATATATATATATATATATATATATATATATATAATATATATATAAAATACATATTTACACCAATATTTCTTTATTAGTATAGTTTCTTTGTTAGTTTGTTAGTATAATATAACACTATATATAGATTTCTGGCACACACCTAGTATTGATTAGTATCTGGTTGTATATTTTGAGTTTATATAAACAGTAAAGGCACCCTAGCACTGAACTGATCAGAACAACGCCATCGAACTCCCAAAAATACAAAGGAGCATTTCCTGGCTTGAATTGCTGGATTTAATGGAACAAAACACAACTGTATGTAAATGATTAAAGTGTATTTTCTTTTCTAAAACCATATAAAGTTTGGTTTGTAAAGTGAAAAGTGGTCCTCACCAGCATGTCGTGCACCTCGTTGACATGTTTGCCTCTGATGGGGAGGCCGTTGATCTCCAGGATCTCGTCTCCTTCACTGAGGAGGCCACTGCGCTCGGCCGCTCCCCCCTTCACCACACGACTCACCACCACACTGTCCACATCGTTACGCACCGTCGCCCCCTGCAGACCACAGTACATTGCAAAATAAGTGTTAGCTCAAATGAAAACAATCCATATTTTAAAAATGGATTTCAAATTCAAATGCTGTAGATTAAACTGACCAGTGGCGTGTCCCGAGTTTTCTCCAGCCTGACCAGTTTGACAGACTCTCCCAGATACTGAGTGACCACCTGTCCCTCCGGCAGCTCCTGCACAGCCACGTCGTCATGGGCCTGCATCAGCGCCTGCCACACAGACATACACAACATAAAGAGACACAACATATAGAGACGCGACATGGACAGGACAGACAAACCACACAAATGTACAGACAGACGAGAGAGACAGCGGCGAGGAGAATTAATGAGGCAGTGAGAAAATACTATATTGTATTCACTTTATTGTCGGCACAGGTTAGTTTTGTTTTTTCCTGGCAAGAATAATAAAAGTGATGAGGAGTCAAATCATCTCCATGTTCCAACGTCCCGAGGAGAAAATGTGGCACTGAAAAACCTCTCCAGCTATGGTTAGTTTGGTGAGAAGGTTTCGGAGGAAATTAAAAACAAGGAAGCAATTATAGACAAACTTGATCAAGCTGATCTCATTTGCCTTCATACGGCATATGGAAAATGAATGAGAATTTGCATGGGACTGTTCCATGGGCAGGACTGACAGGAGCCATAACCAATCTAAGTCAAATGCTCATTATTAACATCACCAAATAAACAACAAATAATACTGATGATGATACATAATAATACAATTATAGCAAATAACATTATACTATGTCTGACTCTTCAGGCTGGAAGACAAGCTGGTGACTGGCCTGGCCACAATCCGTCCTAATCCTACATTTAAAAGTCAAGCTGCATTACTCACTATCAATCACCTGACACCTGGACGTCTAATCTATCCAAGCACTTCTGAAAAGGTGCCCCCACAAAATGCATTTACAATATATTAGTTAGTGGCTAGTCGGTACGCCTTCATTTGTGCATCCACGGAAACCTGCTGTGGTAATCTGACTGGGTTTGGCAGCTCCAGGGCAGGTGCCGGTGCTAAAGTGGATGTGGCTACAGCTCAGTGGGCAGGTGAATGGGCCAACAGAGGCACTGGCACCACTCCTGGTCTCCTCTGGTCCGGATCTTCAACCGTGAAATCCACCTGCTCTGCTTACACCGGCGCAGCTAAAGCTAAAGGGAGCTGACCGCTTTAAATGTGTCACACACTAAAAGCATACAAAGGAGAGCAGTGCAGAAGAAGACACTGGTTTAGTGACCATGGAGTTATCACAAGTATTGATACTCAGACACTAATCTATAATAAATCTAGTATTGAAACTAGATTCTCATTTGAACAGGTATTGATACTGAAAGTAAAAGATAAAAATAGGAAAACTAATAAATCCACCTAGTCATTTACCCCTTTTGTTTGTAGAAAATTACATTATATTGCTATATTTTTATCATCGTTGTGGTATCAAAATCAGTATCAAGCCTTTCCCTTAGAATCAAAATCAAATTCAACATATCATTGTATATTGCTCTCTGGTCATGCTCTACTTTGATGTGAAGTTTGGTCACGAGGGAAAACAAGAGTGTCACAGTGATTACGTCTATGGAAAAGGACAGGAACACATGGATTTAAACAGATTTCATACTGTTCTTTGGTTATTTACATTACTTTGATGTGTTAGGCCTACATACAATTAAAAACAGAATTGAATCATGAACTCCAGGTTATGAGAAGTGCTGTGAACTAAATGAGCTCAGTTGATTCCTTCAGGAAGCCCATCCTGACCATTCAAATGGCATCTGTATGCTTTACTTTGCAGTGGACAGGGAGAGACTGGCCATTTTGATCAAACCTGATTATTACACACTGTTCCCTCGTTTCCAGCCGTGTATAACCTTTGTTTCACCTCAATTCACATTCTTGAGCATTTGCCTGATCGTGCTGCTTGTCTTAGAAATCTCTGTCATTACAGACACAGCGGCCTCATCTCCATAATGGAGCTAAGGCTGTGCCCAGCTTCATTAATCTTCTGTACAAACGATGCCAAACAGACCTCCACTTTGACTTGTTTCAAAAGGAAAAGTAATGATAAAGGAGTAAGGTTCGTTAAATGAATGTGCACAGCGTGGTGAGACAAGAATTCCAATGCAGTAACTACATAATTAAAAAAAGAATAAGGATTTCACGGTTGTTTGGTGTCAAAGATCCGAAATGATCGTTAAATCATTATGTTTCTTCTCACAATAGTTGTAACAAATATATATTATACTGTGACATCCCTAATACTTTATCCATTTTATTTCCTTGTACAACCTTTGTACACTTGTGAGTGTATTAGTTTGTGAGTGCTTAGTATTGGTTTGTTTTATATTGTTTAAGTTTATATTGCTTTGAGCCACGGGTTGAAATGATGTTCCAAGACTTTTCCAGGACATTTTAGATTATAATTACGGCCCTCTTTTTTGACAGTTTTGACAAATAAGATCTCTGTGGCTATACGCAAATGAATAAGAATGTATTTTGTTTTTACAATCTATTTTTCCTCTGCTGTGGTTCTCTGCAGGATGTCAATGGAAATAGGGCCATATTGTCTTGCATATTCAGTCTCAGTACTAGTATTTGTGAGTCAGCAGTGAGAAATAACTTAATTTTGAACAAAACAGGTGTCATTTCCTCGATTGGAGTGGATTTCAGATGTTTTTGATACATTCAGGTCATCTGGTTCGAATAAAATGTGGCAACAGTTCATTAGGTTACTTTAAAAATCCAGCCCATGACACTAGAAACTGCAACTGTGAGTATTATTTCACTGGACATTAAAAAAGAACAGCAAACCACAGACATTTCCCCCCCACACACAATTTCCAGGATGTGTGGGAGCTCTTAATTATAGATGGAGCATTAAGAAAGCATTATATATCTGTGGGTGTGTGTATGACCTGTAGGTGGGGATTGGTGAGCAGCGTGCTCAGTTCCAGACCCTCCTTCTGTTGGCTCGACTGGAGAATCCTCTGCACCTGAACGCAAGCACACAAACACACAGTGAGAAACAAGCGAAACAGCAAACTAAGTTCAAACTATGGAGCTTACAATAAAATGGTTAGAGTTTCAAGGCCTGCCAAAAAGGAAAGGAGTGAAAGTAAGTCACATCAGTAGACTATGTGCTTAGGGCGGGTTTCAAACTGGCTAGCCTCTGATTACAGGCAAAGCTTAACCCGCAACACTCGTAGAAATTCTCTATTAAATCAAACAATCTAAAATAATATCTTGTAGTAACAAAATTAAACAATAATGTCCAATATTCAATGTGTTTGCCACAGATGAATAATAATGTATGTCAAGACCAGAAAAGGTAAACCACGGCAATAAAACAATAACAATATAAATATGGGTCTTATGTTAAACTGTATATAAAGCCTGTAGTTTAGACCTTAACAAACATGTTGAGAAATGACATACATATTACACATTTCGGTCTTCTCTCGTTTCAAATGTGCTGTCTGAATAAAACGGCAAATCTTAAGCGCAACTGCAATGTTTGTCGTGAAATTACTGTTATTCATTTCCCCAAACTCCCTGAGCCTTAATTCCGGCTTCAGCCCAGTGTTGCATGGACGTGACGGGCGAGGTCAGTCGTCGGCTCCCTCCCCCCCCCATGCTGTGTTTGGGCTCTCACTGACATAAGCTGCTTTCCTTTTCTGGACCCAGGTCTGCTTCTGGAGATTAGCTCCACCTGCATGCGCTCGGTCAGCCTGCACACGCCTTCACGCACGGTTGATGTAAGGAAACGTATACGTCAAATCAAATGCTAATTGTGTCAGGATTGTCAGCTATTTGTAATAAGAGACGTTTGATAATCAGGAGAACCATGTTGTTTAAAGGTGCCATGAAAATAAGATTTCCTCTTCTTACTATAATTGTGATATGAACAGACCATAGATAGTTCCTCCTACTTTCTGTTCGAATGCAGGAGGATCTGGAAGCTTGTGGTGGGTTGATATGCCACAGTTTTATATTTATACACATTTATATCACGATTTCCTTGGAGCCAGATCACGATTCAGATTTGATCACAATTCATGTACACTTACTATGTTCGTATGCCAAGATGCAAATAAAGGTAAATTAAGTGTGATCCTTCTTCAGAAAGCTCACACTTCACTGTAACTGGTTAAATCAAGCTGTCACTCACTCATGACAGAGGCACTAATAGAAGGAGTGTGTGCAGAAAGTATTGTAAGTATAGAGTGAAATTAAACTGAGAATTAGTGAATCACAATATTGCGATTTCACAAAAAAAGCAGATCGTCACACTGACCAGACCATCGTCATATCGTCATATCGCTTTGTTTTAACAGGGTAACCATGAAAAAAATAACTTTTTTCATTGGATTTTCCCTGTATGAATAAATCAAATGAAAATCGCCCACCCGTACAGGAAACAAACCATGAAGTGCGTCCTTATTTGGGACATGCCAATCACAGCTGCTATAATGCAGCACGTGTCGTCAAATCATTTTAGTTACGTAGTGCACCTTATAACGTAACATTACCTCAACAAAACAAGCCAAAAACAATTTCAAATAAACAGAAATTTGACTCGGGTAGATTCTTGTCGTGTGTCTGTCCTGTACCTCCAGACAGAGGTCCTGAGCCTGCGCGGTGATGGGCGAGATGGGGCTGACGTGGCTCATCTGCTGCGACACAACGCTGTAGATGCTGTAGGCGCTGTGGAACTCCTCTGTGGACAGGAGCTGGAGGAGCTGCTCAGTGTCCTGCTGACTCTGGGGGTCAGACAGGCAACGCTCGGCCCAACGCAGGGACTCCACGAACTCATCCACGTCTAAGGAATGCACATGCTGGGGTTAAGTTTAAGGTTAAGTTTGTATGTTTTTATCACTGATATTATTACTTAGTTGTTACTTTTTATCATAGTTTTACATCAGTCAAGTGGCAGTGTACTACAAGTGAGTACTAAAAAACATGCAGGGACATTTTATGCCCAAGGAACACATTATTTCTGACAGTTGAAAGATCAATTTAACAAACGAATTGTGTAACGTGACATATTTTTATTTGTCGGATAACATACAGTGGTTCTCAAACTGTGGTTGGCTGCCTCTGCCCTCGGCAATCCAAACATTTGTTTCATTTAGAGACACATCTAGCATGTTCAGTCTCATTTTAGAGCACGTTTAGTCTCAATTTAGAACACGTTTAGTCTCATTTTAGAACACATTTAGTCTCATTTTAGAACACGTTTAGTCTCATTTTAGAGCACGTTTAGTCTCATTTTAGAACACGTTCAGTCTAATTTTAGAACACGTTCAGTCTCATTTTAGAACACAATTAGTCTCATTTTAGAACACGTTCAGTCTCATTTTAGAACACGTTCAGTCTCATTTTAAAGCACGTTTAGTCTCATTTTAGAACACGTCTAGTCTCATTTTAGAGCACGTTCAGTCTCATTTTAGAGCACGTTTAGTCTCATTTTAGAGCACGTTCAGTCTCATTTTAGAGCACGTTCATTCTCATTTTATAGCACGTTCAGTCTCATTTTAGAGCACGTTCATTCTCCTTTTAGAACACGTCTAGTCTAATTTTTGAGCACATTTAGTCTCATTTTAGAGCACGTTTAGTCTCATTTTAGAGCACGTTCAGTCTCATTTTAGAACACGTTCAGTCTAATTTTAGAACACGTTTAGTCTCATTTTAGAACACGTTCAGTCTCCTTTTAGAACACGTCTAGTCTCATTTTTGAGCACATTTAGTCTCATTTTAGAGCACGTTTAGTCTCATTTTAGAACATGTTCAGTCTCATTTTAGAGCACGTTCAGTCTCATTTTAGAGCACGTTCAGTCTCATTTTAGAGCACGTTCAGTCTCATTTTAGAACACGTTTAGTCTCATTTAGAACACGTTCAGTCTCATTTTAGAGCACGTTCAGTCTCATTTTAGAACACGTTTAGTCTCATTTAGAACACGTTCAGTCTCATTTTAGAACACGTTTAGTCTCATTTTAGAGCATTTTAGTTTAGTCTCATTTTAGAACACGTTCAGTCTCATTTTTGAGCACGTTCATTCTCATTTAGAGCACGTTCAGTCTCATTTTAGAACACGTTCAGTCTCATTTTAGAACACGTTCAGTCTCATTTTAGAGCACGTTCAGTCTCATTTTAGAACACGTTTAGTCTCATTTAGAACACGTTCAGTCTCATTTTAGAACACGTTTAGTCTCATTTTAGAACACGTTCAGTCTCATTTTTGAGCACGTTCATTCTCATTTAGAGCACGTTCAGTACTGGGTAAATAAGACACGTTTTGGCTCTTCTTTACAGATTGGTTATGTCCAATCAGAAAATATAATTAGTTGCAAAATCTTTAATATAATGCTATATATAAATATTCTTAGGACGTTTTAGTGAAATTGGAAGTCCAACCTGTAACTTTAAAGTAGACACCAACAATTTGACCCCAAAGCAGCAAAGGAGCAAATGCGTTATTAATGGATCCATGGATGAGAGTTCCTCTGCTGTTCTTAAACCAGCTTTTCCAATTATGTGCTTTCACTTAGGGCTTTGCAAACCTTTTGTATTGGATTCCTTTGTGTCATTTCTTTGACGGCGCTGCCTCTGTGGGACCCCCTTGCTGATTCGTTCAACCCCCTCAAAATCCCTTTCAGCGGTCACAATCCTCCAGTGGCAGGAAGTATTACTATTATGTATCGGTATTTATTACTTGAATTTTGTTTTATAATCACGTATTTTTGCTTTGCCATCAATGAAAACAAACAACACCTGAAGTAAGGAAACTGGGGAGAACTGGGGAGGATTAGCTCTCCTGCCGCAATGCAAGAAGGTCCCGAGTTTGATTCCCAGCCTGTTTATGGGGCTTTTCTGTTTTGAGGGTGTATGTTCCCCTCAGTCAGTCCTAGATTTCCTGACATTGCCCAGCGGCCTTTTAAGAGAACTACTACGACAACTGCAAATAACACCAGTGACACAAGTTCAGTGTTGTTTTTACATTAATATAACCTCATTAGATGTGTTATTGGATCAAATGATTTCTTTAAAACAATTTGAAACCCTAATACATGTGAAAGTGATATTTTTGCTTTATTATGGAAAGATTTTGCTCCTTCAACTGGATAGAAGTCATCAAAATGTACTGCTATGGTTCAAATCTGAGACAATCGAGGATTATTATTTAACATTTTGGACATTTTAAATTATACATATATTGATCTAAAACGAATGGAATTTTTGAGAGAACTTGTGTCTCGAATACAGGAGAAGCAACATGACTCAAACATACATGTTTCACTCCGAATACGACTTTGAGTGGGTTTAACGAGAAGAGAACACAGTTAAAAGCTCTTAAAAGTGGATGTTGCACAATAAGTCTGTTTAAAAGCTGAACGCAGGCCTTTCCACTCACCAGCTAAATATTCCTGTGCACTCTCTCTGCCGGCCTTCTCTTTATTCTCAAAAGTGGGGTTGTCAATGCCCACTTTTGGGTTTTGGGAGAGTTTCTTGAGCCGGAGCGAAGCGTTGGGGTCGATTTCGTGCTTGCCCCCTCTGCCGCTCCCCTCCTCCTCGCGCCTCCTCCTCAGCTCCTCCTGGTAGTGCTTGATCCTCTCCATGTGTGCGGGGCATTGGGGCGATTTGACAAGGTTTGGACCAGACTTCCGGTCAGCGTCCTCACCGGGACAGTCCACGGCACGTTCCCTCGCGGCCGGCTTGGCGTCCTGGACAAAGCCGTTCATGTGGGCCGTGATCATCTCTGCCACATTTGAGGAATTTTTGCTTCTTATTTATCTATGATCCCACAGCAGATCTGCAGAGGACATCTTCAATACTTTCTGAAAATACACAAAAACAAAATAATACATTTATTTGTTGATGTTTTAATATTTGGTCATGAAAAGCAAACGAGGAGGCAAAATAGAGTTTAGAACATATTAAATGGATTGCAAGCTATCAAGTGAACATAGGGAGAACTACTGTAAGTAACTCCTGGGTAGGGATGTCAACATTATTTGGTTAATCGATAATCTTGATTAGTCAGGTCACAGGAACTAAAAAATAATATTCATGAGAATCGTAGGCAGCAACTGTGAGTAATACAATTATCTATACTGTAAAAAATGCAAAACTAAGTATTAAATCCTTTTTTTTATCAGGCTGTTTATGTGCCAATTGTGTCATTATATTTCATTCAGAAAATATACTTTCATAACACTAGCGAGGAATGTAATCCATTAAATGTGTTACTTACAAACAATGCCAAAGAAGGCCCCATTCATTTGAGTCCAAGATGTGCAAAAAGGCAAAAATGTTGAGACATTGAACGATTAAAGGTTCTTTAATCGAGACAGACATTCACATGCAGGCACTTTGCAAACTGTAACATCACGCATGTTGAATATAAACTGGACTGCCCATGTGAATGTTTTTATGTTGGCATGACCAAGAGAAGACTGAAGGATCACCTCTCAGAACACAAATATGTTATCAAACCCAATAATCCGCACTACCCAATGGCTCAACATTTCCACCTTGCGGGTCATTCCAGTCTCATCAACTATGTTCTATGGTCATTGAAGTAATGCTCAATAACATTAAGGGTGAAGACAGGGTCAGAATGTTCCCAAAAGAAACCTTCTTAAAGATACACAGCTTCCTGGTCTTAACAGAGATACTTTTCAGTGTTTCTCTAAGTTTCTGATTGTACTTTCATTTATTCACTTTTTCCACATTTTGTTTATGTTACAGACTTATTCCAAAATATATTTCACCTCTTCTGTTTTGTTTAGTGTGTTGTGGTCTTATCTATTTTGTCACAACATTTCTTTTCTCTATGTTGTCATTGTTATAGATCATTTCTACTACCGGTACATATCATTTCACCATATATATTTTTGGTTGTCTTGTTTGTTTTTTATTTATTACACACGACATCATAGCTGTCATGTGATGTTCTCACGTGATCTTCCACTGCTATTTATATCACCTGTTGTCATCTTAAATGTTGCTATGCCCTGATGAAGACCCTTCGGGTGGAAAAGCATATGCGTCCCTTTCTCTATTAAAAGCACTTTTAAACGCGAGTGCCTCAAAATGTTGCCTTTTTGCCTGTTTTACTCCTATTTTTTTTTAACACAAATAAATAGGGCATTATTTGGCATTGTTTGTAGGTAGCTTACCATATGTCTTTTCTATGGTTGATGAGCACCTGACTGTGAGCTATTTGTAGGCCCATGCAGCACTCGACAGCTCTGTTTTTATTGCCAATAAATGTATTGTTTGTTCATAGTGGCAATAATCATGAATAACTGTGAAATTCTGATGTTTCTTCTCACAACAATCGTAACTTTAAAATTGTATATTGTGACATCCCTACTCCTGAGACTGACTCAATATGGTGTGTGTTCTCAGCATCCAACCCAGAGCATATGAACGCACACAGGAGGACGAACAGGTGCTGGGCTTTAGTTAGTGACCATTCGGATCAGAGAGAGGACACAGAGGTTTAAAACAACTGGATTTTAGCTTTTAGAGAATTTTCTTGAGAACAAAACACCAAATTATAGAATCAACAACTTGGATTTCAGGTCCAATGTTTTTGTAATTAAGAATAAATCAGCAATTACAATTTTATCAGTCAGAGCAATATGTTTAACTCATTTGTGGGGACACATATGGGTCATGTTTATGGAGTTTTAAATCTAAATCTTACATACAGTCCTTAACATAATAATGCTTACTATTTTTTTTTTTTATTGACATTAATTTTTAATCTGACCTGACTTGCACCTTAATCGAAGACACATCCAGCCTCTTTATCACTCTCTCTAGTCTAACTGGTCCCACTCAAATCTCCCAAACCCCCCTGCCTTGTACACCTGTTCCTCAGACACCTCAACACAACGCTTGTGTAGGGATCGAAATTACGGAGAAATGTCCATCTTCGACCTGCTAATTGTGCTCATTTACAAATATAGTAAATACAGATATAGTAAGAATAGACGTCTGTGCACCTGAATTGAACTTCTTAACCCTGACTGCGCGTCCACCGTCATCGCCCCGGTCACGGAGGTCATGTTTTCACCACCATTTATAGAAACACATGTGTATACACATTGTCCAAACTAAGCCTCTAAGGCTTTGGTCCTCCTCATGCTTCTGTCTGCCGTCAGAGATAACATCAACAACCATATCAGCCCCTGGTCCTACTTCCCACACCTTATTAGGCCTGACAGGTTTAAATCTCAGATCCATAAGCCCCGCCCACTCGCTGATTAGCATTTATCTTCATTTGGACTTGAAGTTGTAGAGCTCACAACAGCTAGCCTGGAGCGCTAAAGGCCCATCTGTTCCACGGGCTTAATTAGGCCACGGTGCTCTCCGGATCAGTGGTCACTAAGCACTGGTTTATACTGGGCAGTAACAGGGACCAGGAACAAGGTCTAAGATACATGAATATTATTATTTATTTCCAATTGATGTTTTTTGCATCATGTTCATTTTATAGAAAGGAGTGCAAACTGACTACAGCAGCAAACGACTCCTTAATAACTTTTACATTTGATTAAAATATACATTTATTAAACTATTTTTGCCTGGATTGCATGATTAATGATCTAATGGCACTACATGATAAAAAGCATTGGCAACTATAGACCATGATACTTTGCACCATTTTCAGTGCGATTTACGTCTATTTTTAAAAGTCATTTAGTTTATTTTTGAGCGCATATTTAATTCAATTCAATTCAATTTATTTTTGTAACGGCCAAAATCACAACAGCAGTTGCCTCGAGGAGCACCAGTGAAAAACAGAATAAACAATGTTCATGGGGACTTGGTAATGTCCCAGCATCCCGTGTGCTTGGACACATTCACTACTCTTCTGCTGCTCTTTGTGTTGTCCCTGTGTTGTAACACATTTTTTGTTGGATTAACATCATATTGTCCATATTTGGCAACTCCAAAAAATATCAAGTTATCTATTTTTGTCCATATTGTCCCAGAGAGGGCAATGAGAATTAACTAATTAACAAAAACGAATTAGCGTTATAAGTAGTCAAAGTCTGCGTCATTGACTTACCCGGCATAAATGCGTCTGTGTAGTGCTGTTCTCTTTTAATGGAATAGGTTTTTAAATTCTTGACGAGAGGAGAAAAGACGCACACTCTCCTTCCTGGTGAATTTCTGCTGAACAAAATACTTGTGTTAATTGTAACCACGTGTACTTTTTACCCTGTTATTACTGTATCACTCATCCAGTTGTCCTGGATAAAGTTACAGCATCTTTTTGAAACTCTACAAACCTTAATTACACATTACAGACATAACAGCTCAAACGACTTCACTGAAGCTTCACAACAGTCTTGCTTTTTAAAAAACATACAATTTCTATAATTGGCGACTGATGCAAACTTTCAATGCAGTGATTAAACAGGTTCATGACGACAATCCTAGGTTTAAAGGTGCACTATGTAACGTTTCTGGTGGAGAAACCGCCCCCTGCTTTGTCTATGTCATGTTATTGATACAATGTTTTTGTTTCCCCTCAAATTATTTACACAAACACTTGCACTTGAATATTAAACTCATCTAGCTCCATGGAGACAAGAAGATAAAGCCAGAAAAGTTACAGGTCAGATCTGTGGTGAGGCGTCCCCGCTCACAGAAAGACTGCATGATTTTCAAGGTACTTTGAGGTAGCTGTATTGAAATAACTGCAAGATAAATGTTTAATGCCATAGTGTGGAACATTCTAGGCAGAGAATTAACATCTCCTTAGAGACAAGCAGGCGGAGGAACACTCCATTAGGAATGTTACCTTTAAGTGAACTTTTAGGCGCCTCTTTTCCCACAAAAATTAAAAATGAGAATATTGTGTCATTGCATTTTTCATAGCATACCACAAAGATTAATTTAAATTTCAACAGCTCCAAGGTTTGTGAAAAAGCTGTCAAAGTTTTTGGATCAGTTACATACATACAAGTAAATGCCACTAATTTTGGTTGAGTGCAGCCTGGAAGAATTCAATTTGACCATCTCCTTCGCTGATCTATGGTGATTAAAAGTCTGCTTCTTGACAACTTTAACACAGTCACCCTCATGTTACCTAGTATAGAACATGATAACACCAATTAACCAGTGTTTACCTCTTCAAAAACCGTAACAAGCTTATTTTGTAGCAATCCTCTTGCTAAGTCTACCCCTAAATTAACTTGGTAACAATGGTAAGTAAGTTAGCCTAGCCACGGCTAACAGCAGAGCGCCTCTCTTCTCTCTGCACGTACCCCGCACAAACAGCCTGTTGATCGGGGAAAAGTCGTTGGTTATTCCTTTAAAATCATTCCCGAAGTGAAAATAAAGTATAAAAGTGTCCAAAAGTCCTCTGTAATGAGTTCAGTCCAGGCGCAGCGGGTCCGTGTGTGATACTCCCGCGGACATCACGGTTTAGCGGAGGAGCAGCACCAGGACAGCCGCTGTTTGGGGCCGTTTCCCCGGTAACACCACGGAGGACACTGCGGTGACACTGCGGCGCTCTGTGGACAAAAGGAGAACTGCAGCTTATTTGAACATATCAGTTCCACATCTACTTTATGAATGTATGTATGCTAAACTGGTATGATATTGATTACTTTTTAAAGACTTTGTGTGGTGTGGGAATGAACCTTGGAAAAAATAGACATTTCGTTTAATTCTCTTTTAATTAAGAATCTGGACAAATAACTAAATGTTTGTATGTTTATGTTATTATTACATTTTACATACATGTTGTATGTTAAACAACCAAACAGTATCAGCAACAACATTATAAATAGAAAAAAAGGCAATAACACCAGAGGACTTATTATGCAAAATCAACTTTAATGAGCTTTTAAACTTGTTACAAAGGTGATTAGCTCACTCAAAGTTGTATTTTGATTGGTTCATGCTTGTTTGAGTATTCCTGTGTTGGAGGTTCGAGTGCTCAGAATACTCCTGTTTTCACCTATCCCCTATCTCATCCCTGCTGTTAGTTGCAATTATTTGATGAATTAAATCTCTGAGTGATACATGTTGTTATCAAATGTCACGTACCCAGAACATGTAGATGAAAATCCACTGCTGCCACTTTGAAGAGGCGGAACTTCTTAGTTCTGCAGTTTTGAACAAGAAGTCACTGGACCATTTTCTATTACCAAGCCGTTTTAGATCAAAATTGCGATTTACAATGAACAAAATGTAAAACCATGATCTTCTTTTGTTATAATGAAGTCTCTTTTAAGCTTACTAACCATTGTTATGTTTTTTTTTCACATTAGCCAATTTGTGTTGTCAGTTTGTTTATGTTCATAGTAAACCTAACTAGCCTATAAATATCAGATCTATTTCCAATTGAACCTATCATCACTCCGGGCACTCTTCAGTGTTTACTCATGACAGGTGTCATTGAAGTTTTATGGGGTCAAATCCTGAATGCAAAGTGCAGCCAATAACTACAGTATATAACACTAACGGTTACCTCAAAAGTATGACTTTCTGCAATTTCAACATCTTCTTCACAAAGTTATACTTTATTCAGTGTTCATAAATTTAGCTTTGGAGTAGATCTTTACAGTGATCTGTGAAACATAAGCTTGAGGCTGCCTTTTTGCGCTGCATTTCGGATGGGTTAATCCTGTTGACACCTCTGTACTTAACCTCTTTTCACTCATTAAGCTCTGCCAGCTCTACATTTTAAAAAACTACTTACCTTCCAGGAAGGGACAAATTAAATCCTGCTTGTACAAATACTTATCTGTTGACAAAAAGCTCATAAGCAATATACTTTAAAAAAATGAAAAAATAAATGGAGCTATAAACAACATTCCTTTTGGTTTCAGGCTGTACTTGCGTCAAGTATTTGCACCTCTTTGATTTCAAAAGGATTATTTGGGGTTGGGGTCCTGCAGCTGGTGAGGGTCCAGGAAACTACTGCCTTTTACTATCTGTTGTTTTTCTGTCATGGTTCAATGTCACAGTGAGAAAAGGGACTAAGCAGGCAGGGCTAACAGTTCATGCTGAAACATATTCTCCAATCATGGATCAAAATTCAGTTCAGGGCCTCAAAAGTGTATCCCAATTCCTCCAAAACAACGGCAAAGTTATCAACATCCCTGTATTCTTATCTGCTATAGTGGAGGGTACACATTTCTGTATTCTACCAAGTAAATGTGAGGAGCAGTCTACACATGTCAAAAAAGAGACCACACTTTCCGTTGTTTATGTAGGTTTTATTAAAAAAAGGAAACCCAACAAGAACTTTTTTTTACATAATGATCAAGGATTTTTATTCTCGTAGTCTCTTTTCTCAGTTTCATCTCATTACAGAAAATGTTATAGTACAGCGTTGTTCAATGTCTCCTCATTGCTTAATAATAATTTCCTTAGGAGTGCTGGTCACATATATCTGTACAATATGATTCAATTTTTTTTCTGTACATTTTTTGTGAAGTTGGTTAAAAAGGCTGTCAGCACTTAAAGAAGCTGCTTCTTTTATCATATTTCATTTTTCTCATAAATATTTGATCAAATAAAAGGTTATTCTACCAGGCTCGCTCACCCGCCTCGCTGCAGTGAGGTGAGGGAGGGCCCAGTATAAGGAAGCTTTGGGCAGGTTTCCCACTCCCCAGACACCTCATCCTTCTACTCCTAACCCCACCCACCACGTAGTCTGGCACCGCCCCTGCCCAGGCATTTGGCACTGCGCACATAAACAAGACTCACAAGATAAACAACAAGCAAAGCTCTTTGTGAAGCCGTTATGATGCATACTAATGAGAAAAACTGAAAAGTCCCCTCGTACAGGAAGTCGAGGCCACTCGGACAGGAAGTGGCCGCTGGGGTCTCTATTCTGGCATTTCGCCCGGGGTTGAGGTCTAAAGCCCAATATGCCTCACTAGACAAATATTTCACTATTTTAACTTTTAAAGTAATAAGGACATCAAAATAGTTTCAGTATCACAAAAGTATAATTTAAACAGAGGAAACTACAAAGACCATGATCCTTTGCTGTTTCTGTGCAGCCAATGAGAAGAATTTACTGTTAAACTAAATCCTTTGGTACAAGCCAATGATTGTACTAAAACTGACACCATTTGTTCAAGTTAGCCTTCTCACGACACCGATAGTGTCCCGTGAGGTGAACAGCATGATTATATTATACCAGGACGTTTGGATATTGTTGCATATTTAGACATGAGCACATTATAAAGAACACACTATGATAAGTGTAGTGATAGTCTACTTGTGTAAATTAACATGAACCAAAATAAGCCAAAACTATTTTCTAATCCTTCATCACCATTTCGTCCAATCAACATATATTCCAAATATAAGCCATGCTCACTATGAGCGAAATGTCTTGAATTGAGTCCTCAGTGGCCACGCCCTTCCTTCGTTTTAGCTGAGCACCATGGGAAATCTGTAAATCTTCCTTTTCTTCATTTGTCAAAAAACAGATTATTTTTTTTCCACTAAAAATGAAAAAATAATAATTTCTTTTTTTTTTGTCCCGGCAGGCACCTACAGCTGTCTATTAAAATGCTACTGCTATAGATAAGGTCTAGCATTGAACACACAAAGCAATTGCAATGAAAGGAACAAAGTTGCCTTAATATAATAATGATAATAATAAGAATAATGATAATAATAAGAAGAATAATCATAATAATATATTACAGAATAAATCTCTTTTTATAATTAGATTTTTTCATTAAAAGTTATATTTTCTTTGTTTGAAATACTATTTTTTTTTTTTTAATTAATTTTTATATGTATCTAGGTGTGATCAAGATGTTGACTATACCTCAACGTTATCCAAATCAATAAAAACTAGCTGTGCCGTTGCATATTACAGAATAGTCAATGATATGTGGACATGCACCGTGAACCACCGCCTCATTCACACCCGCCACACTCCACCCCGTCCCACAGTGATGACATCATAGCCGGCCGATCACCATGACGTCCACCACCTCGCCTTTGTGCAGCTCCACGTATTGCTCTGTTTTGGGAGGTAGCATCAGGAGCCCGTTAGCACTGCGCATGCTCATCAGCCGGCAGCTCACCTGGTTACCTGCGGCGGTCACACACGCAGACGGTGAAAGTTAGCATTTAGTATTTAGCGGTAGTAAGTGTAATGCAACATATATGGTGACAATTTAATATCTAATTTTCAGTGACAAGTGGATTTAACCAACCACAATGTGAACTCTAATAAGGAGCAGCTAGTTTTGGTTACATGTTATAGCAATATAAAACAACAAAGTTCATTAAAATAGTTATCAAATTGAAATGGTAACCTAGGATGTGATTTGTTTTGCTTTAACACACACCCCTTATGACATATTTTAAAAATATTACATTATTATGTTTGACAGAAATAAAATACATTGTAAGACCAGAAATCTAAAATACATTGTTTGCAGTCATAACATAATCAGAGTGACCTACATAGACCACAATCTTTTGCTCTATTTATGGGTTTATGGGTTTTCTTTGGTACTTTTCACTATTCAATATTTATTTATTTAAAATTGAACGGTCCTAATTTTCTATAATTCTGAAACCCCTGGATACACTGTCGTTAACATCAAGAAATGACAGTTATGAACCACATTTTTGTCCTAATTATTTAGATGGTCCGGGACCAATTTTCCAGAGGTTCTTAAAAAAGAGGATGTCATGAATGATTATAGTATTCTATAATCATTTTTGTTTTGTAATTAACCAGAAAATAATCATCTTTTTCCTTATAAGACAATAGCTTCTAAGGTAAGAGAAGGACGTTTGGGTCACCAACGTTTCCACAGGTAAAAAAGGGGTCCCAGTGAGAAAAAGGTTGGGAACCACTGCACTAAAGGTCTGTTTGAACATAAGAACGAAACAACAACAACAACAACAACAACAACAACAACAACAACAACAACAACAACAACAACAACAACAACAACAAAATCTACAATACCATGACCCTGACCCACCTGAACATCACATTTGTTTTGTAAAATGTAATTCATGGACCCTTTATGACCGGGTGCTCATCGTTAGCCCCTTGTTACCTGTGCTCTGTGCCCATGGCAGAGGCTCCTGGTGATGCCACGTCAGAATGCAGCGATGATACTCAGGGCGCGGGTCTAGTTTCACATCACAGGACAACTGAGGGGTTCACAACACTGTGTTAGAGTCACCATTTACATCATTTAGCTGTTATAATGCCACTGAAAAGTTGTTAAGTGGGCATAAAAAAAAGGAGGACTACTCACATAAGAATGTTATTGCTTCAAAAATAATATATCTCAAGCAGAATTACAAAGTAGGCATCAGAAAATTAACTTAACGATTATCCAGGTATTGTGGTATTGTTGTAATAATAAAAAACAACACAATAAGAACACAACGAGACACAGAGAGACAGCATACAAACAATACAAGTAGTCCTAAACATGTAGTCCGGCGTAATTGTCTCATTTGGTCCGAAGTCTAACAAATTTAGTCCGAATGTAATCTTCTCCAGGAAAATGTGTTTTTTTCATTGACATGGGCCAAATACAAGCGGGACAACTAATAATTTCTTGACAGCAAAAAAAGAAGAAAAAGTAATAATTAGATAACGAGGTAGGGAAAGAAAATACCAAATAACAAACTCCAAGAACATATGACTTAATCAACATAGGTTCAAGGTTTTGAAAGTTAAGCATGTTACTTTGTTGGAGGCTAGGCAATACCTTTATGTTAACAAAAGTACTTCGAAATAATATTTCTCAAGTAGTAGCAAAACACATAGTGAGATAAAACTATTCATAGAAGTACAAAAGGTTGGGTTCACGTGACATGATAATATTGTAGAATCCCTCATTTGTTTCCAATTGAGCCTGACAGAATTCTATACTTAAATTTGCAGATGGAATAAGTGGGCCTATAAACATGAAATAAAAACTGGCACAAAGTTGTTGGTAAATCAACATATCGGGTCAACACAAATAAACACAAGTTAAATTATTAGGTAGCTTTAAAAATGGTGCCATTATTCAACTTCAGTGAATATTGCTGTCAGTTAAAGCGACTTTAAGCCATAAGATTAATATGGTAAATTTGTGGAGCCAATCCCGAACAAATAAAAAACACGATAAGGTTCAACGTTTGTGGATCATAAATTGGAGTTATAGAGTAATATAGGCTCCTGACCACCATCTGAATTTATGACATAATCAAATTCTACAACGTGAACGCAACCTATTAAAATACATGTCTATACTTAATTCAATAAACAAGTCTTTACTACCCACCTCCAATACAAACAAATGAAATGTCCCAGTCCTACCACCAGATGTCAGCGTGGCCTTGCCTTGGATTTTGCGTCCTAACTGTCAGTCATGTTTGGGCAGCAGCCATGTTGGCCCAGTCTCATTTTGGCTTTTGTGGGCTTTGGAGTGCTCTGTGCATATGATATAGTTGTGTTTGATCCAGTGCATGAATATTCAGAGTGCGGGGCCAGCCTGGAGGTCAGAAGGGGCAGTGACGAGCTCTTCTGCCAAAAGTCTTATAAATATGGATGCAGTGAACGATGAAATGGTGTGAAATCAACACTTATTATGTTATTATGCAGCACCAGGCCGTTTGCTAACGAAGCAAACGAATTTCTTAGATTATAAACTTAAAACAGACATACAGGCACCACACAGAACAGAGCCTTTGCACAAAATGTTCTTGATGAAGGCTTGAAAACTCAGGAACAATCTTACCACCTTACTACTAACTGAGTATCTAACTTTGACCATCTTTTTCACGGTTTTGAATTGAATATGAGGCCAATTTTCATCATCTGAAGACCGTTTTGCACCTTGTCGTTTGTAGAATACCTATGCGGATCAAAACTATTCCCAACTGTGTCTCTGATCGGTCTGCGTTGGTCTAAATGGGGGGCTTGTAGCTTCCCCTGTGCATCTCAAATTCTGCGTTACGTATATAATGGGAGCGACGGCACTGACAAATCCTTAGCTATGAACAAAGACTAGACTTTAAAAGTTAGTTTTTAAGTCACTTGTTGTAACTTGGCGCTGCTCTTGCTTCGCTTCTCCTCGCACATGGTCACTTAGGCACAACCTGCTAACATTTAAGATTGCCACTTCAGCGTGGTTTGAGGCTGTGTTGTCTTCAGTGAGCAAGCACAAACCTCTGAAACAAGCTGCTGTCTGCTGAGGTTGTAAAAGCACGTGTTATAGAGCGGCGCATGAACCTCCTGCCTCTGTTCAAGATAAGAGAATGCCCAGCGCGGCAAATGAACAACCAAGCTTCCCGCAGTACTACTCAGTGACCTGTAGATGTCACTAAAAGACAGAAGTGTGGGGAAAACAGGCTTTTTTGGATAGTTTTCAGAACAATTTAAATATAGTTGTGACACACAGTAATTTGTGATTTTATTGGTCACGCACTGCTTGCCTTGATTGCCCCGACCGCACGCCACTGAAATAATCGATTAACCGAATCATCTTAATGTCCCTGCTTGTGACTAATAAAAAATAATTCAACCGTGTAGCTCGAGCTGACACCATCTTTATCTTTCCTTTCGCCAGTGTGTGTCAGTGCATCATACCCTCGCTTTGATAATAGTAGGTCTGGGGTCCAAAATCCCCTGCATCTTTCTCAAGGCAGGAATTACAAAAAGATTACAGGTGACCACAGCCGACACGGGGTTTCCTGGGACAGTCGTCAGGGGCAGAGAGAGAGGAGAGAGAGAGAGAACAGATGGCGAGAAGAGAAGAAAGAGGGAGAGAGAGAGAGGACATCATATGAGTACTGTCTCCTCAGCAGCATTAGTGTAAATGAAACTCTAGCTCTCTACTTCACACACTACCTGGGAGAGCGAAGATGAGTTTACGAGCACCGTCAATGTCCAGGGTGGCAAAGGTTGTCGGGAGACTGCAGGGAAAGACACAAAAGCGTTTACATGTTTTGGGTTGATGGGGGAAACGGAGAGAGCACCCACCCAGACACAGGGAGAAACATGCAAACTGCGCAGAGTTCTAGCCACTCAGCCACCCAAAGGGGACATATATGTAGATATGTAAAATTTACTTTTTAGAATTTTAACCACGGTTATAACAGTGTTCCTTTTATCATTATCTTACTCAGAGTTATATTTTGAGTTGTTCTTGCATGTTTGAGTCCGGGGCCCTTTGCTTAGGGCTGTCCGGCCCCTGTATGACCGGAGCAGGAGCTGTGTTCGCATTGCCAGCAGTAAGTCAGACCTGTTCCCAGTGCGTGTTGGACTCCGCCAGGGCTGGCCTTTGTCACCGGTTCTGTTCATTGTTTTTATGGACAGAATTTCTAGGCGCAGTCAGGGGGTGGAGGGGGTCCGGTTTGGAGAGCACAGGATCTCATCTCTGCTGTTTGCAGATGATGTGTCCTGATGGCTCCATCAGGCCTGGACCTGCAACATGCACTGGGACGGTTTGCAGCCGAGTGTGAAGCAGCTGGGATGAGAATCAGCACCTCCAAATCTGAGGCCATGGTTCTCGACCGGAAAAAGGTGGCTTGCCCTCTCCAGGTGGGTGGGGAGTCCTTGCCCCAAGTGGAGGAGTTTAAGTATCTCGGGGTCTTGTTCACGAGTGAGGGAAGATGGAACGTGAGATTGACAGGCGGATCGGTGCAGCGTCTGCAGTGATGCGGTCGCTGCATCGGACCGTTGTGGTGAAAGAAGGAGCTGAGTCGAAAGACAAAGCTCTCGATTTACCGGTCACTCTACGTTCCTACCCTCACCTATGTCATGAGCTTTGGGTAGTGACCGAAAGGACAAGATCGCGGATACAAGCGGTCGAAATGAGTTTCCTCCGCAGGGTGGCTGGGCGCTCCCTTTAGAGATAGGGTGAGGAGCTCAGACATGCGGGAGAGCTCGGAGTAGAGCCGCTGCTCCTCCACGTCGAGAGGAGCCAGCTGAGGTGGCTCGGGCATCTGTTCCGGATGCCCCTGGACGCCTCCCTAGGGAGTGTTTCGGGCATGTCCCACCGGGAGGAGGCCGGGAAGACCCGGACACGCTGAGGGACTATGTCTCTCGGCTGGCCTGGGAACGCCTCGGGATCCCCCGGAGGAGTTAGAGGAAGTGTCTGGGGAAAAGGAAGTCTGGGAGTCCTGTTAGACTGCTGCCCCGCGACCGCCGCGGATAAAGCGAAAGAAGATGGATGGATGGATGGATGTTTGAGTAATCCAGTATTGCCCTTCATTTCAATTTTGCTTTTACTTACCCCTATCCGCCCCCCCCCTTTTGTCCTTACTTGAAATAATTCAAACAATTCGGAATCCGGGTTGTTAGGTGAACATGTAAGGTTCAGAAACGTTACATAGACAACAATAAAACATGTGAAAATCTGTCGTTTGCTACGGTGAAATACAACTGGTGAAGCGTATCAGTTCTGCAGTTGTCAACGGGAAGTCGATGGATCTGTTTCTATTATTAAGCCATTTTAGATCAATATTTTGTTTTACAGTGAACAAAATGAAAAATGATTTGTGGATGTAATAATTTAAAACTAACTACCTGGAAAAGCCTAATGTGTCTTTGTTAACAGAAAAGACACAGATAAACACAGTGGAGTGCCATGCGAATATGCAACAAGAATATGCAATGCAGGTAGCAGAGTAGGCTGTTTCAAAGTAGTTCAAAATAGTCAAAGTTCAACTGCTCAGGTCAAACTGTCCAAGATATATTTCTGTCAAACTGTGATAGAAGCCACTAACTGCACTCTTGAGTTGTATCTATAACTTTTTAAAACATTAATACATTATAACTTTTTCTGTTAATGGTCCACCACCTGCTTGTCTCCATGGAAATGTTACTACTTTGCCTGGAATGTTCCACAGTATGGTATTAAAAGTATTTATCAAGCATTTATTCAATCACAGTTAATACAGTGAAAAACATGGATTCTTACCGTGAGTGGACTCGCCTCTCCACAGATCTAACCTGTAAATTGACCTTCTGGTGCCACATGCTCGTATCCATGGAGAAAGATATGTTCATACCAGACTTTGAAACATTCCAGGCCAAAAAACAAAAAAAGCAACCTTCCCTTGGAGACAAGCAGGTGACGGACTCTACACCACAAAAGTTACATAGTGCACCCTTAAAATACAAAAAATACCACTGAACCCCTTCCAACATAATTACAACATCAAGTGTTTCTTACCCTGGTTTCATAAAAACACGCCCAAAGTGGATCTGGGCATGGAGGTCGATGTCCATCACCTGTTTAAGGTAGTCCTGAAATCACAAACCATAGAAAGTTAATTGAAAAAGAAGCGTTTGATAATATTAATTAAGAATAATTCCTCTTTTATTCATAACTTGATTCTTATCCTAATATTGCCCTGCTATTAGCCAATGTAAACCAACAAAACGGCAAATCCGCCGTGTTTACATAGCGCTAGTTCACTCTTGTAATTCCCTTTCCTACCACACAGTGTCAGTACAACACAGTGATCTGCTGTACCTTCTCTCCCATGGACACTCCTCCTGAGGTGATGATGACGTCTGCTCGGCTTATGCCTTCATTCAGAGCGTTCAGAAGGTCGTCAGGGCTACAGAGAGCCAAAACGCAAAGACACTATTACGGTCTGGACAAAAATGCAGTTGTTGAAATCTATTTTAAAGCAAAGGAGACGAAGAATATTCTAACCGGATGTGAGAAAACAAATCCCCAAGTACATTTTTACAACTCTGTTTTATAGTCAAAGAAAAATCATCAATTAGCTTCCACCCAACAAACTATTTCGAAGAAGCTGAAAACTTGATAATCACTGCTGATTCCATTAAATTTCCCATACACTAAATTACTACGCCAAAAGACAATTAAACATAAATAACGGTTTAATTTTGGTTTTCAGGTATGTTATGCCATACTTATCCCCCACGATGCCCAGGTTAATGGTGGGATATCCGTGTTCCTGGATGGTGGCCAGCAGAGTGGAGCGGTTACTGTCCCGGATCTTCCCAGGATGCAGATCGTCCTCTGGGTTTAGCAGCTGCACAGGACACAACACAAGAGTATTTTAAAGAGACTGTTGCCTTTTGATCATAATGGTGTTCCTTCATTCAAAACAAACCAGGGATCTGTACTACAAAGCTGGCTAAACTTATCCTTTCTTATCCAGATCAACTAACACAGCATTGAGTGTCTCTGGATGAAAACAAATGATCTTGCAAGGCTTGAGTTTTCAATTCAGAATCTGGAGTTGAGTATTTTTTTTATATTAGCTCTAATTGCTTGCATAATCTAGAATAACAAACTTAATTTAGTTTGAAATAAGAGAATCTATCCACCAATTAGGCAAATAGTATTTGTCCCCATTGGCAAAAAAGTTGGAATAATTATACAAACACATCATAAAGACACTTCATTTGGATGTAAGTAACCAAACTAGACTACATCCATGCACTAAACGTACATATAAATAAATTAAATAAAAATCATAAAAAGTCATGGACTGAATGAATGAAACTTATTCCTGTACCAAGAAGCGTCAAGACAACACAACCTAATGAGAAATATGCACATTCAAATTAAGTTCACATCTTATTTTTTTAGTTAAATCGAATACAAAAAAAGTCAAATTAAATCATAGTATATCGGTTTTTGTGTTTCCATACCGTATTCGTACCAGTCCTGCTGACCCACCTCGTTGCCTGTGGACATTACAGCCACCACAGGGAACTTCTGGACCTCCACTTCTGTGACGCCCACCGTGGCCAACAGCCCGATCTCCGAGGGGCCCATGTGGGTGCCCTTGGCCAGCACACACTCCCCGCGCTTTATGTCGTGACCTATAGGCCTGGGTGAAGACATGGATGTTTAGAAATATTCAAGGTCATAATTGAGAGGATGTAGTAAGTAGTACTGAGTAAGCAAATATAGCACTGACCTGATATCTTGTCCGGGACGAGCTTGTACTAGGATTCGTACCTCCAACTCTTCTGTACCCTGGAAGATGCAGCATTTTTTGTTATGTGGATCTTGTAAGTAAAAGCATAGTTACATGATAATAATGTGAATCAGAATCAGAATCAGAAAAGATTTATTGCCATTGTCCATGAACAGAATTCATAAACATAACAAAGTGACGCCTGAACCATTGGACAGTATGAACAGAGAGTTGGATTATGCTGTGACATGTAGTGTGATTAGGGATGACAGTATATCACAAATTAGCGTTTAACTTTCTGAATGACAAAATAAAGTTAATATGACAAAAACATACTTTACATTTAGATGTATTTTTTAACTATAAATTCAATTAGAAACATTTAATATTGAATGTTTTTGTGATTATATTGTGCTCTGTATATTTGATTATTCGGTTAAACAATAATCTTGACATCTTAAGTGTGACAACCAATAATTGATCAAGACAAATTTTTATTTGACGCTATTAAAATACTATCTTTTCTGCTCCTGGTTTGAACACAAAATCTATACTGATGATACAGACAAGCAAATGCCTCCATTTTTAAAAAAAAAAATAACAAAGTTGAATCTATTTTTTCCACATCCATATTTTTAGTCAAGAGCCACATCTTACATCTTCAGACTCCCTTAGCAGCTCTGTGTCCTCCACTTGCACAACGGCGTCGGCTCCACATGGGATGGGTGCTCCTGTCGTCACCCTCATCACCTGCCCTGGCATCACTGTGTGCGTGGGCTACACAACACACACACCCGCACACACACAAAGTATTTTACATGGGACTGTCACAGTACAAATGACAGCTGGCATTTGTGTTCGTACCTGTTCTCCAGCTTGCGATTCTCCAATGATAAAGCGGTCGCCTGGTCCATCGGCCGCTGAAAAACAAGAAGGATCACATAAGAAGCTGTTATTTGCCTATAGTGATGAAGGTAACTTGATGTTATAGTTTAGAGACTTTCTGACCTAAAATACCTACTATTTGTGCATTTTTGCAAATGTTTCTGTGATTCAAGAACATTTATGGGCTACTGGAACAACCCTGTCTGGTACTTTTACTTCTCAACCGATCACCTCTCAGACTATTCATATAAATACACTCTCTGTTTCCTCCTTCTTTCTACAAATTCAGCTACAACTCTCTTCCACCTTATCACCAAAACTATCAGCCTCGCCATCAAGCCCGTCACAATAATTTCTATATTGACTTATCATTCCATAAATAGTATTGTAAATAATATTTTTCAGGCTCAATATTTATTCTTTCTACTCGTGGGAACATCTGTGATATTTTTATGTTGAACAATATGAGCTGAGCTTTAGTAACTTCTATTTCAAATTGTGGAGTGTTTTATTCAGCTTTGCATTTGATGCAGCTCATGCTTGTCAAATATATTGTGCATTTAGAAAAACTTTTACAAGGACTCTGCAGCTTTTTGTGTCAGTGGCAAAAGCATTATTGTTTGTCGTGATATTTTGTTGTAGTAATATATTCCATTTTGAAGGGGTCTGTGCGCCAAAGTGTGTCTATTCAATAAACTACTCACTTTAGTCTCTCTTCTGGTTGAAATATAATAAAATAATAAGTATGGCACAATAAACAGAAGGTAGAATGTAATAAAATAGAACATAGACATTGCTCTGGGAACATACCTCTCACAGCATAGCCGTCCTTAACCGAGGCGGGGAAGGGGGGCAGGTTGTCTTTGGCATAAACGTCCTGAGCGAGCACCCGACCCATCCCATCTGAGGAGGGGGCAGAAGGTCAAAGGTTACACTTAAAGGAAGGGTGCAGTATTTTTTCTAGTATTAAAGGGAAAGGGTTTAGTCACCTAATTGCATCTCGTGACAGGGGTCATCTGTGACACAAACGACACTATAAGAGGTCATAGGCTTGAGAAAAATGAATGATGGGATGTTTTATGCTTTGGTCGATCAAATGTAGTTCTGTTTGTTGCATGAATTGTACAATTTGGATAGGTGCACCACAGAAGCCCTTTCAACTTACAGTAGCACTTCCAGGGTTAAGATTGAGAATCAAATAGGCATAGTATAGTAATTAAAGTAAGCAAAGTAAGTATGTATCCATATAATTATGATGAACTTTAGCTTTTTAACTTTTGTACTAAGGATGCAAGTGACTTTATTGAATTAAAAAAATAATATAGTTGATAAGTTTTGTTTGTACCTGTGGTGGCATTAAGACATTTACTATACATGTCTTATGTCCTATTAATTCAGAATCTTTTGCGCACCCCATTACATGCTTTTTGCATGTTATTAATTCAATATTGTCAAAATATAAATTGTTGTTACCATCCAAACATTGTGTGACTGATGTGACACAAAATGTGTTGTTTCTCTAAATCAGGATCTTACATACCCTTTGATCTATTTTTAATGTTTAAGACTGCATTTTAACATCTCAAATAGCGGAACAAACTAGCCCTGCCTCCGCATGGATTGTATCGCTGTCATCCTCCATCAGTGTATAATCACATTTAATAGACCTCTCATATACATATAAGCAAACATATTTTCCTATGAGTGCCCACATACAGTAATCACAGCACAGGGACTATATATAGCCACACATGAAGCCGCTTTAAGGTATTTTCTAAGCAGGATTTTTCTGAACCTCCCACTCTTAGTCACTTGCCCACGCATGCAGCTCGTGTCTTTGCACCATACAATGAATTCATTAAATCTTAAAATAATATTTAGAATCATACGGGTAAAGTACATGTTAAATATGTATACATGTAATTTTAAAAGCTGTTTGTAATGGCATTGAACTGTAACGCAGTCTAATGATTCATGTATTTTAATTTGATTATTGTGAAATATTAATTGAGGTCACTTATGTGAACATAGAAAGACATTTTCATAAGAATCTTTAAACACAAATCATTTTAGAAGAAATATATTTTCTTGGTTATATTAGCAAACATTGTAATGGTTTATCACAAATGTTAACTGGGTCACCACAGTGTACTATATATTGAATGTTTACAAAGGAAAACATGGCTGAATTTTTTAAATGCAAAACTCACCTATTTCAAAACTAATCATGTTATTTTTTGTACCCATTCACTACCAAATTTGCCACCAAAAATACATACACAAATTTATACAAAGACTTTCCGTGCAGTACTGACTCAAGTCTTTGCAGTGTCCTAATTTGAATGTTTAACTGTGTGCATGACTAACACAGTGCAGATAAACAAAAGCTGCTGATTCAGGAATGTGTCTAACCCTTTAAAATGTGTCATTAGAAGTTAGCCAACAAGACAAGTAACATCAGCTAATGTTGCACAATGGTCAGTGTTGTTTATATGTGCTATCATGGTTTAATGTTGAAGTAATTGATTCATAAGCTACGAAGGGATATTTCACGGTGCACTATGTAACTTTTCCACCTGCTTGTCTGCATGCTAATGTTTTGCCCAGAATATTCCTCTGTAAGCAACCAACTAAAGATGTTGTGAGATAAAATTGTCACAATATTGTACACACATGTGGAAAATGTGTTTAGCTTTGAAATTTGTATTTATTAACATTTATTTAACCAGGTGAGAACCCACTGAGATCGAGACCTCTTTTTCAAGGGTGACCTTGAATAGACAAAATATGGTTAAGTGCTGGTGAGTGCGAGGTCAAAATTGTCAATTCGTATTCATTATTCATAAAAATATGTCAAAATCTTGTCTTGTTCTCGTATATCCAATCCCATGTCTTATGTCCCATCCCACCCTCATTATCTATCTTGCATTTATTCAAGTACAGGCTTTTTCATTGCCAAAGAAACACTTGGTCCTAGTGTCACCTGCTCAAAAGTGATATTGTGAAACTTTTCCGGCAAAACAATAACATCTGCTGGGAGACAAGCAAGTGGCAGACCTCCACCAGATAAATTACATAGTGCATCACTGAATGGATGTTTTATCTGTTGACCATCGACAAGCTTTAGCCCTTGCCTTAACTCTTGGGCCCTGGTTTAACCATGATGTAGATGTGTTCACTCAATAGATGATGTTTCTCATTGTCATGTAGCTCTTTGCAGATGCTCTCCAGTTGGACCATTGTTTAGTCCTAGCAGAGCCCTCCATGCAGCGTGTGTGCGGTGGTGCGTCTGACCTCTGTAGTTGATGATTTCAGTGCCCAGGACAGCGGTCATCTCCAGCACAGTGATGAAGGCCTTGTCCATGGAGGTCAGGGGAAAGGGAGACATGCGGTGTCTCCGGGCCACTTTGGTGATGTCCACCGCACTGTGACCTGGCAACACACAAAATATTGGTGGTTACATGCACGCAAACAATCACACAAGGATGGAGGAGAGTTTAGGGAGGAGCTTATAAATAGTATTTTATAATTTATCACATTTTATTAATTTAATTGATCATTTTGAGATTTTAACCATTTTGGTAGTTTTCTTATCAAAAACATACCTGAAGTTGTGTTTTGTTTCAGACTGTCTCTCTCTAAAAGGAATAATAATAATTTAAAAAATGGTCTGAGACATTTATACCATTATACAATGAGTATGTCTGTGTAACTGCTTTGAATTGGTAATAACTGCTCTTTTAATGGCCTTAATAAACATACCAAAATACCGGACTAAAATGAGCCCCAATTCAAACTGAACTTGTTCTTGAACCCTTTTGAGCACCAACACTGGACTCTTTGTGAAGCTGACCTTCTGTAGTTTCGGCCTCTGAGACTCTGATTATAAGTGGCACAGAGGAATATCGGATTTTAAATTCTGCCAAGATTTTATTTGGTAAATATAAAGAGCAGTAAAGCTGGTCTCTGCAGGACGGTCTGATTCACACTAGTTTGGGCATTTGTTGGATTTTGACAGTTCCTCTTTGAAAACTGAAGCTAATTTGACTACAATTTACTTCAGGACTTGTAAAGTAAAGTAAAAGTATATTTTCAATTTTATTTTAGGGTCATTTTTTAATGTGTTGTTTTGGAGTACAAACTGAGCTTGATTCATCCCAAAATGTGTGATTTTACTGAAATGATGATTGAAAATGATTCAGGCTTTGTAACTATTTAATTAAGGAGTGAATGTTAGGGTTCTAATTAAGTACCCTGAATCATTCCATGGTCAGTGAGAATTCCAGTGCTAACTGCTGTGCGTTAATTTAGTATAGCACACAAGCAGTTCCGGCAATAGTTCAATTACTGCTCTGCGGCCATTACCATAACAACGCGTAAACAAATGATCAGCTGCTGTGAGGGACTTGATTCAACTAACACACAGAAACAACAAACATTTACAGATAGAGAACAGGCTTTTTAGATGAACAGGGGAACAAGTTCAGTTTGTGGCTAGGGGATAAAGAGCATTAAACAACTTGGATCCGTGCGTTACACAGTTTTAATGCATGACTCCTCGTTGTTTACTCCTTACTTGATAAACTATTTATTAATTATGAATTAAGTCTGAAGTGTTACCTGCTTCTCATTCACTTAAGAAGTAGTTTGTAAGTGTCATGTTGATAATAGCCATGCAGCAAAATATAATGCCAGTCCATAAAATGTTAATCTATCACAAATGATATGTTTCAGCACTTTGAAATTTTTGCTCTGCTCCTTTTCAAAGTGGAAAACACTAGGTTGGGGGCCTGGGGGTGTTGGGCATCTGAGTGGTCCCAAGACACTGAAGTCTTCTGTTCCGACCCTGGGGCACAAGCTCTAACTCTAAAGGGACAAAACACCACTTCAAAATCTCCCATTAGACTCAACCGTACGGAAATCCTCCAAGGATTTGAGATCTGAAACCAGGCTTGTAGTTAAAGGGTAACTGACAGAAGAAACCTGGAAAGTAGAATTTCGGAAGTAAGACTGAAAAAATAAAATAATCTATTCATGGTTTGAGCTTCCTGTTAGATGTGAAGTTTGTTGAGTTTTTCCCATTCAAAGTCAAAATTATTCATCGCTATAGAAACGGTCCTAGATTCTCATTATTCTGACATAGCTACACTGTATGTCTGACGAGCAGCGCCTGGAACATCATGGAGGTGAGAATCTAATAACATATCGTTTTGGAGCTTTCTAGTTGAGCTCATCAACTTTTTTCACAACTACTATTTTTAACCAGATTAAAATGGCAAGAATAAACCAGCCTGCAAACGTGTCTTACTAAGCCTATATGTGAAAATTGTTGTAAAACTGTCGTAGAAACAGCTTCAAGACCATCTCCATTTATCACAGCGATTACACAAACTACTTGGCAATGTACACAGCAAAAAAACCAGCACAGTACATCAGTTAGTTGAATTGGATATGTTTGTTTCATTTTTGTTTCTTCAAATTCCTTTTTCAAATTACAACAAACAAACAAACAAACAAATAAACGCACAAAAAAACAAATCAAAAAAGAATTCCACAGACGTATAGCTGCTGATAAGAAAAAAATAATCAAAATCAGTCATAAATAATCTAAAACAAGAAAAAATAGCTTAATGAATAAAATATTCAAGTAATTACTATTCTTTTTTTCAATGTTTCTTACTAGCGATACAATACCAGCATTAAGTTTGTTTACAGCACAGACCAATACAATGTAATAGCCACCATATTATTATAATTTTGTAGGAGAATTCATTGATGTGTAACTAATACTATTTCTGCGTTTATATATCTCTCCTGTCCCTCTCTTAGGGATGCAGGCTCTAATTCGCCTTGACCCACTTTCTATGCACTAACACAAACTAACTACCGCCTCTGGCTAAACAACAAATACACGTAAATATACAAACATGCAGCATTCAGGCCCGCAGAGAAACACATGTACAGTACACGTGTGAAGAAAACTGGATTTCGTTATTAATAGAATGCAATGAAGCCCCAGACAACTGATATGACTGAAATTATACTTAAGATATCAAACTAGGGGCACGTACTAGCAAAGTTTATCAAATCTAAATTGGTTTGTCAAAGTCTAGTGTTTGTATTCCATGCGACAAAAAATACATTAAATAAACTGCTTGCAACTACATTTTCAGCTGAAATACCTTGATTATCGCACACACACAAACATGTAATGTAATAAAATATATTTGATTGACATTCCAAAGTAATTAAATAGGGTTTCAAGTTAATCAGTCGAAACATTTTTACATTTACTTTTGATATACACATTAATTTAACATAAAATATTTTGATAGAAAAAGTTACATAATATATTTACTTAGGGTTAACCTTTCAAGTTGTTTGTGTGTAAGATAGTCAGAGCGGTCATGGGGTTTCTCACTGCACTACTGCCACTGCAAATTAGCTTCATATTGGACCTTAATTCATGATCTTATTTTATCGCAGTAGTAGAACACGTAAATCAATCCGATAAAGTAACAAATATCTGCATGAATACTCACTTGCTCTGAGTATATTCTCTTTGCTGCTGCACCTGGACTGCACCTGTAAGCAGAAGGAGAGGTGGGAGGAAGAACAGGGCGAGGGGGGGCAGTGGGGATTCTTTAAACATGCTTTAAATTAAACTATCAAACTAAACACAACAGACAGTGCACAAGCATTGGCCAGGCTGTGTGTTTGTCCGGCTGTGGAGACCTTCATCTCCAAACACGATCCCAAATCACTGACTTATCTGACAGCCCCATGTGCTCAAAGTCAAATTGTTCCAAGAGAGGAATTCAATGAACAAACTAAGGCCAGATCGATGGGAGCGTTGGTAATCAGAGGTGGGTAGTTCTGTATCATCATTTTTTTATCTATTTTTTTATTCAAATTTTTTTCATAGAATTGTACTTCTCTAGTAATTTTGAAACAACTTTTGAAAAAAACAACAACTCATATTTGAGTAATATATTTTACCGTGTAACAAGCTCTTGAGTAAAGCTTTGTGAGTAAATCTACAATTGACAAAAGCTTTAAATTTGTGTCTCATGCACTGCACCTTCAGATATGATGTGGTATGGGTGGATCCCTGATTATCATACAGGGGAGACCGGGACACCCTTCCAAGAAAATTAGAAAACTAGCCCCTCAAACATAATCATTAATAATTTTTTTTTTTTACATATTACTCACTTAAAGGTCAGTTGACATTTACCCTTTTCAAATATTTTGTCAAAATTGTCCACAAAAAATTTACATCTGTGAATTTACATCGACAAGTATTGCTGGTGCTGCTGTATTGTGTATTGTATATTTTCTGTCAGATGGCATTCATTGAATAGTGAATAATCCAAGCGTTCAAACCAGGGGTAACATGGTGATTTGACTGAATGTGTTTCAAACTGTTAGCAACATAGGGCAATCAGATTACAGCATTTAAATACATAGATAATTACACATACTTAAAGATTAGGACAAAGGCAGCCACATAGAGTGATGATATCCAAGTCAGAACAGATGTGTAGTCAGAGTGCTGATGTAGTAGACGTATCTGGAGTGAGAGGCAATGGCCCACCTGGACTAACACTGGACCACCTATTAGGCTAGAACTGGACTAACAGTAAGGTCGGACTGAGTTTCACAAAACATCATATTAGCATTTTGTTTACAACACGTGAAAACTGTATGTTGTGGGGAAATAGTGTAAAGAAGTGCTTAATTGAAGTGATGGCAGGTTAAATGTCTGTTACAAAGGTAAAAGGGATAAAGGATCATGGTTACTAATAAAAAAACAAAATAAATATTACTTTTGGGAAGCTCAGTCATATTTGCCTAACAATTTACAGTATCCCCATGCTTTTTTCTAACAATGTTTTATAAATTTAACCCGAAGTCACTAACAGTAACTGTAAGGGCACCAACACAGCCGAGGTGGAGGTGGAGGTGATGGCAGTGACGCAGTGGAGGCAAGTATGACGTGGTTCAAAAGATAACCAAGAAACAAACAAAAAAAATCAAACAGTAACGGACTAGACAAACTCCACTAAACTGCATAGTCTACATACACCACCACACACCAGACGTACGGTAGCTACTGAAGCGAAGCATGTTAATTCTACAAAAAAACCCAGACACACAAATGCACAAAAAGACATCGGACGGATTGTAAAAAATATCTCACAGAGAAAAAAAGATAGCAAGACAAAAAGTGGACGACAAGACCAGGGCGACAAGAGGAAAAAGAGAAAACACACTGTAAAAAAGAATATCCAAAAGAGTTAACATAACTTGAATTCAGAATCTGGATTTAAGTAAATCTGACGATATTTATTTCATTACCTGGCCTTGGGTATTTGACTTGTTTACAAATGTTGCAGATCACTTACAATATTGCGCTTGAATCGACTGAATGTTTTTTGTAGAATAATAAATAAAATATATTTGAGAAAGTTACCTGCATATTTACCTTTTATTTGAATAAACTGAAGCGATAATTGCACTAGAATAAAAAACAACAACAACTGAATTGTACTTAGATATAAAAATGTAATTCTAAACACAAAGAGCAGTCATTAATATCTTTAAACAAATCATATATTCCAGGCCTGATAATTAGATAAATTCAGACAAAAATCTCTCAATATTCTGAGTTAAAGTTATTTTAACTCTTGAAGACTTCATTTTTTGCAGTTGATTTTTTCAAGAGAGAAGAGGAGTTATAGGAGAGGACATAGGACAAAGAGTGAAGTGGGGACAGGGGCGGTTGATTTGCGCACTCCTTGAGGTGGGTGAGGGGTAGGATGGGCGGGGATAGTTACTCGAGAGCTGAAGGTCCTCCTGCGATCATCTTTAAGGCCCTCCAACCTACACTGGAGCTAGTGGAGATAGATAGATAAAGCATTGGGATCACATCAGTGCTTCTGTCAGCACACAGACAGACACACGGACAGGACGGAGGACACACCCACTACAGAGGCAACTACGGCAACACCACAAGGACAAAAGAAGGACAAAAAGACAAGAACGCTTTGGGGGTCTGGGTATCTCACCTATTGTATTGCCCAGGAATAGAACAACAGCACGGGTTTGTGAATGTTTGTATCAGTAAACCTCCGGTTAGTGGGTGAATGCTTAACACACTGCACCACATGAATATTTCAGTTAGATCAATTATAAGATTAACTTTGCCAAAACTTAATTTCAATAAACCAGTTTGAATCACGCTTTATCATTTTAAATGCTTATTGAAGTCGGTTCACCACCTTTTTGTCTAGGTTATAGTGAAAATGTATATTTTATGAGATTTAAGGTCTACTTTAAAACAGTTATTAATAGTTATTAACTGTATATTTTTTATTCTTCTGCTGTTCTTGTACTTTGTGTTGCAACACTGAAAAGACCCCATTGTGGAACGAATAAAAACATCTTGATTTGGTCAGACTAGAATTATAGTAACTACTAAGTATTAACTATAGAGCTATAATTTACCGGACACCTTTGACAAGTTGAATTTATTATTTCATTTTCAAGCTAAATCATCTGCTAGAAAGATAAAGATTGCACTTGAAATATACAACCATCAGCTTGCATCTGTGTGCTGCAGGATAACAGGTGTGACGGGTTTTGATGGGGGGCGTTATAACTTCAACAACATCATCTTTGGTTGGACAGCCCTATATTATTTTCATGTTGTGTAAAGAACGCTTGGCAAAAGATGAGTCCATATTGCCTTTGTATACAAGAGGCAAAAAAAATAAAAAAATATTTAAAACGCTAAAAACAGCTACAGCAAAACACAAAAGATCAAAAATATATACACAAAAAGCACATTGAAAACTAACTCAACAACTTGGACTACATCACATCTTAATTCAACATAAAAACCAAATTCAAAATGTTATACTGTTAACAACATTGTATAAGTCTAAAGCTAACATCCTGATGCAGTAATGCGTTAAACTAACTCAAAAACATAAGCTCGTACCATATGTGTCACGGAGGGGAGACATTTGCAAATATGGAAATGGCACGAAAAAGAGGCGGGGCTGACGCAGTGGGCGTGGGCAATGTGGCATGATGGGAGGGGGCAGTCAGACACACTCTAATCTAGTCTATGCTGCAGTTGTAATGTAAAAACTAAGACAAAAGAGGGGGCAATTGAAAGATGGAAAATGTACTGAAATGTAGCAACGAGAACGATTGTGTTTTAGTCGGGTATTCAGTAAACTAAGCATTTATATGATGCAAAAAATCTTTAAAAAAAACTTTTTTTCCTCATTGAATGTGATGTAAAAACAAACTGCGCGTGTTTGGCTGACTGTAATTTAAAAAAAGGTTGAACTTTTTCATATCATTTGGTTGTTCCGATCATGAATCTTCTCTCAGATCTAAATTCCTTTAAAAACATCTTTAGCGTAGCCCCGCTCTAGCCCACTTTTACACTGAGCGGTCACAAGGTGAGCCTGTTCGCTTCATACAGGGGGGAGACCCCTACAGTGCACATTTATCAAATGTACAGTATAGCTAATGGTCAGTTTAGTTAGCATAGTGTTTCTGAAACTGTGGAATTGTTCCGTATTTGGCTATATTATTTTTCCATCAAACTTCAATGCAGCCTAGTTAAACAATTAATCAAGCAGCAACATTCTTCCAAGATGTGCACTATTGTTATGCCGACAAATGGTTGAGCTCGCTAATTGAAATGCGGCGATAAAATGATGAATAACCAATTCAGCTCTGACACACCGATCACTCTCCTCGCCTGTCATCACCACGGAAACAGGCGAGAGGTTGTCATGGACACGTGCCAGGAAGATCAGAGATGGAGTAAACGAGGAGGAGCGCGCTGCCAGATCCGTGTGCCGAATCCGTGGCAGGGCCAAGTCCGAGGGGCAGGACAAGGGGAGGAAAAATCAATGGGCCCATAATAGGACTGTTAAAGAGACGCCACGGGAAAGATGAGCTCAGCACCAAACTAACCGATGCGTCAAGTAGATTATGTATTTAGCAAAGCTGGCAGTGTCAAAATGCAAATCAAGGTTGTTTTTTTGTTTTGTTAATTAATTTGCTAGATTTTATTTTGCAACAATGACTCAGGACGCCTCTGTAATAGACCAACTCCTCAGAATGTGAACATTTTGAAATTTGCTGAATGTAAATAGCCAGAGAAATCTTGAAAAAGTAAATAATATAGCCTAGGGTGACTTCAGGTAAAGTGGGACGTTGGGTAAAGTGGGGCATTCAAGCATTTGAATATTTTTACATGTGAAAATTAAAAGCTACCCATTAATTAGGTTTTTAAATTGGCTCAGGGGAAAGGAGTTTTTGGGATGTTTGAGGTGACCATTTCTAAGATATTAGGTTTATTACTTAAACAAAACATTTTAATTAACAGCAAGAGTTTTTTTTAAGACTTATTTCTTAGAGTTTTATTTTTCTAAGTTATCTGTTTTTATCATTATACTGTGCAACACTGGAATTTCCCCACTGTGGGACGAATAAAGGTGATCTTATCTTATCTAGAACAAATGAAAAACACACAAAACAAGCAAGTTGAATTGATTGGTGGATGTTTCTTGACAATATTGCCAAAAAACTGTCCCCCTTTACTTGAATTATACGTTTTTGAACAATTTTCTTGTTTTCTATGGCCACCTTGGTCGTTGGGTTTTTGTAAGCGTTGAAACAGCAGGGTATAGATGAGAGATGAGAAAGAAAAGGGTTGATTTTATTATGTTATAAAACTATTTTAAGACATTTGTTGTCTATGAATGTCTTTTCACAACCTGCGTGAGTTCTTCATGTAATTACAGAGCATTCAAGTCTCACTGATCAGAACCTAAACCCAAAATACTAAATCATTTCTTTTAGATTATGTTGGCCATAGGCTTTATTTGACAGGAGAGGATAGGGTGAAATGGGGAACGAGAGGGAGGACATGCAGTAAATCGGAGTCAGGTATCAAACTCACGACACTGCGGCCTGGCGTACGTGTGCTGTGCCTTAACCACTCGGCCACCAGGCAGCACACATCTTAACCATTTCAGTCAGGTTATTTTGACCTGGATACGATTTTGAACGCAACCAGCGACATTTTCTGGTTGATTGGTGACTTCTAAACCCATTGTGCCATTGTGCATTGTATTTTTATAATACAAATTTTACATCAAGCTGAAACACAACTCAGAGGTCATAGTTACTCATCTTTTACATACTTTTACTTTTAATATACTTTTTATTTTTACTTGAGCCATTTAAATGACCTTTTATTTATATTTTTTTGTAAAATACTTTGATTGACCAAGATTACATGACATCTAGATTCCATGTTAAAACACGGTCACGATTTACCTTTACCCTTCTCTTAAAGCTAATTTCAGCTGAACATTGTATGAAAGAGCGGCATATTTTCTCCATGCAAAGCCCAATGATTACATAATATATTTGATGTAGGTAAAATCATATGCCGTGTGATGCCATGCTGGGCGGAGAGGTGCGCGGTACGAGGAAGGCGGAGCTTTACCTGGTCCAAGGTGGAGTACCTGGACTTGAGCGTGATGACCTCATCCAGGTGCGCCCTGAACTCTCTCCGTGAGGCCTGGGGAACCACGGGATTGTCACTTCATGCACAACACCACAGGAGCAGGCAACAACATGCATGGACCCAACAATGTTAGGCCAACCAAACTCCTGCTCGAATGGTCTTCTAAATAGACTTAAAATAGAAGATAATTTGAACACTTTTGTGTAATATGTTGAATATTATATTGTTGATTCATCATCAGCTTAGGCAAGATCATGTATATACATTTATATATTTTAAAACTAAAATCTGGTTATAGTTATCATAGTCAAAATTCACTGCAGATTTAGTCAAATTTCCCTTATTTTGTATCTGGCTCTACGTAATTTACATTTTACAGACCACACGCGGAGGATGAGAAGGGATTTTCTTTTTTAAAAAATATATATAATTTTTAAATATACATAGATTCAATATTCAATATATACATGTGAAATTGTAATCCACGATGGCATTGATACATCTCTATTATGCCAAAGGATTATGATGCCATCAATACGTGCAACTCACAGAGTAATTACACCCACAAGACTGCAATAATTAAGGAACAGGTGAAATACAGCTTCCTGTCTAACTAATAATGCAATTTCAAAATTGAATTGTGTAGACCATGATTACAATTTACATAATCTGAATTTTCACACTAATCCACATGTCGCCCCCTGGATATAACTATCTTGTGTCTGTTTCTTTTAAAACCCTTAAAAATTACCTTATGTTGACAGCACTACTTAACTATTATTAACTGGAATAATCTGGATTTAGCCTCTTTATTTTCTTATTATTTTGACCTGGACACTTAATTCCCCGTGTCATTTAAATTGACATTTTGCACCACATTTAAAAACACAACACTTGCAACAGAAATCATTTCACAACACAGGGCATCTTTCAACTTCATTTCTGACGTTGAAATGCATCCTGGGAAAGAAAGATGGTTTGTTTGTTTACTCGTGAGAGTGGAACGGAAAGGGTTAATAAGACTTACAAAACGTTGGACAAGAAACAACAACAGACTGGAGACATATTAAGGAGACTAATACAGAGCACAGACAGGACAGAGAGGAGAAGGCAAAAGCATATCAAGTGCATTGGCTGTAAACAGGTCAGTAAGGTGTAGTTGTAATAGGCTTTTAAAAGATAATGCTTGTTAAAGGTGCTGTTCCTGATTTTTACCGTCTTAAAAACATGAAGAACAGAACTAGTTCATTTTAAACTGTTTGCAGCAGTCCAAACTTCTTAGCATCTTATTATTGTTGAGCTGATACTTTTACTATCCCGGTAGCTGACCACAATTGGCATGATAACCACGCACTTCCTGGTTCAAGGAGGATAAAACCACTTTTATAATCAGATGCAGATAGCCACAGCAGTGTCATTTTTTACCTTAAGAGCTTTTACAATATATCTGTAACTGGGGCAAAACAAATTCTAATTTCTTTTTACATGAAGAATATCTAATACAGACCCTGTACTTGTTTAAAAAATCCCTACGTATCAGCATTACCTCCCAGAATAATTTATTTTCCAATTTTTCTGGTCACAAAACCTAACTTATTTATGAGCGCAAAAGTTTGTTGCCTTTTGTGACACTAATCACTCAGTTTATACTGGCATGGAACCAGCACAAATGTTTTTGTAAGGGTAGATAATGGCCAAATAGACGGGAAAACCCTGAGTGAACTTTAAAGGGGCTGTACTAAAATAAATTCAATGAAATAAAGGTGTGACGAATGCTATTACCGGTACATTTTAAAAGGGACAGACAATTGTATCTAATCAAAGCCGGTTTTCACGTCGTAACCAGGCCAAAAGTCAAACTATTCCAGGCCTAAACCAGTGATACCTGACCCACAATTTTCAAACCATTACAACTGTTTACTGCCATTTCACATTGGGTAAATACTGAGGATAAGCAAAGCCAGTCCGGGTGGTCTCTGGAGTGTGGAGGTGCGATGGTGGGAGTACCCGACACACACACACACACACACACACATGCAGGCAGGAGTACCTCTGCAATGCTTAGGGTGGATGAACAGGAAGGGAGCCGCGCCTGGTGCCACAGAGAAAAGAACAGGGTTAAAACGGTGCCAAAAGCAAGTGGCGCACAAGCACACAGCGCCCTCTGCCTGTGTGCAGGAGAAGGGGAGTGAGGCCAGTCACTCTGTGGGGGAAAAGCATCTTTAAAACTCAGCCAGAACAGTGAGGAGGACATAGAAAGGACAGGGAACATGTAGGAATAGTTCAAATGGGACAGCAGGTAGAAGTCATACGGGTCAAAGAGGAAAAGGTTTCAATTTCAACCAGTGGTAGAAGAAATACTCCATTTTGTTACTTAAGTAAATCTACAGATACAGACAGAGGTAGTTAAAGTACTGCTTTACACCTGGTCAAATAATACTCCAAAAAAGTATTGCTTAAGTGAAAGTACTGAAGTATCTGCTGAAGAAATATCGAAAGTACTTTTCTACAAATCATTTTCAATTGCTTCATCAAAATTTAAAAAAATTGTCGGTTCCTTTCAAAGACAAGATGCAAATTGTATTTTTGTGGCATCCAGTTCAATCCACCAAAACTAGTATACATTATGTACAAGATTAGATTAGATAAAGTGTACAGTGGATGAAATGATTAAATTGGTCAATATATAAAATATCATTCATTCATCTTCGACCGTTTGTTCCCGTTAGGGGTCGCGGGTGACTGGAGCCTATCCCTGTGACTTTGGGCCTTAGGCAGGGTACACCCTGGACAGGGGCCAGCTCGTCGCAGCTACACAAAATTTCAGCTATTTCAAAAAACAAAAGCAAGAATAAGCCAACCCAAAGCTTGTTAGAACTGTCAATATTGTTAACAACCTTCAAAATGGATGAATGCAGTGTCACAAAAAACTGAACATGAACAGGGGAAAACCGTCTGTGTTGTGAGTGTGTAACATCTGCACAAATCAAGTCTCTGGAGTGAGCGTCATGTATGAGGCTTTAAATGGAACAAAACATGTGTAAAACCCCTCCACAAAAGTACTTTGTACTTAAAGCCTTTTTGAGGAATAAAGTGGGGTTGAAAGTATTGTATTTGTCTTTCAAATGTAGTGGAGTCAAAATAATAAGTACTCAACTATAGATCCTCAAAACTGTAAGTAAAAGTACAATACTAATAGATTTATTTATTTACTCTGGATACAGGTGCAAACAAAAACTACTTTAATAAGTTTTGAAGTACGCATTTAAAAATCTACTTTTGAAAATGGTTAAACTGTTAAATGTAGAGATTTTGACCAATAATTGTGCATATTTTTGGCCAACAATAGCAATTTAAATCAATTTCTTAACTTTTCCAGTGAATGTTTGGTATATATTTTTGTTAGCTCAAAACCAAGACTTGAACTCAAAACATTTAGGCAGAATGTCACCAGGAATGTGGTAAAAAATAACCCCTCAAACCATATGAAAACCCACCTACACATTCCTTCCATTTGTCTAAAAAAAATGCATACACTTATCCACTAAATTTGTTCACACACATCAATGGTATGTTTCAGTCAAATAAATGAATGTCAGCCATTTATTGTTCTACAATAACAAAGTTATCTCTAAAACTACTAAACATTGCCCATTTTATCACACAGAACAAATGCTGCATCAAAGTTATGAATGTCTCTATATTTATGCCTTGTCTGTAATAAAATCACATTGTAAATATCACTCTGAAGACCACAGTGTTTGTCTTTACTCTCCTGACAGTGCCTTGAATTGATGGGAAGTTTTGTGCTTACGTTTTCAAAAGCAGAAGTTTCTGAAAAAGGAGTCTCAGATGAGCCCAGGATAAAACAGCAGTGAGAAACAGGCAGATTTGACTTACAGGTAAATGTGTACTGCCGTGTCAGCTTATTATCGTTGGCGCAATTGTAATGGATATATTCAAAAGACTTCAGAAAAACTTCAGCTAAAACATTAAATTGTATCTACGCCCCTTATAAACATGACCATGAAGACTACGCACAACACTTTATCACTGACACGTCACAGAGAGCCCTTTACGTTTTATACCAAACTGCTTTTAGTCGCAGCATCTGGCCACCCAAAATGTGGAGCTCATTCTGCTTTCTGATTGGATAATCAAACAAATTGTAAACAAGTACAAATAATACAATGTGTTGTAATTGTGAATATAGTCAACATTACAATTGTCGTCAGTAAAATAAATATTTGATGTGAAAATGTTTACTCCTTACTGTATCTGAGTACATGAAATATCCAAATACCCTGCAAATACAAATAGGTCTTTGTAACTTTGTCATGCTATGTATTTCAAGCGATAATCAGTGGACATAAATAGCTATATTCGAGTCAAGACATAACTTGATTTACCTTGTCTCTTACAGTACATCGATGTCCTTCTCGTCCTTACACTACGTGGGTTATAAGAGCGACTGTCCTGCTTCTGTGACAGTGAGATCCACAGCCCACACGTCCCTCTCATTCTCTCACTGCTCTTGTCGCCTCCATCTGTCACAACACGAGCGTCTCTTCCTCTATATCACAACTAACTCCAACTCAACGTGGCACCGCCTGTCCCTTCTCTGCCCCTCCCAAAGGCCCGGAGGCTTGAATTTAGCATTTGGATTACTAATAATACAATAAATTTAACTGTAATCTTGTGTACATAGTAATGCCTGTTTTTATTTTTATTTTATACAATAGTAATTTTAAATTGTTTCTTAATGCATGCCCTTTGGATTGAATATATGTTGTTTTTATTATGGATCAGTGTTTTATGTTGTACCTTAATGCCAAGACAGACTTTCTGATTCTGATTCTGAATAAACTATGTATTAAAAAGGTGAATTCTTCTTCTTCTGTAACTATCCAACCACAACAGAATCCGCACATACAATAGAGACAGAACTTCACAGGACTTGGAACAATTAGGTGAAGGACAAGCTTTTTGAGTTTTAGAATCAGAATCAGAATCAGAAAAAGGTTTATTGCCATTGCCAATGAACAGAATTCACAAACATAGGAACTTGCTTTGGTGATTTGGTGCAACATAAAACAATGATCAATGATAAAACAACAAATATGAACTCAAAAGAAACAATTGAAATCTACTATAGGATAAAAATAAAAATAGGCTTACTGTTTACAGTTTTTACAGTAAAAAGTTTACATGTTCTAATACTCACACACGCATTACAGCACAGCTCTTTGTAGTAGATGAGCTTATTTATTTCAACAAAACACAAGTGGTATCTTTTGGATCTATTTTGCAACTTATTATTCTGATTTTCTGCACCAATCTGATGCCTCATCAAAACACAATTTGATTTTGATAGCGCATACGGTTAAACTGCAGAGTATGTATTAGTTTATAACAATATTTTTCCCATAGTTTGTGAATAAATGTGTTGTGCTTAGAAAAGATCCCTTGTCATCCGAGATTATAATATGCAGGGTAGGGTACAAATGTAGGCTGAATGATAAAGCATAGTACTGAAAAACAAAGCTAAATATTTGGAGTTGACATTCTTTTACTGATCCGGCCCCACCTGAGAACAGAAGGTCTGGATCCGGCCCCAGAGCCAAACTGAGTTTGACATGCCTGCTCTAGACGATAGGGCCGGTGATAGGACCAGGATGTTAATGCAAAATATCTCAAACCTGAGAGCGATGACAATGCAGTTTATTTGTAATGTTATCAGTCATAGGAAAATGAATTGATGTTTTACAAAGTCAATGGTCCACAATGGTAAATGTTATTTTCCACAGCGCTCATGTTGTAGAAATTGATGATGTCATGATTTCAGATGGAGGGAGGGCCTGTTAAACTCTGTGGGAGATTTCAATGTTTTTGAAAGAAATCTCCACATTTGTGAGACACAAATGTTAAACTTTATCATCATTTGTTTGGAAATGGCTTCACGAACCAGTTGCGTTGCCAGAAATGAGATATAATTAGATATAACATTTGGATGTGCCCAACAACTTAGCAATATTGTAACACAGGCCAACCACATTATAAAATTGTACAAGCCTATATAGGCTACTGAACAGTCAGATGCTATTCACCTCTTTAAGACAGGGGGTCATATGAGTGCAAGTACAAGGAAAAACATCGTACGTGTGAGCAAAAAAATAAAAAGTAGGCCTAGACCTATTAAAAATGTACTCATATTTTTGGTTGTGTTTCTAGAATGTCATACAACTATTATAAACTCTACCCCTACATTTTCGGCCTTAACCTTCACCCTGAACTTAACTTAATGTCTAACCCATATCTAAAGTAAACCAGTGTAAACCAAGTACCACCTAACTAATTTGGCCGCCGGAGTACCACAAGTTCTACATGTTGAAACTATTCAACATCTAAACTATGATTAGATCTAAAGGGGACTAAATTGACTCTAAATTGATATATTTTAGAACTGCAGAGACTTACCACTTGAATTAGCTTGCGTAAAACATGTCGGGGCTCTTATTTCAAAGGATTTACCTCTGGGGACCTGAATTTTTATCCTAATGGCAAAAGTGAATACACATTTCAATCCCCACAATGTGATAGTAAACACATAGAAAACACATTAGGAAATTATGAAGCACCGTAAGTAAATATTGTGTCTAAATGACAACTGTATGAAATTGCTGTTTATTACTTAGCAAAGGTTTATCTTCCAATACGAAACATGCAACTGTCATTAGTCAATGTTTATGCAATATGCTTCAAATATTCCCCACGCAAGTCCAAACTACCACATCCATAAATGACTAATGCATATTCTATTGTTTTTATACAACCAGGCCTTCCTCAAATGCGCTACAAAGCACAGCTCTTCATATAACAACAACAATATATAAACAAAATCCTATCCACCAAAACTGAACCCTAACTAAACAATATTGCAGATGCATTTAAGCCTTGTGTCAAACTAAACAGGCAGATTTGTCAAGGAAAGCTACGCGCCACTTACCATCTTGTGCCTAGAGACGAGCGGAATGAGCTGCTCGGAACATGCACCCGAGGTACACGCGTTACAGAGTCGCTAACTGGCAGAGGGCGAGAGATGGGGGGATGAGAGAGAGAGAAGGACGACGAGGGGAGGAGAAGAGTACGCAAGGGGAGAGATGGAGGGAGGTGAAAAATAAGGAGAGTGAGAGCGCACGAAAGGGAGAGAGAGGAGGAATAAAGTGCTAAATCACAAATGCACTGAGAAAATCTGTTCAAGCTGTTCGCTGCGAATTACAAAGGATGGATGGATACATTTATACGAGTAGACAGAACTAGCCCTTTGCTTTTTGATGAAGAACAAGTAGGTGCTTACTATGTTTATTATATCTGGTTACTTATATTGTCAACACTTTTGGTACACAAATTAAAACTGTATATTTTGAAAAGGGAAAACATTATAATCAACGTTCATTAATCAATTTATGCACGGATAAAACCATAGGAGTCTTCCAAAACTATACATTTTCAGTTTTAATGTAACAGCCGGTCTTAAAAAATCAGAACAATGACAAAGCTCTATTTTCCTATTCCCAGTCCCATGTTTCATTTATAGCCTCATGTACTCCTCATTTTCATCTCGCTCTCTCTCTCCCTTCCTCTCGCACTCTCTCTCTGACTCATTTCTCACCATTCATCCACATTTACACGATCGCATTTTATGGAGCACAACAACTTTAGTACAAATATAACACTTTCACATCAAACTAGGACAGAAGGAAACATTTACAAGGGATTTTTGTGATGTTATTAAACATCAAGACTGAGTTCACATTACTTACTTAAAGTATTACGTACTTTTGAGTTTATAGAGGTCTAAATTACTGGGTTAGCACGTTTTAGACATAACCACTATTTAATTTTCTTCAGCGAAAATTCTGGTACCTAAATTGCAGCCTTTTTTTATACAAAATTCTGATCAGATTTTTTATTCAAAACAGCCAGTTAAAGTTACAAATTGTAAAAACAGAGAAAAACAGCAAATGTAGGACAATAAATGTATTTTTCAATGACGTAAAGAGTAGAAATAACTGTCGTTTGTTGTTAGTATCAAGAACAAGCAGCACTTTCAATCAACAAACCAGCAATGAGTAGTAAGAAACAAAACAGCACATAAGAATATAACTACTGAACTAAAAGACTTTTATACCAATAACAAATGATCTACTCATTTACATGAATTGTTTACTTCTTCACTGAACCGTTGTGGCAGTTATTTTTAAGATAAGATAAGGGGATGTGGAATGGGGAAATTCCAGAGTTGCAACACAGATTAGGCACAGAAGTATAATAGTAAAAACAGATAACTTAGAGATAAACTGTTATAAACTTAATAATAATAACACTCTTATTTACAGCTGTTATATGAACAGAAAATATTGCACCAGTATTGCACCAATATTGATAAAATAAACAGAATACACTAAAAACACAACACCAAAACAAGTTACCAATGACTTTTGCCATAAGTAATAGGCATATAGATTCAGGCACATAGATTAAAACTGTCCGGACATTTGTGCTTGGCACTTGACCCTTCCTTTAATGCAGTTGACCTCTCTGGAGCAGTGGCCGACCGCAGTGCAGGAGTATCTAGCTGAAGGATTACTTCATCTGTATTGCTTAGTAGATAGTATTTCTAGTTGTTTCAAAGCATTGCCCTTCTTCTCTCCTTCTACCGCCCCAGGCCCATGTGCAAACTGCTGTACAGGCTGGTTGTGATTGATCGGCCTCACTGGAGTCAGCTGATTCTACAGTGTCCATAAATCTCGCTGGACTGGTCACTACAGCCTATCACTGCTCCTCCTCTAGTCTGTCGTACATCTTTGAACCATGTGTGACTGGTGAGCATTTAGCAAACACAAGGGACCATCAAAGCTAAACTACTTTCTGAAGGACTATAATTTTGCAAGCATTAACAGATGCCCTCAACCACAGTGCTGCTGATCAGCATGTCAGAGCAGGGAGAGACAACAGCAATCACAGACTCTGCTCCAGGATCTTGGTCAGAAGTCACAAGGAAATGCTCCATAAATGTGTTCTATCTAACCCGTGAATGGTCACAATTAGGTAATAATAAAGTGATATTAGAAAATATTTGCACAGAACTAAATGTCCTGTATCCGTAAAACCTGCTTAAATCGTAGATTAGAACCCTAAAAAGATGTCCCACAATTCAAGAAATAAAAAAACTAAGCAGGAGAAGTCTAGCGCTGTTAGAAACACTCCAACATGTAACTTTTACGCACACAGAAACAGATGCCTGCGCAAAAACATACTGTACTTCGAACTTACTGACAAGAAACTTTTTTCTTACTTATGTATGTTTTTGTAATAGCCCTAGCAACTGTTTTCTCTGATCCGGTAAGTAAACTGGAATTTATTAATCCTATTAATCCAATATTGAAGTTAGATAAAAAACCTAAATGTGTGTTTTAAACAAACACATGTGCGCCTCTCGTCACAGCTCTGGTCCATCAAAGAGTAGATCCAGGGACACTGTCCTCAGTATGTGAAAGTGGTTCATTTCTGAGGGTGAATTACAGGCTAAACATTTGCAAACTAAACAGGGCCTTGTCCAGACTTTTTTCACTGAGGTGGCACAAGGGTGACACCAGGGCTGATGTCTTTAAGGTGCTATTTTTTTATTTGACAGATACATTTAATATGTTTTATTATTATTCAATTTATAAATATAAATGTATATTTACGCTTCTTTGTTCAGCATTGGTGCAATATTGTGAGTAAATTTACACAAAATAATTATTACCCCCAATATACTGCCTCTGAGTGGGGTGGCACATGGGGTGGGCCCATCAAATTTCAGGGGTGGCCTGAGTTAGGGTGAGGCCCCCCCAGACAGGCCCCTGGAACCAAAACAAGTAAACTAAAGTAAAACAAATTACTTTGGTAACGAAATGAAATGGAGTTGACAACAGTCAGACCACAGTAAGACAGACAGTAGTCCATGTTTTGTTCCGCCAACGTCTGAGTAACTCGGGTGTAATAATCGCCATTCATCAATTGATTTGATATATCATAAATCATAACCTGGCTCAAGAACGTGATCCTATGTCCATTCCTATTCAAAATGAATGCTTCTGTGCATGTTGTGCACTGTGAACTGAATCTAATATAGCCTAAATAATAATACCTTCAACATTAAAATAAATAATCACTAGATATTTTTGCCTCAATCATTCAGCTCTCATTTTTATTCACACAGTTAACATAAAACCTTTCCTCATCACCACACACTACACCCTTCCTGTCCAGGTGTATCTAACTTTTGTCACATTGAAAAGAAACAGTCATCTTCCACTTCTATAAGCATCTAGTGCACTTATGTAACAGGCTGGGAGTTAATGAAGCGTTGGCCAGATGGACGTGGCTTCAGACTCTGGGTTATACGAATATGCAGGAGCTCCATATATATAGTCTTGTTTACACCTGGGAAATAATGTGGCATCATATGACTATGTCATACAGGAGCCAGACAAGCAACAAGCAATATTGTCATTTATTGTGGGTTTTTTAATACTTTTGGACAACTTATATTTTATATTCATATCTAATAATGTTTAATATAGTGTGTATCTCTTCTCACACTCCATTTGAACACTTGGGTAAAGAATCAAGATGTGAAGCATTTTGAAGAGACAAATTAGCAGCATTGCATGTCAACATGATGCCAATACATTCATGTGAGAGACCAAATGTACTAGTAAAAAAGTTATATAGTTCACCTTTAAAATATAGGTGGAAAAATAAATACAGATATATGAACCCACCCTTGTCTGCCCCGGCATGTAATCCTCACTGGCACAAACAAACAGGGCCCAGGATCACATGAGCTGCTTGAGTAAACTCAGACGGCCGGGCCCAGGGGACAGTGTGTACATGAAGTTGGCAGCCGCTCTCGACCTGGGAATATCCTGAACATATGTCGTCTGGAGCAGAGGAACAGCCTGTCAGAGTCTAACCGCCTGCTTCAGTGTGCTAACAAGTGAAGTGTGAATGGGATATAGTGGAGAAAATTGGCACAACTACATTTTTACAGCTGCTTCAATCATTATTATTTGGGTACTAATTGAAATGGAGACGATTTGAAACAGATATTTATGCACTGCAAATAGTTAACTGTAGAGGCAATATAAAATGTAATATCATTCATTGGTAATGCTTTGTAGATTATGGTAAATATAGTGTATGATTTACAGATTAGAACCAGCACTTATATCATGATTCAGAACAGGACAATCAGATATAGACTTGGTCATTTGCCGCTTGTCATTTGACGAAGCGTCTTGCCTAAGAACATGACTGCAGTATGGACTGGTCTGAACTGGAATCAAACCGCCAACTGTCGAGTTAATGTTTGAACTCCCTAAACATTCAATGAATGTGTTAAAAACGTGATAAAAGTGGTCTGAATTTATTGCAAAAACAAATTATTCACTGTGATTAGTTTATCACCAAGATGCCCTGGTTTTTTGGTTCTCTCTGTTTTGTCTGTTTTTGTTCATAAACTGTGTGTCAGGGTGCTCTTACACCCGTGAAGAGCTCTTATCCATCCAAACTAAAACTCCCACGGATCTAGTTCCAGTTTTTTTAGCATTTGCTGCAGAATTAGCCCTTCTTTTGGCTAAAAGAGTGAGACGCCGGAGACGGGGAAAAAAGTGCCGGTGCGCTGGTCCACCTCCGTTGACGCGGCGCACTGATGCCTTTACCCAATTTTCCTCTGTAACGTTCGCTCACTCCCTAACAAACTGGATGAATAGGCGCTGTTGTTGAGACGAAACAGAGACTTTTCTTCATCTCCTGATTTGTGCTTCACGGAGACGTGGCTCAGTGAGTCGGTCCCGGACTGCGCATTACAGATGGAGGGATCCGAGCTACACCGAGTGGACCGGCAGAAAGATCTCTCCGGGGGTAAATCACGCGGCGGAGGAGTCTGTTTCTACATAAACAATGCCTGGTCATCGAATGTGACTGTGGTCACCAAGCACTGCTCTCCTGCTCTGGAATATCTTTTTAACTGCAAACTATTCTACTCTCCACATGAGTTCGCCTCATTCATTCTGGCCGCTGTTTACATTCCACCGAGCGCAAACATGCAGGAGGCACAGTGCGCACTCGCAGATCAGATTCTGAGTGTGGAGCGTACCTTCCTTGTGTGTTATCCTGGGTGATTTTAACAAGGGGGATCTCAACCGTGAACTACCAAAGTTTAGTTTTACTAAACACAGTTTATTAAATGAACTCAGTTTATTAAAGTCCCGACCAGCAACAGTCAGCAACGCCTTCCACGCCATGGTACGAGCCGCTGTGGGTTTTTCAGATAACGCCATGGTTCACCTGATCCCCACGTACAGACAGAGGCTGAAGCTCTCAACGTCTGTAGTCATGAAGTCATTTGAATGCCTGGTCTTGCCCCACCTCAAGTCCTTCACATCTTCCCTGCTGGACCCCCTGCAGTCCGCCTACAGAGCCAACAGGTCTGTAGACGACGCCATCAACCTGGCACTCCACTTCATCCTGCAGCATCTGGACCGGCTGGTGTCCTGGTGCAGCAGTAACAACCTGGAGTTCAATGCCCAGAAGACAGTGGAGATGATCATGGACTTCAGGAAAGTCTCAGCCCCCCAGCCCCCCTCATCATGACAGACTCCCCCATCACCACCGTGGACTCCTTCCGCTTCCACAACCATCACCCAGGTCCTCAAGTGGGAGCCCACCATCAGCTCCCTCATCAAGAAGGCCCAGCAGAGGATGTAATTCCTGCGTCAGCTGAGGAAAGCCAAGCTGCCAGTGCAGATGATGGTGCAGATTTACACGGCCATCATTGAGTCCATCCTCACCTCCTCCATCACCGTGTGGTACGCTGGAGCCACAGCCAGGGACAAACAGAGACTACAGCGCAGCATTTGTGCGTTCTGCTGAGAAGGTGATCGGCCGCAGACTTCCATCTCTGCAGGACCTGTACATCTCCGGGCCTCTGGAACGAGCAGGTCGGATCACTGCTGACCCTTCTCAGCCTGGACACAGTCTATTTGAGCCACTTTTTGAGGCTACGGTCCATCTGGAACAGAACCTACCGCCACAAAAACAGCTTCTTCCCCACTGCCGTTGGACTCATGAACACTTCTTAAACACCTGTCACTTTAAATGATGAACCAATCACTCACTGCACTGTCACTTTCTGCACTATAACTGTGCACATAGTAACCCTATTTTTATTTTTTATCCTATAGTAGATCTAAATTATTTCTTCTTTTGATTTCATAAATGTTGTTTTCTCATTGTTCATTGTTTTATGTTGCACCGAATCATCAAAGCAAGTTCCTATGTTTGTGAATCCTATTCATTGGCAATGGCTATAAACTTTTTTCTGATTCTGATAAGTGCTTTTCACAACTTTCAGAGGCCTGAGCTTTGCTGAGTTTTCCTGACACAGTAAAGCTAATAACAACAACAACAACAACAACAACCACAACAACAACCACCAGCATGCCAACAGCTCACTTGCTGGATCTCGGAGAATAAAACGCTTCATGATTAGACGATAGCACACAGCTGCTTTTACAATATCCTCATAGACAACTCAATGATACAAATATTGGGAGGACAGTGTAGAAGAAGGCAAAAACAGCTGGTCTCCTCATTATGCACAGTTGGGCGCACCAGGCTCCTGTTAGGTCTCCCGTGTGTTGCGTGCAGATTTGGGACTATGTGAGAGCGAGGAGCAGTGAACAGAGCAGATGGAGACGCAGAAAAACACACAAAATTATACAGCATGAATTTTTGGACATTGGATTAAACTATGAAAGATAATTACACATAGAACTTCTATATAAGAAATAGTAGTTTATGTGCGAATTTGCTTTTTTTTTTTTTGGGATGGTAGGATTTGCAGCCAAAAATATCTAACACCAAGCAAGACATACTGTTTAGGAAAACCAATGAACCAATCACAGCAAGAGAACTTGCGTCTACACTAATCACCTATCAAGCCAGTGCATTATGTATCACCGCAGCAGAACCATCCGCCTCTTCAGCCTTTTCAACTCTTCCTCTTCACCAATGTCGAGATCCAGATTTATTAGAAGAAGAAAGAAGGCATCATAGCCTCCATTCATTGCATGGGTATCTATCTGATGGGGTCTAAGCCCCAAAGTTTATCTAGTTCACTGTTCTCAAACTTTTCACACCAAGTACCACCTCAGAAAATATTTGGCCTTCCTTAAACCAGGTCTATAAGCAGACTATTCCAGGTCTAAACTAGGTCTACACTACGTCCGCCTGTCCGTCTGAGGGAGTCAGATCTCTCCTTCACTGTGGAACTGCTCGAGGTTTCTACTTTATCCCAAAGAGGTTTGGTCGTTTTTCCTGGCCGAGAAGAAGGGTCTAAGTACAGGGGAGCTTGAGACATTTGTCAAAGGACACAGGATGCTGGGACATTATTATCAAGTCCCTATGAGTATTGTTTATTCTGTTTTTCACTGTCACCCCTCAAGGCAACTGCTGTTGTGATTTTGGATGTTACAAAAATAAATTGAATTGAATTAAATAGGTCTACACTAGGTCTAAACTAGGTCTAAATTAGGTCTAAACTAGGTCTGAACTAGGTCTGAACAAGGACCAGATAATTACTATACAAAGACTAAACCAAAGAAGGACAAAAATATGGAGAAAATTGACTAAAATTCAACAAATATTCTAATCGCAAAGGAATCCACGTTTTCATGTAGTGGTACATATACCATAGTTTGAGAACCACTGATCTAGTGCGTCTCTCATTTTGAAAAGCACATTGTCAGTTTCAACCTCCCTGCTGTCCCAAAAACACATGAAATCAAACACGTAGGGAGAAACAAAACTTGAAAACGTAAGCCATTTAGGCCAAACTTGACCCAAGGTTATCAGGTTAGGTTATGGCCAAAAAACTTGTACTGGATAAGACAGATAATCATATTCCCAAAAATGAAGCAGGAAAAAGTTGGAAATCCTTTGGATCAACAAAATATGGAGGCTGTATTGTAGAAACAGGTGACAGTGTTGACCAACAAACAGAAAGAGCAGTGTTGGGTGCTGGTGTTGTACTTACCTTAGGCGTTGGACAGGAGGCGGTAGAGAGACGCGACGTGGCCTGTGCGCGGGGCGATTCCGAGGGCGTTGTACTCAGAGACGCCGTATCCCGGGGCAACACCTGCACACCCCGCGAGATTATGGAGTCTGGGATCTGAGGTCACATGACACACACCACACACATGTAAACAACGACCAACACAGATACACACTTACAATAGACCCGGGATGGAGCGGGAGTGGAATTGATTTAAAGTGGGCACTAGGACTCCCCCTGCTGACCTTTTGTTGAAATGAAGCGAAAAAAAATCCTGTTTGCATTGAAGATAGTTGGCTGTGTAGTGAAGGTGGGTTTCTTAGTTTGAACCATCTCCTCCATACACAGCTCAAAACGATTGGCCATACAATGTGATGCCATCTGGTGGTCAGTCAGGAAAGGCCTTTGTAAAACCCACAAATGTAATAATCCCCACAAATTTAATAAACCGAAAATGGAAGAAAAAAAAGTTGCCGATTTTAGATGTATTATCGGCAAACACAAATCTTATAACAAAATTCCTATCAATAACTAGCACATTTAGTTAAACCACCTTTCTTTTATAAAACAGCTGGACTCATATGTTTTAGGCAAGATAATAATAATAAAAAATCTTTTGAATAATGATTTTATTAGTTATTAAGTTTGTGGTGAACTCTAATTTTCAGTAAATACAATAAATTCCCACAAAAAAATGATTATCCAAGCAGGAATTTTGTTATTATGTTTGTGGTAGACAAAGTTATTATGATATACGATAATATGTTTGTGGGTTTATTATATTTAAAATGGACAACTTTTTGTATTACGGTTTATTATGTTTGCAGGGATGCGGGTGGGTGTTACAGGCGCCCTCTGTGTTTTTAAAGTCCAGGCAAACACAAACACATCAGAGTAATTCTGATCAATCAAGTGTAATTTAAGCAACTTTAGTCCTCTATGCGCTACACAGCATGGTGTTTTTGCACCTTCTACTTGCAACTCTGGCCCTTTTTAAATACTGAAAAATCAAGGCTGTATTTCTTTTACTTTGTTTCCATGGACATTCATTATTTCTACTTTCAAAACAGACCAAATAATTCATAATATAAGACTTTGGTAATAGAAACTAAGCATGAATCTCAATGTCCATCCCTGGTATCTGTCGTTTACATATAAAATAACTACAGTGTGTCACAAAACAACCAACATGTGGCGACACTACTCCATGTAATGTAGTGTTTATGAGGAGGTAAATGGGAAACGGATGCTTACCTACAACAACTGAACCCGGTGGAGGCTGCAGACACGATGAGAGGACGATGGAGAGATGAAATGAACACATGAATATGAAAGGATAACATGAAGAGTCATGCTTGTCACAGTAATCTCAAAATGATGACACTTACAGTATGAAGTAAAAAGTATTGTGCTGCTGGGTGGCCTAGGGGTTAGGTCACTGCTAGGTGCACATGCAGGACAGCTTGAACCTCAATCATGAAATGTTTAGTTTTAGCACATTTCTGATGGATTGCCATAATACTGCTTTAATATTGCCATTAGGATTGTCAAAACTTATTTAGGAATCTTTATTTTTGTCAATTTGGTACACCCTTACTAATTATTACTAGGGCTGGGCAATTAATCGAAAGATCGAGATCGAGTCAAGTGAAATTGTCAATTATTTGGGAGAGGTTTTTGAATTGAGAGGTCCACAGCCAATCTGTCAAAAACATGTGGTTTTAAGCAGAAGTCAGACTTTGGAGGAACACATTTGAATATTATTTGTGTTAAATGGAACAGATTAACAGTCTGTATTGTACATTTTCATGAACTCATTACTAAAAGCCATTTTGACTTTGTTTTTGTAAGACTAAATAAAAACACACTATTTCCCCCTCATCCTCTATCCACATAAGCATGTTCTTGAATCAAAAAAAAGAAAAAAGGACTTACTTGTGTGACTCATGGACAGTGTTGATGGAAGCCACATGAGAAAGTCACACAATGGATGGAGCTGATGCAAGACCAGTACAACTTTGATCAATGACAAACCCCCATTCAGACACTCACTTTCTGATAGACACAGTAACAGCACTCTGCATCAAAATCATAGACAATGTAAATATATGCTTTGGCTTTATACATTATTTAGAAATATAGCCAATTATACTGGTGTCTTTGCTTTTCTAATTGCTGCTTTTGATCTGTCCTGTTAAAGTGCCTATGAGTAATATGCATTACAAGATGGAATATGCAGGAATTAAGTTTAAAATGAATGCTCATACAGTATACATATTGCTGATTCATACATAAAATAGTGATTGGCCCAGAGACACAACAACAGTGTGTTTCAAACAAGATCTGAACCAGCAACCCCTTCTAATGCTTATCAATGTTTTTTGACTCTCGGACCTAGAGGCTTGGGCAGGTGCAGTCTGTTTATTGGTAGAAACGGCCCTGATTGAAAGACATATTAAAATGTACTGACTGGGAACCCTCTCAAAATTGCCCCGACAAACTTTTTTAATCATAGAACTATTTCAAGTTTTAACATACAATTCAAACTGTTCAATGTATGCACCTAAATCCTACATATTTCATCTTCCACAGTATTCTCAGAAGTAATGTAATAATGATAAATGGACAATAGCATGTCCCGCACCTGTCTGTGTCTCTGCCCCCGTACCTTAGCAGCGATGGAGGCAGCGGTGATGTGAGAGGACGAGCTGTCTTCTGTGGATGCTACGCCGCTGTCCTTCTTGTCTTCGTCCTCGTCCTCGCACTGTACGCCTTTGTCCTGCATGTGCGTGCGGGGCGGGGACATGGGAGCGGGCGGGCTGCGTGGGGGCGGGGACAGAGGGGGCGGGGGCGATGGGAGCTCCTCTAGCCCGTCGGGCGCCTCCTTCACTCGCACCACGGCATCCCGCAAAAGGTCGATGGCGTGGGGGAGAGCGGGCAGGATGAACTGGAAACACTCCTGGAAGAAAGGTTTGTTATGAGGTTGGATAAGATAAGAGAACCTTTGCATGTCGCTCTGGGAAAATTTCAGTGTTGCAATCATAAGGCAGGAAAAAAAAAGAGTTGTTAAATGCTTTTTGGCAATGGTCTTTAAAGGTCCAATATTATGAATAACTTGTAATTACTTTGAACTTCACTGATAACATACCAGCCTGGTTTTGATGGACAGGGCATATTTTGTTTGTTGTCTGTCAGTTACAACTAGTGTGATCCTTAAGTAATCCAGGAAGTCTCCTCTGAGTTGAAATTCATCCCATAATCTTCATCCTGCTCACTTTTTATTATTCAGATAAAACTGAAATATATCTAGCTAAACCCTAAACTCAGTTTAGTCACAGTTAAAGCTTCAAATGTGAAATACTACTAAGTGTTCAAACATGATTCCAAAAGTAAAAAACAAAACAAAAACTGCCATGTGCCCCATTTGGTCAATAGTAATAATAATAGAAAGAGGTTGTTTTCATATATTCGATATACATCATCAAGTTCTTCTTCATGAAATACCATGAGGTGAACCATAATTCATAATATAAAACCTTTGTGACTAAAAACACAGAATGAACCTCAACGTATCAGTTATTATTCAAGCCACCTCTTTGCTCTTCATGAGTATTATTTATCTTAAGTAAATGTTCTCTTTATATGTTACACTTTTGAAAGTAAGAAAGAATGTGACAGTACTTGGTAAATCTAAATATGACACCGCCCTCTACTGGCCACTTTTGAATCATCTTAAATTACTCTGCTGGTAACTTTTACGTTGGCTTTTCTGGAAGCACTTTTTGAACCCTTATGTGAAACGAATTATATCATACATCTTAAGATTCAGAAAAATATATTTGTTGTCTTTCATGGATGATAAAAGTCAATAATGTTGATGCCCAGTCCATAATAGGTGGTGGTGAACCTGCTTGTGAAAACTTTTATGCTATGAATCATTGAACAATTAATGTCAGATTATATGAAATTTAAGAAAACAGAAATGTATTTGTAATTATGACTGAATAAATGAACTAACTAACTAAGCCTTGTTAGTGGTATTATTATTTTAATATTGCTAATGCTAAAGTAAAGTATAACATCACACATAATCAAAAGTCTATGGTCTTTCCAAGAGGCAAATCTCAAAAAGACAGGAAAAAGGATTTATTGAAAACAGAGGCTATGTATAAGCACTAGAGGCTGCATTGATTGGGAACTATTTGAGTGAGCCAAGCACTGAAAGCAGTGAATGTGGGTGGAAGTCTTCAAAAATACATGAGGATCAATGATTTTGGTCTAAGAAAAATTCAAGAATCCAACTATAACAATTTAGACCCAGACCGGATTTACAGTCACAATCCTTGTTTTATCTGTCTGTGTGGCATCATAATGTATGTTTTGATCATGAAAAGTATGAATGAATGAATATGTTGCCTACAGTGTTATGGCTGTTTGATCCAAATAGGGAAGTAGGACGTGAACATTTCATTGTGGGTTTTTATTGCACATTGAACAATATTACTTCTTTCTATCCACATAAAATGAATGAAATAGTTTGCAGTAATATCTAGGGTATCTGTCCTGTAAAACTATTTAGACACTAGAGAATGACAGTGCATCCCGAAAATATTCACTTTTTCCAAATGTTGTTATATTACAGCCTTAGTCCCAAATTGATTACATTCATTATTTGCCTCAAAATTCTACAAACAATACCCCATACAACTTGACAACTTTAAAAAAGTCTGAATTCTGTTATTAAAAATAAAATTAAAAAAAGCACATGCACATAAGTATTCACAGCGTTTGCCATGACACTCAAAATTGAGCTCAGGTACATCGTGTTTCCACTGATCATCTGAGACAGGATTGTATCCAGGCACAGATCTGGGGAAAGGGACAGAAAAATGTCTGCAGTATTGAAGGTTCCTCTGAGCAGAGTGGCCTCCATCATCTGTAAATGGGAAAAGACCAAGACTCTTCCTAGAGCTGGCCGAAACTGAGCATTCGAGGGAGAAGTGCCTTAGTCATGGAGGTGACCAAGAACCCGATGGTCACTCTGACAGATCTCCAGTGTGTCTCTGTGGAAAGAAGAGACAACCAGAAGAACAACCATCTATGTAGCACTCCACCAATCAGGCCTGTGTGGTTGAGTGGCCAGACAGAAGCCACTCCTCAGTAAAACGCACATGACAGCCCACCTGGAGTTTGTAAAAAGGCACCTGAAGGACTCTCAGACCATGAGATCTGGATGGTCTGATGAAATAAAAATGGAACTCTTTGGCTTGAATAGCGTCATGTCCGGAGGAAACCAGGCACCTGACCAGTACCATCCTAGACTTGAACCCAATCGAACATCTCTGGAGAGATCTGAAAATGACTGTGAACCAACGCTCACCTTGCAACCTGATGGAGCTTCTGCAAAGAAGAATGGGAGAAACTGCCCATAAATAGGAGAGCCAAGCTAAAAAAGACTTGTAATTAGTGCTGTAATTAGTGCCAAAAGGCTCTGAATACTTTTTAAAAATAAATTTGCAAATAATTCTAACAACCTTCTTGCATCTTTCCATTATGGGGTAGGATGTCGAATTTTGGGGCAAATAATGAATGTAATCAATTTTGAAATAAGGTTGTAACATAAAATGTGGAAAAAGTGAATACTTTCCGGATGCACTGTACATTGTGGAATTATAGATTTGATCACGCCCAAACAACACTGTACTGTCCCACACATTCTCTGTACCTGACCCAGAAATGGCAAAAAAGATGGTCCGTCCTTTTGTGTTCACCACAGTGATTTTTCAGGCAAACCACTTCATCAGACACTTGCCTTCTCACATCCTGCCATTTCCTCACACTCAACCTGGCCCGAGCCTGCGTACGTTCTCAAAGAACCAGGGTTACGTTTAAGTAGCTTGAGTTTTTACTGGCAGAAAAAGGCGCAGTCTTACAGAGCTTTCGTTTAGGTGCTGTTGCATTTGTTGTCTTTGGTACCAAAAGCACGTGTTCCCACTCTCACACTATCTTTCTCCCTCGCTTTCTCCGCTCTTTCAGGGCATCTGGCGCTTTCTCTTTCATCATCTCCTCCACTCCTCTTCTTTTCTGTGCCATGCATTAGTCACACACCTTCTTCCCTCATATTGTATATTAAGCTACATTATTTACTTTAGTTAAACAATTACTCTTTAAAGAAACAAAAAGCATCTCTGCAGCCTAGACCTGAGCTTGGCCTGACAATACAGAGGAGAAATCCATCCCTAGTTGAGTCTCAGTCAGGCTCTGGCAGGGAATCCGCATTTATTAACATGCCACCAGGCCTATGACAGATAGAGGGCACCAGTGAGTACTGTCGGTGCACTGGCTCTTACCTGTGAGCCTTTTTTGCTCCCTGGGAGGTTTATGATGAGCGTCTTCCCCCGAATCCCACACACAGGTCTGCAATAACATAAGACAAACAGATTTATAACCACACATTTTTATCGGTCTGTAAAGTAGGAATAAGCTGGAGAACATTCTTGGTAATACAGTGCAGCATTGTATATGTATGGTTCTTAGCTGGAGTGAATGTACAATAGACACATGTGAGTAGACCAACAGTACGTATATGTATATGGGTATGTATATGTATATGTATATGGATATGTATATGTATATGTATATGTATATGTATGTTCATGGTTGTTACCTGGAGAGCATGCCCAGCGGTGTGACGTTTAGGGAGCCCATGAGCATGGCCAGAGACATCCCCGGGGCCTCGCGCTCGATCACCTCTTTAGTGGCCTGACACAGAAAAACAGGGGAACCGTATTAGAACAGATACGCCTTACTATCACTTTCAGGGAAATACAGTGTAAAAATATCGTCATTACAAAAAGGTTTAAAAGAATACATTTAAATATTACTTTTCCAATGTATACTGTAATATTATGATTATAACAACTACCAATACATCCACAGACAAAGGTTCGTAGGTAAAAAAGAAGTCTGACAAAACTTTGTTGGATTAACTACCAATGCAATACTACTGCAACTACTAGTACATATACACACTTGGCCTGTAACTAATGTCAGTACTAATTTGATGTTTTTTGGTTTTGGCAAAACTAAAAGTGGACTATTCACGAGCCCCAGACAAACCACACACAATGAAGCGTAAACTATACGGACACATCCCACAAGCTGCATTCATAATTGTATCAAGCTGTTTGTGAATCGTGTCTAGACTGAGCACATAATGGCTGCCCTTCTCATATTGATTAACAGTGATGCTCCGAGCTGTCCGAGGATCCTTATATGACTTCTCTCTCTCCTCTCTCTCTCGTCTTTATCTCCTCCCTTCTCTCTCACTTTTCTGCACGTTTCTCTCTTGCACTCCTTTATTCACTCTTCATTCCTATCTCACATTCTTCTTTCTCTACTCATCTTTCACACTCTCTCTTCAACCATCATTACCCTTCTATATGGCAGCTGCAGGCTTCATATTGAGGGAATGAATTGAACCAATATGCTAAACGCATAAGAAAGTCAAATGAAAACATAGTCCAATCAGAGTACTGTATTCTGAATCGTTAGAATATTTTCACATTTTGTTGCATTATAATAAAACGTGACATAGGATTAAAACAGCTCCATGTTTATTGCACAGTTTAATGATGTATTGATTCATTAGAGAGGGAGGAAAATTGGACATGCACACATCGCATCGAGTGCCAAAAAAATTGCATGATCAAGTACCACAATGGGGAGAAAAAACATGAAGCAAATTAAAAGTAACTGTACCGGACTAGAGTTACTCCCTATTTGTATCCTGAATGCGTATTTTCTTACATCTATTTACTTTTTCCCAACACTGTGGTAGCCTAGCATCCAAATCTGATTCTGATTCTGATTCTGATTCACCACAATATTATTAATAACTATATATAGTCACAATTGGCACAAGTGCATATGACAGGTTTAATGTAGACTTATGTCAACTACATACTTTTTAAAATTAGTAACCTAACTTGTCATATGCACTTTAGGTTTCTCAGGTAATTAACTGCCCCCCTCTCTGCACATGTGCATCAGTGTCCGCACAGAGACAGACACAGAGATAGCCTGTCTGGTGTCGTTAGCTTGAATCAGATTAGCACCATAGCACCTTATCGCTCAGGTCTGCTCCTCCTGGAAACACGCTGTAGACTGGAGCTGATCCAGACCAGTGATAGCGCTATAAGTGACCCGCTGCCCCCCATACATGTGTCTGTGCTAGGGTGAATGAGACAAGATAGGGCAAGGCAGCAGTTGATAGTGTTTGAAAAAACTAGCACCAAGTTGAACATTTAAACCCAATTTATCAAATAGTTTGTTTTTTCTTTTGTGGTAAATGTTATTTCAAAAGTGAATGACATTAACAAAGACATATTATTCTTTTTCATCTGGTATTTGGTATTTTTCTAACATGTTGTAGATCATTATTTTACATTTTATTCATTATAAACCACAATATTGATCTAAAATGACAAAATAACAGGTCAATTGACTTCCTATTCAACTGAGAAGCCTCATCTCGTCATTTCACTGTAGCAAGCAGTAGATTGTTGAAATATGTCCATGCGACATTATTGAACCCTGTGAGAATGACCCAATGTCTGATTTTTGTTATTGGCAATTAAATACACAACAGTGGGGGGTCAAAATCTCCATGTCCAGATACCAAATGTCTGCTGCCTGTTGTCATACGACAAGATGAACATTGTGTTGTTAAGAAATGACAAATCGAGGTCTTGTTCCCATTTACTGGCATGAACTGGTTTCTTCACTGGTATTCTGGTTTGGTTTAAAATGTGTGTTTCCTCATTTGACTTAGGGACAGATTGGACTCTGGGAGGGACAGATTTGTTTTTAGTGTGAACTTATAAACAAAATAAATAATCATGATTGGACTAAAGACATCTTTGCTTTAGTTTTCCTTTTTATTGTTTAAGTATTTCAGTCGAAACTCAGTCGTCTAATGCAGGCCAATACAGGATCACTCAAACATGCATGAATCAATCAAAAATACTAAGCTTATGATGAGGGAACACTCTTATAACATGGTTAACAGGGAATATACATACATTTTACATAATATGTCCCCTTTAAAAGTCCAATCATATGTAACATTTTCTCGTGTATGCAGTTCTTAGAGCAGGAGAGGAGATGTGAGCTGGGACTTGTGGTAACTCAACAAGCGCATACTGGCGGCTTTTGTAACTTCGTAAAGCTTTGTCAAAAAAACATTTTGGACTCGCCCTAAAAAATATTGGTGATATACGTAGAGAGCTGAAAGCTTGCTGCTCTATCTCTCTGTGGACAAACAACAATCTCGTAACTTTCACAGATTAAACCACATAAGCCTCCTCTGAGACGCTCCTGGCGGCTCTTATAAAGTGGTACAAACGGTCGCGAGGGAGAGGTGTGAAAAGCTACTAAAGTTGGACACTCTGAGGGGCACAGCGCAGGTGACTGATTGATTTGACGATTTTGACATTTTTCAAATAGCTGATTATTAAAAACACAAACTAACCAAATGAATTCTGTTTATTGCCCAGCCCTAGTAGTAGCGCTAGTGATAGTAGAGGTATTGGTACTGGCTGTGCATTACTAGTAGTATTAGTAGCAGTAGTATCATGGGAAAAATTATAACCAATCTGCAGTGCAGATTTTTTATAATTGTTCGACCAAAAAAAAAAAAGATCAAAACCAACGGAAGCGTTTAGCAGCTAAAAATAGACACTGCAGCCTCCGCACCACTTACATTGAATTATAAAGACTCACCTGAAACAACAGCCATTCCTTTGTCTACTCTGGTGTAATTTTAACAGAGACTATTTTAACACAGACTTTGATTTGAAACCGTTTCATTTGAATATGGAGTGGAGGAGATGTGTCCGTACAGCGAGAGGTGTTAATGCACTGTTAGTCCTCTAAAGCCACGCGCCAACACTGCAATATGTCACCAACTATCAACAAATATGTCCGTTTACACATTTGGACAAGTCAGAGATTTATATTATTCAAGCTTAAAGCAGTATTCAGGTTTATGAACTTCAAAACATGCATTAATTTGACCTTTGCTTAGGCTAGTTACAATAATATAATTTACGATATCAACTTGTTGTGCAATAAATCATAGATGGAACAAAATAGTTCCAAATTTACTGTGCAAAGCTTTTCTGCAGATTATATTTATAGACACAACTCCATGACTCACTATAGATGCTAACTTAACTTCTTAAGTGTTTTATTCTGTTTATATGTTGCAGCTCATGTTTTTACATTTTACGTTTTAAAAAGAGTTTACCTGAAGTATCATGTTTTAAGGTTATTGTGACACTGCCCCCCTCTAATCGCATTTCATAATTTGTTATCGTGCCAGGCCTCTGCTGTTGCACTGGAGAGGGGGCAGTTCAAAATAGGCTAAAAACTGCAGCTGCGAAATAGCTAACTTAAAGGAAACATTAAGTAAAATGGACTTCATTAACTTTTAACCATGTTCCCTCAACATTAGTTTACCAAAATGTGTATATAGATTGATTCATGGATATTTGAGTAATCCTGTGCAGTGTATTGTCCTGCATTCAAGGCTTGAGCACTCTGCCCCTATCTCCGCCCCCTTCTTTGAGCTTACAGACTCCGGGTCAGTGTAAGGGTAAACGATTAAAATCCACAGCTCGTTACAGTGAAATGTCACTGTGATGATGTTTGACTCAGTTCTGCAGTTTTGAGCAGGAATGAAATGGAACTGCTTCTATTATTAAACTATTTAAGGGAAATATTGCAGTTTACAATGAAGACAATAATGATTGATGATTGATTATTATATATTAATACAAAATACCAACATACTTTATCTTCTTTAGAAATAAACATCTTAGTGAAGGCAATGTAAGCTCTGAATAATCAGAATGAGTCTGGTGACGGGGTAAGGCCTTTAAAAACATGAATGAGCGAACTTGTGACTTACCTCTGGTGTGACGTCTCTTGGGGCAAAGCCGGTGCCCCCAGTGGTGAGGATGAGGTTGAGTTCTTTTTCATCGCACCAATCCACCAGTGTATCCTGTACAATAACGCAAGTCCATTGAAATTAGTGGAATTACACGAAGGAAGTAAATGGACTAAAACATTTGGCGTTTAAAAGTCCAAACGATATCAATTACCTTAACCTGAACAAGACTTTACAGACTTTAAATAATTTACATTGGAAAAAATAGTCAAAATTCCTCCAAAGTCTGAACTCTGCTTCAAACGACATACTTTTACTGACAGAGGAGGGTCGGCTTGGATCATTGGATCATGTCCCAAGCCGACCATTATCAAATCTCGACCTCGATTAAAATGTTATTACTTGCGCATCCATATGGACACATTGAATGGTGAATACTTCACAGGAACATCTCATGTTCTAAAGTTTATAGTAATATTTTTTTAAACAAACCTTGATGTCATCTATTTCATCTGGCACTATTTTGTACGCCACGATCATCCCTCCCAACCTGAAAAAGACATAACACATCAGGTGATCAGTTGTGAGTCACTATAGTAGTAGTGTGTAGTAACTGTAGATCTGTAGATGTACAACTGTCACTGTAGTAATGGCAGAAATAGTCGTTTTGTATGCTTTCAATTGGACATATTCTCTCAATTGTAAGTAAATATCTTTTGGGGACACTAAACTACCTACGAAAAACAAAAACAAAAACGTCCAACTATTTTATATAGTAGTTCAACCTGTAACAACCAATGAAAAAAATAGAACAATTAAAAGTTAACCAAGTCATCAAAAAAGCATTCTCCAGTTATTCTAAAATGCCCTTGACCGCCTTCTTAAAAACAGATGTTATACTCTTACAAAGTGTAATCTACAGCGCCTTCCTGTGGCCACGCTGAGCACTGCAGTTGTGTTAGAACAACCCCAGGCTCAAGGTGAAGCCTCTGCACAGACACTGCTTATGTAACCCTTCTTTTTTTTTATTTTTTAGATGGAGCGCTATTTTGGGAAGACGGCTGCATCATGACTCCCATGCACCAGCAACACTTAGGAGAGGACAGCCTTCTTCTGACAAAAAAAGAACAGATAAAGAAATACAATAATAAAAACAGAATTATAAGATTATTGTGCTAAAGTTGAGGAATTTTTGTGAAGAGAGAGAATCAATCAATGAAAGGTGGGCTGAATCGAAAGAGGAATGTGAACACTTTTTGGGAATGTCGCCTCCAAACAGTAAAACACCTTGTCTCCATATGATCTTATTCAGTCTAAAAGCTGCTAACGCTGTAGTTTAGACCTCTACAAACATGTTCTGAAATAGAGGGGGCTTTTGGCAGTTAGTTTATCAGTTTAAAATGTGTACAGTGAACTAAATTCTCTAATCATGATCTTGTGGTTATCAATTACTGAGCTGCTGGATCAGAAATCTATGGCAGAATTGGTGAAAAAAAAATATATATATTTTGTGCTCTTGTATTGTTGTTACTTCAAACAAAAACACACAAAAATGGCACAAAGTTCAATATCTTCTCTGTCAGTTTAAGAACACATTAGTCCAATAGTGCTAATCCAGACACTCAAAAATTGCATTACAATTCTGTCCTTTATTGAATCACTGTTTATAGTGTTTGTATGTAAGCAAATGAAGCCACAGCTGCCCTTGGACCGACTGACGGAAGCAATGCTGCCAGATTACATTACACATTGATTAACATTACACAGACATTAATATGCAACGTAAGTGAAGAGTCTTGCCCAAGGACACAACGACAGAATGTGCTTGACTTGACTTCAGGAAAGGGGTTGGAGTCTTGTCTGTTGAAATCACTCCAAACCACCCTCCACCATCTATTAAGGACGCAAAGCGACCCACTCTCGCCTGCATCGCGTAATCCAAACAAGCCCGGCCAAGAGTAAGTTCTGCGTATGCACATGACACATACTCTCGGCATTCGAGGAAGCCTCAGTGAGGAGAAATAAACATTACGTTTAGAGCTGCTCTATTCCACGCCGTTCAACACGTACAAAACCAAATTAACACTTTTGCTGTGAGAAAAATGCAAAATCAGTCAAACATTGAATTCATTTCCATTGAATTAATTTTCCTCTACCATGAAGTACTGCCGTTTGTTGTCTGTATTGGATTTCATGACCAATCAGAACCAATCGCTTGACAAAGACGTGCGCTGCCATTTATACATTCAGAAACTCTGCATCCTGGGACCGATGACGCTCTGGTGTGATTGGTGTGGGCTGGGCTTTAAATATTAAGATTAATACGGCAAGATTGTGAACCAAATTTGTGTATTTTGTTTGCCAGCAGATTTAGAATGACCGCTGTCTTTCATCTGAGAATAAGGCATGAAATCCAAGAATATCAGGAATATTCTGTTATGGAATGCAATAATAGGTTATCTGAGTTTAAACATTTCCAAGTAGTTTCTCTCTCTCTCACTCTCTGTTGGTTCTGGTGCAGCACAAATGAAAATATGCTCAACTCGAATAGCTGGGGTTCCTTCCTGGTTTCCACGGCAACCTCTCCATCCTGTCTAAAGCAGAGGAACAGTGAGCGAGCCAGCCAAATGTGTTTTTTTTTTTTTTTCCCTCTAACAATTGGGGATGCCATTTTTGCACAAAGCAGCAATATGTTGTTATGTTGTTGACTAGACATTTGTGAGTGTGCGTCTGGGGAAGCGTGTTGCGTTTTTGTGCAGTTCAGCGGAAACATTGGTCAATCCAAGAGTCAACACAATATTTTGACATGGACATTTGGTGTAAACGTCATCAGAAACAATATTGTATCTGCCACATATAGGGCTGCAGAACTAAAAGCTAACTGAAACTACTCTGAATTGGAGACATTGCTTCGCCTGGGATGTTCCACATTATGCATTAAACGTATCAATCTCTATGGAGACAAACAGGTTTACAACTCCAGACTATAGGTCAGATATGTGGACGCTGGAGCCCGTGCACAGTAAGAACACAAGATTTTCAGGGTGTTTTTCGATCAATAAAAACATCTGTAATTGGACAAATGCAAGATCACTTTAATGCTATACTGTGGAACATTCCAGGCAAAGCAATAACATCTTCATGTGCACGGTTAAATTAAAGCTGAATTTTATTTTAAGAACTTAAATTGCAATTATAATACTTGCCAGGAACATTACACAATTGTACCTCACTCATTGGTCCATGTCTAATGCTTCCAAAGTTAAATTTCCTTTTGCAATTTGACATCGCTAGACAACATTTTGGAATATCTCTGCAGAGACATTTTAATACCCTTGTCCAAATGTTGCACTAAATCTTACAGCAGAAAGCTTTTCAATGAGACTAGAAGCTCTGGATAGTTCTGGTTTAAAGACAGGCCTTTTAGCTGAGGTGTGGGTACGATTCCTGTTATAGCAACTCTTTAATGTTGGATGGAATGGTCTCGTTTGGGCCTTGAAAGCCGAGATGCCCAACCTATGAATAAAATAAGTATGTGATACTTTGAAAGCTTTGGAGCATGAAAATCTCGACTCTCGATTTTAGAACGCTCCCACAGAAGATAACATGATTGTATAAATAATTGAAGGATTCTTGTACTCCTCTCTCCTCAGAGGAAAAGTGTAGTGGCTTGCAGTCCATTATATCGGTGGTAGTAGGGTTGTCCGTATGCGAGGAAGCATTCCGGGGGTCTCCACAAGAATCCGTACAAAGGGCAAAGTTGAACTCTTAAATCAGAAATGGTGTCGTGCCGCAATGAATATGGACTACAAAGTTAGGTCAAGGTCAAGGTGACATTCCAAGAAGTTTGAAGACACACATAATAGTTTCAACAAAGGATGTTCTTTTGTCCTATAAGAAACTATTGTGGTTTCTCAAGGTGTTGGTTGAGGTGGTAGGTAACAGAAGAACTTGTTGACACTAGCTTCTGTATTTTAAGTTTTAAGTTTCCTTTCCTGCTTTCCCAAGGTAAGTAAATGAACAAAGTTCTCTTAGCAGATACTTCTACTCCATGTAGGTATTGCTACTAATACTACCCAAACAATTATTCATTGCGACACCAATTTTTTTTTCTTACTGAGGACCAACAAATGCTATGACTGTAAAGTGCAAAGGTTGGCGACTCTGACAGAAGTAAGCCGTTGTTGTGTCCTTTTGTCCCTTATGTCATAACTTAACTCACAGTTATGTTCACTTCTCATTTAGGATCATGACAAGTCAAGGTTCATAGTGCGATCTCCAGTTCAGCTGGTTCATAGTTGTTAAAAAAATCCTTGGGCAAGACTCTTTCCTTGGCACCAATGCTTGAGTTCTGGAGAGTATGAGGGTATGAGGCCCCATTCGGATTTTTTGTTTAAATTAGAAAAAGCGACTGCCGTTTGCGTCTGGTGTGGACGGAATGCAGCTCGATGGCCCGCATGCGCACAAAAGAACACAAAAGAACACAAAAGAACACAAAAGAACACAAAAGAACACAAACGTCACATGTAGCGCATTGTGTTTACGGAAGGAAAAACGTTACCCGGCCGCGTGTGTGCCGCGTTTATTGATGTCCCTAGTTTCTTTTGCAGCAAGGAGTGCTTAATTTCTCGCTATGCCAACTCCTTCACAATCTCCTAAAATACCGCCCGATTACGTTATGAACTTTCACAAACTTCTTCCTTCTTCCACTGACAGTTTTCAGGTCCTTCAGCTGCCATTTCTCTCCACGTTGATTCCGAATTGTGACGTTCAGGTTGGATCTGGGGACGTGAGCGTTGAAGTCGCATTCTAAAAGTACGGATACATATCGGATTTATTTCCACATAGGAAAGTGGCCTGGGTCGTATTTAAAAAACAAACAAAAAACAGATGTGTGCTGTTCACACTACCCTGAACAAATCGGATACAGGTCACAGATGGGCAAAAAAAATCTGAATTGTTCTGTAAAGTTCCAGTTCTGTACTGTACTAGTTGCTTATGTAAACAAATGCAAATTATGAGCTTTCAGAGTTTAGATTTATAACCGTCTTTACCGTTTTACTAAGTGTGTGTAAAACCAACAAACGAGTCCCATCTGGCCCAGAGTCTGTCAAAAACCCACTCCACCTTTCGAATGTCCCACTTCTTTTTTTAACAACTAAAAACCATGTATTTTACAAAACTTCTTGTAAAAAAAACATGTTGCTGCACCTGTAGCTTCTGTCCTTGAGCTTGTGTGGTTTGTTCTCATTCTGCACATGATTTTTCTATCCCACCTCAGGCTGCCCCTCCCACGTTGCCCCCTGATGGATGACATGTGTCAGCACAGCCCTGTGTTGTGTGTGCAGCACCCAGACTGTGATTAGGGCTTATGTTACACGTCCTGCCTTCTCTCCCCCGATCTGTCTCTTCCCTTCTCCTCTCTTTTTCCATCTCTCTTTCGGTATTTTTGTAATGGTACCTCACACTGGAGCTGATCTAGGCACAACTCAGTTACATTTACTTGAGTAGGTAACTAATCCTTCAGCCTGGCTTAAATTCCTTGTATGCACATGTCTCTTGTTTAAAGGAGAAATATAGTGTAATTTCTTTTTTTTACCTTTTAACCATGGAACCGTCATCATTAATTTACTAAAAGAAACCCATATTAAACTGAAAGCGTTTGTCCTGGATTCAAAGCTGAAGTGATCAGAACAGTTCTGTTTTCACCTACTGCACCACTCACCTGCGATTATTCAAACGATTCCTATACTGGGTCATTATAAAGATGTTTTAAATCAATATTGTTTAATTGAAAAAAATGCAGCAAAATCTACCGGACCTTTTCAGTCGATTCCAAAGAGGAACCGAGTTTCGATGCTCTGCCTGCCTCAGTTGCAGGTGTGTATTAGGGTTGTTCCAATATTCATATGTTTTTTATGTTAAAGCCCCACTATGTAAGATTTCAGACAAAAATTAGACTTCAACAAACGCAATTACTTAATTACATGTTTTTTATAGAACTGAAAAAACTTGAAAACTTGCACTTGTTGTGAAGGGGCTTGTTTCTCCACAAACTTTACTCATGACTTTTCTGGTGGAGGATCTGCGACCTGCTTGTCTCCATGAAGATATTCTTACTTTGCCTATAACATTCCATGGCGAATGTTCCAAAGTTTGGTTTTAACTTTTCGTCTCCATGGAGTAATGCAGGTGGCGAGCCCTCTACCAGGAATCTAACGCTATGCTGCTTTGATATTTCAAAAAGTTTAAGATTACTCAAACATGAATGAATCACTCTAAACACAATTTTGAATTTGTAAATGAGTCTATTTTACACAATATATCTCTTTTAAGTGCGTGGCTGTTTATTATTCAAGTACAATAACACTTATTATGTAATGCATTGATGAATGTGTTCCCTGTATATCTAATTGGTATGAAGCCAGGCAATAACAGTGTTTACTGTGACACCAATAGGTACAGCACTGTTACTTCAAGCAAGAACAAGGCGACTGATTAGCCCCAAAATACCCTGTAATTTGGGTCTACTCGATCAAACAATGCCCAAACAAACGGGGCTTTAAGTGCTTAACAGCTTCATACAAACAACACTATACAACATCTCAAATGTGTAGTGTATTGAGCCAAACTGTAAATTCAACCAGGAAGATTACATTTACACATTCATAAATCTATTTCCAGCAGAACAATTAGCCACCACAGCCTCTCGATCTTCTTTATTCTAGCTTTATCGGACCACCCCGGTGTCAGGTCACCCAGTTTTCACAAGCTTTGCTGAAGTCCTAAATGCACCTGGAAATTCACCCATTCAAATATTAACGATGTGTCAAAGAGTTTGTGCGAGTTACGAACTAGTTAGATTTAAATACCTACTTCCTCTTTTCTAGGTTGGAAAATCAATCACTGGATGGTCGCGGATTCAAACCTCACCTGAGCCCATTCTGTTGTCATGTGACAGTGGAACAGTGGGTTGAGCATTCGCCCATTTACTGGTGGTTACCATTTAAAATGTCCTCCGAGCTCATATTGCAATCTGGTATAAGACACTTCAGCCATATTGTACCTTCTCACTTCAACCCCAAATTGACATCCCCACAGGATAATCCTGTTGTTTAAGATGCGGGGGTGAATTTGCTGGTTATGTCTACATGCTCTGTGCTGTCATTCATGTATGTATTTTTAGCGCTTAATAACAAAAGGCCAGGTCTCACAGGGAGGGGTCATGGACGAGGTCTTTGAGGTTGACACCGCTGCGGTCCTCTGCCAGGTTTCGATAGCAGCTGTCACTCACTGCAAAGAGAAAAAAAAAAAGACAAACATATGGGTTAAATAGTGCAAGAAAATCAACATTAAATATGTTTATATCTTATTAAATATATGCTACGTTTGTGTATGCACAGATTAATATATTTTTTCACCCCACTTGCCCAATGAGAGGGCCCCTGCCTGCAGCAGTTGGGGCCACAAAGGGTGAGAGCTCTGTATGTCATTGCAGATGGAGGATGGATATACATTGACAGGAACTAAGAGGAGAGAAAGAAAAGGGTGAAGGTATGTGGATTTGCAGGCAGTAAGGTGTCCCAAAATATGTGTGTTCAATTAAGAGTTTGATTCTTCTTGCTTTGTTTGAGTGGGTTTTTTCAGACACTCCAGGCCCCTTTAACCCAAAACACGCTGCTTAGCAGAAGGCTAATTCTCTAGATTTGTAGTCCTGACCAAGTAACTCAAGATGTGGAGTTGGGTCTAAGCGCTGCACTGAGACACTCAGACTAAAGGAGAAGATATAAACCCCACCGGCCATTCCAAGACTCTCCATCACAGCTGCAGAACAATCAGCCACCTCATCTTCTCATGCAGTAAAAGATATATTGCTTTAATCAATCTCCTCAAAATTTCAAATACAGATTTTGCAACGTATAAAACCACTTTGTTTTAGAAAGAGAGATGCTTTGAGAAGTGCTACATTTGGACATAACTTAACAAATACTTGCCTCCATTCCGCAATGTCTGATCTTTATGCACACGGAATAAAACTAGCTTGCAACGCTGCATAAAGACCAGGGAAGTTCCTTCAAGACTGCAGTGTTCATTGCAAGCCTGCACTCTCTCTCTCTCCCCCTCTCTCTCTGCTTCCCCCTTGATCTAAAAATAGTCGCTTCTCTCTCCTACAAAGAGGCAGCAACTGTTCTGAACCAATCAACATGCACTGTCAAAATCGGGCATCGCTGCACCTCCATCCCTCCTTGTATGTGTGCAACACGGGGAACTCCTGGATGAAGAAGACCATTATAGTGGCTATCTTTTGTGAATGTAATGGAGGAAAAACAAGTGAAACAATAAGATAATCAAATATCTGTGACTGAAATCTGCTGAGGAAATAGTTTCAAAGGAATACGCTTTTTAAGTGCAATAGAGCGACCCCCTGCAAAGCTCCACCTCTTGGACTTTTCTGACTAATAATTGCCACATTCTATTGCAAGATGATTTGAGTCTCAAAAACGTTTATGTCCTTGTTTCTAGAAGTGGGCAGATTATCAAAATATCGATCATTTTGAGAAAATTCAGCAACAAGATCTCATTAAAAACAAAAGCATGCTGTACATTTTCAAATAAGGTTACATTTGTCTGATAGTGAAACCTTAAGTAATACATTTAAAGAGACGTTTTAGGTTGACACATTTCTGTTAAAATGACAATGATATCAGGATATTGAGCTACTCAAAAAAAGAAAAAGAAAAAAAAGAGTTGGTCAGTATTGCCAACCCCGTCTTCTTCTGAACAGACATGAAAGACAAGCTTTTATGAATTGAAAGAAGGAAGGGCTCATATGTGTGAAGTCAATAAACGATCTTTGGACAAGGTAAAAGAACATGTAATTCCACCAACTGGACACACATTTTTAAGACTGAATAAATTGTGTCATTCAACCAAGCAGTAGCAACGCCAGGATTAACATTTCGGGTGGGCCATGATAGAACTGGCTGGGCCTGAATTTTTTAAAGCTCCGAACTATACGTGCGCACATGCACCTCCTCAAGCATGCGCACCCACACCTTTGCAGCATAGTTGCCAAGTCTGCTTCTTTACAGCAACTTTGGACTTCTATTTTTGGAAAGTCACTTGCAAATTCAGAGAGTCGCGAGTAGCATTTTTTGGGGGGCTTTTTTCCTGAGTGGCACCTCTACGTCATAATTTTTTTGATTTTTAGCCTTTTTTCAAGTCGGTTTTATGATAATAGACCCAGTAGTGATTGATATACATCGTGTTAACAGTTGATCAAAAGTTTAAAGCAGTTATCTAATATTCTATTAAAATATGTGCATATCATTCACGATCGTTCACACAACTTTTTGCAATTTTTTTTATTGCCGTTGTTTGTTTTGGGCTGTTTTTCATAGGATGTGTCGCTTGTTGCTCTCTGTAAATCTGGCAACCCTACTTTTCAGTGGTTTCTGCGTTCCTCTGTTGCATGCGCTCCTTTCTTCCTCTCTCCCCTGCTCTCTCCCGCTTCCTTCTGCCTCTCGTCTCTCACCTGAGCCACAGGGTTTTCACTGACCAACAGCTCCACGGTCCACGTCTCATTTAAGGCCGTGGTAAAAACAGCAGCACTAAACATTTCCGCTTCTGATTGCGCTCGGTCCGCCCTGACTTAACCATGCTCACATCCTTGTCTTCCATGTCCGCTGCATTTCATTTAATGGGCCAAAATAGTATGCTAATTGTCTTTTCAAGTTTTGTTTCTGATTAAAGACAACAGAGAGAGAGAGATTACGTCTAATTGTAAATGCACACTTGGTTGAATAGAGTCATTATGGCCATATTTAGGCGCTCACAGGATAAGCGGGACGTAGGTGCCAGGCGTGCGCTTTGGAAGAGGTGACGTGAGCCCAGAGCAGGAGGAGCAGGTGTCTGAGCTGTACAAAGCAGTGATATCTCAGAAACTAAAATTCTGTGTCACTGTCCCGCATGAGTCAGCATCAGGACCGGTCTAATAACACTTCTGTGTGACTCTCATGCTGTGGTTAATGGAACCCCTCTGACGGGCTAAACCCTAACCTGTGACGCCGCATATGCATCAAGTCGCTTCTTCAGTTCTTCTAACAGAGATCTGGCATGTCACTGCCCTAAATATGAATAAAATACTGCTTTATAAATTGACAGATAATTGGTCAGGAAAGACAATCCATCCCTGAACAGAAATGGGGTGCTATGGGGTACCACCTGTAACCCATCTGCAGACCCAAACCAAAACAAAGAAACCAAGAGGGTTTATAAGATTATGCTAACATAAATTAGATGACCCATTAGGGGCACGAACGATTACGCAAAACTACTTGGAAGTGTATTCAGTCTTAAAAACTTGAGTTCAGTTGACAAAAAAATATACATTTTAAGATGGAACCTACCAGGACAAGTGAGGGTTAAACAGATGTCTTTGGACAAGTTAATATAATTTCCTTTGATTTAACTGCCTTGACTCTGAAGCATAAAGATGTTAATGATGTTATGTTGATAACTGCCATGCCGCTATTTCAAACTGCCCAACGATGCAAATAGAGGGCATCAGATAACAAATCTAAGTGTTCAAATGGAAAGAAACAACAGTCATATATATGCATCTAAGTTTTAAACAACATACTGATCCATCGGTGTTGAGAAATATAAAAAACCCAAAATACAGAATAACATGTCCCCTTAAGAATTACAGGATGCATTGGTAAAGCCTGTATGGTGTAATTAGGCCAATTGCGCTGGTTCGTGGAGAAAGGGACCCATATACAATGCTCTTTGATACTCACCCCCTGCTGTTTTCATGTAGTAGCAGGGTAATATAAGTGCTGTCATATTTTTGAAGAAAGAAAGCAGTTAGAAATGATTTTATAGTCATGTATAACTAGTGGTTAGGCTTCAAGTATTTTTTAGCTACAATATGTCTGTACAGATTTTGTGAAAACATCTGACACAAAACTATACTTTTATCTGATGATCTTTCACAAACGTAGATCAATTTAGTTTTTTTTTTTAAATTGTAAACTGGAATATTGATCTGAAATGACTTATTAATAGAAACAGATCTGAATTCTTGAAAATGGAAATTTTCCAAAACTACAAGTCTGAGTAAACGAGCGTTCAAACAAAATTTCTTCTTTAAATTAGGATGGACAAATGAATGAATGTCAGGAACAGCTGAAGAACTGAACCAGGCCTTTCTTCTCACCATAATTGTACCACTGACATTGACATGGTGACATACTTCCAGAGACTACACTGTACACTGACAGTCCTGACAGGAGCAGCTTGTGTGATCCCTGTTTCACTCCGCTGGGACGTACAGCACTCCCTACAGTACAGAGCAGAGGATCACAGGACTGTATACGGATGAATACCAGACAGACGGAGATGACAGCAACCCACTCAAGAATTTTATGTTTTGTCTTCTTTTTGAATAAATTGTTATATTTGGAAAATCGTATGCAAATTTGTGGTCAGTAAAGCCATATTATAATGGTAAAAGTATTAGAAGTAAAAGTAAAACTGGAAAACTGCCTGAAATTCTTAGTCTAAATAAGTCCAAACATTAGTTTAAATTACAAATTACACTAGATTTAAAGTTCCAAGGTGTTTGCATTGGCTACCTGGAGTACACAATGGCAGAGGCGGAAATCACGGGGATCACTTTGGCTGATGGTGTCCCCCTTCTGACTGTGTCCCCCCCTGATCTCTCACTGACTTGACCATACAATTAAGTCAGTTTCAAATATGCATCTAAATATAGATTAAATCTCTTTCATATCATTTATTTATGAAAAATGTGGATATTTTACGTTTTGAAATAACAGACCCCCCTCCTTTTGTTCATTTGGTTCAGTCCGTGTGCTTGGTACATTCGCTGCTCCAATTGCAGTGCCGCTGCTTCAACTCTCCACAATATGGACTCATTCTCACGTTACTGCTTTTGAAACTGCTTTAACACCTGAAAGGATTATTCGGGTGTTTTGGCTGTTTATCACTGGCAAAATAAGAGAGAGAGCGTGAGTAAAGAGAGGAGAGGCACCACGTTAGAGCTGACCGTGCTCTCTAGTGATGCGTGGGTCGGGTTTTATTCCAACTCCTGCAATTTGGGCGTTTTCTGACCTGGCCCAGCCCGGGTAAATGGAAAACATTACTGCTGTAGAATTGTTTCAATTCATTACTAATAATACTAGTACTAGGCTTACCACTATAATTCATAAATCACAGTGTTTTGTGTTAATTGACATTCACCCTCCCCCCCCTTACATCAAACTCAGAGTTTTGCCCCTGCACAATGATGTGCCTCAAAGATCTGTTTTGGGCTGCTTGTTTTTTGGCCAAACAGTTTAAATGCACTTTGCCACGATATCCTTGTTTAGATTTCTGACCACTTTTATGATAGCTGATATCAGGGTCCTATATCACACTAAATAGACTTTTGGGGTTAACTATGTTGCTTCTTTTTAAAACATACATAGATTTTTGTTTTGTTTCATTAATGCATTTTGAGTAATGCTGAATATTTAGTCCAGCTCACTCTCCAGAGCTCAAAACGCTCTATTCAATTTTTGTGACATCATTAGGTGGTAATCCAGGAACTGTTCTTTGATTTTATGTCCTTTAGCTAGACTCATTTTAATTAGGGATGCATTATCAGTGATTCCCCAGATATCAGTATCGGTCCAATACTGAAAATGTAGCCAATATTTGGCACCAAGTCTGTGTGTGCATGTGTCATTCCCAGTTTGTCGGACTTATGAGTAAAAATGGAAATCAAAAAGCCATTAGGGTAAAAACAAGGCTGTAAATGTTGTATCAAATTATTAGTATTTCTTTAACTAAAGTGAAAAGTTAATTTGTAACATACATTTGTGGTTCTTGCCATAGATTTTAAAATCTTAATATTGGTTGTCAGCTAATATCGGTGATTGACCACAACTGTTCTGTTTTTATTCTGTTTTTCACTGTCGCCCCTCGAGGCAACGACCGTTGTGCTTTTGGGTGTTACAAAAATAAATTGAATTGAATTGGCAACAATAAGACAAATATCATATCCATATTGGACAGTCCCTAATGTTTGAAAACAGCTGTTATGTTTTTTTGTTTTCATATTTTATTCAAAATGCTTCACTCCTATAAGGCCTGAAATGAAATAATGCAAACATGTAAACAAACAGTGGGCTATACAAACTCCAGTACCAAATCTTACCATTGATGCAGAGCAAAGATTACACTATATATCTCCTCTGTCTAGATGCTAAACGTACAGTTAGCATGCAGTTGCTCCCTGTCAGATTAGCCAGCGGGTCGTCCTAGCTAGCGGGCTACGTGCTGTCATCCTGTCAACCACTAGCGTGCAAAATGCATTAATACAACTCGAGCATGTTCGCTTCACTCCATCCTTTCCGGAACATAAAGCAGTCAGCACTCTTATCTCCCTGGGATCCCGTGCTAATGGGGCTTTCCCTTATAGCAGCCGCACTCACACACATAGGACTGTACGTACGGCTATAGAATCAATTATAGATGGAAAACACGCTCCAAATACAGTAATGTACAGTTTAATTAAAGGTGATGTGGAACCCTTATGGACACCTGCTGCTGCAGCCGCGGTTTTAAAAATGAGATGTAAAAAAGGTTTTTCATCTTGATACAATAAGTAGTATTGACTGTTTTTGGACAGTATGTAAGATTTGCTTTTACATTTCACAAACATGACCTGTGTCCGCAGATACTACAAGGAAAATCAAAAATTGCTTTTACTGATGACAATTACAATGTTGACTTATTCTCATTTGGGTTTCCTGTTATGACTAAATCCTGCTGGGAATAAGCCTCTCTGATCTAAATGATCACTACCTGAAGCCCAGCAATTATGAATCAGTACTAGTGCAGCCTTTGCAGCTCAGTGAGGGAATTCTGGAGGATCTGAGCGGAACTTGAGCCAAGGCCTGTCCATAAAATGAGCAGGAGAAACACTTGTATGCGTCCTCTGTCTGCAGGTGCAGGTATTGACAACACAAGTTCAGGTGTGATTCCTTTTTTGGCACAGGCTACATTCAAGACCTGCAATATTTTATGTGGCAATTTTGGTTCCTTATAATAACCCAAGACATTTTGAAACTGCCCAAAAAACAAGTGCAACAATCTTGACCTGTCAACACTATCCGCAGCGAGATTCACAGTCTCATTTCAATGCATGTGTGCGATGAATTGTTAGCGAGGGTAAATGTACAATATGGTTATCCTTTTGGCAACTCACAGCTCAACAACAATTAGATCTGGAGAAGGGTCTCTAGCACTGCACAGTAGGCATGTCAAGAGTATTGGATTCATTGATAATCATATAGTCCAAAAATACATCTAAATATATATCACTTTTTATCGGGACTTGATTTTGTTATTCAGAAAGTTCAATTGTGTAAAGTTGGTCACAAACTAAAAGTAACGTATTAAAAGTCAAATTTGATTTGATATTGTAATGTTCCTACTGAACAGTGAAAAGCTGTTGTTGTATCCCTTGGCCTTCAGCACTCCATTCACAGCTTATACCGAGGCCTATATTGTCCTACCTCGGCTATATTATACTCCTAACATTTTTCAAGAAGTAATCAAGAGTAATTTCAGACTTCCAACCATCTCTTTCGACTGCATAGTCTTACAATGCCATCTTTTTGCGGCAACAACCCACTTCTGCTCCATCTCACCCACAGAAGCAAAAACGTCAGCCGTCTCAGCCTCTCCATCTCCTCTTCACCACCCTCACCACCACCAGTGTCTAGGTTCTGTGGAAGTGTTTGTTCATTACATATACTTTTTTTTGCATTGTAACCAATTGTTTTTTGTTGTTTTACATCTTTCCTGGTTGAATATTACACTATTTTGCATAATTAAACATAAGCAACACTTATCGAAGATGTACTGGTTCATGCTGGGACCAATTGAAAATATAGCCCCTAGACTTGGATTAAATTTGCCAAATGATAAACTCTGATATAGATCCTCCTACAGATGTGTAGAGGGGGTGGAGACAACAAGTTTGCTTGGGGACTATTGGTTCTCAGCTTCCTAAAAAAAATAAATCCACCATCTCCCAGCCCACGGCAGCTTGGGTAGATTTCCAAATTAATAAAAAGGCTTGATGGGCGCTGCATGGTAAAATATAGTCGCAGCAATAACAGCAGATAAGCTAATTTAATATAAGGCGCTGTATCTTAGCAACCTTGTTAATTCCGAAAGAGCAGCGAAGGCATTCATCATGAACGGCACACCCAGAGCAACGCACCAATTACTCCTGAGGCTGCAATGGGGAATTCAACACACTAGCAGGTGCAGGAGATTCTGAAAATTCAGAAATTTGACATAAAATGTGGGGGAAAATGGTTCGATACTCTGTACCTGATTTTGAACCATGAGAGAGGAACATGGCTCAGTTTGAACTGCTAGTCCTACCCACGTATTCAACTTTGATGCTGAACCATGCCAAAGAAACAACCCTGGATAGGCATGGCAGTTGTTTTCACTTGGTTCTCCTCCAACATGGACAGAAATAGAGGATACAATAAATAATGATAATGGGGCTTAGACGTCAGAGCTGTGAGCCTAAACAGTGATGAAGAGCAGGAGATGGTGTGGCTGATAGTTCTGCTGCTGCGGTGTATTTAATTTAATAACTTAATTTAAAATATATATAATAATCAACCATATTTACTAAAACTTGCATGTTGTTCCTAATTTATTTGCTTTTCAGTGTTAGAACAAGGGGGCAGATTGGCAGAGAAGTGGTGGCTATTCTGTGTGTATGTCCTGTCCTATCACCACGACGACACAATGACGCTACAATATCGAAAATCACAAAGTCTGTTATGGTATTCATTGTGATATTGTGGGTACAGGCAATCTTTATTTTTAAAGACATCGTCTACTAGACAAAAGTGTCTATGTTCTATGTAGTTCCCCCTATTTTATTTTATGTTGCTCTTGCAACATGGTGCTTTTTAGTTGAAAGAGACAGTTTGTTAAAGTTCAGAATATTTCCAAGATGGTTGATCTCTATGGTGTCTTTCTTGCCCAATGACACAACTGCATCTAAACCTTCACTGTCTATACACAATACTTAAAATACAAAAATTACATTTAGAATAGAGGGTGCAAGTTGTCCAACATTTTAAGACAAAAAATAACGTTGAACATTAGGAGGACATTTGAGCGCAGAAATCTTTGTCTTGAAGCTGAATTAACTTTAATGACTTTAATGGAGGAGCAAGTGTATCTTAACCTTAAAGATTGGAGCAATCGTTTTGAGCTCTCAAGATGGACACCGACTAAATATGCAAGAATTACTCGAACATAAGCAAAGCATAACTCCAGATATGTTTTGGATGACAAAACAACATCTGTGGTCAATTTAGCATAATTTGTATCTCATTATAATTTATGAGAAATAGTCTACAACCCTCCACTGCTGGCCAATTTGAACATCCATGGTGCCATTAGCTGCTATCTCCACCACTGTGTTCACATGTGCAGGGGCTTACTGTAAGACGGAGCGGAACAATAGGATCCTAATCGTTCCGGGCCGCATTTCAAAGCTTCCTCTACAACACAGTTCCCAGATAAGATTTGAAAAAGGCTATTTATATCCTGCAGGGGAGAGGAGAGCAGCCGGAGACCAGGCACAGCTTTTCATGTATTTCATCTAAATTGGGGAGGAGTTACATAATTCCAGTTGCACAGTGCGACACTTCAACCTGTGATACAGCCATTGAGAGAGTGAGCAAAGGGGTGATACACAGGCACACTGTGTAACAATTGTCAATACATGTCTCATTATATGAAAAAATGTTTTCATTTGTAAACGCATAGACCATTTTCCAAATGACATTTTTAATGACTTTAAACTGGTGATATGGCAAAAACAAAAATAATATAGTGATATAATTTAGTTAGCTAGTATTATAACCTTGGTTACGATTATAGATTTTCAACTGCAAGATGATATTATGTCACTATAAGGATTACATTACTGCTAGAGATAGGCCAATGTATTAGTTGGCCGATATCGAGCCATTTTAGCATATCGCCTATCAGACTTAAATCTCCAACACAGGCCAATTTTTTGTTTGGGCCAACCTAAAGTATACACATCAGTGAAAACATGAACACATTGCCCTCCTGTTTATTGTAAAAAAGGTTTGTAGGTGATTCGAATTATATAATCGTGGGAAAAAAAATCAAAAACAGTCCTAAATATTGGCCCAAAAATATCAGTAGAGTTTATCGGCCATAACCTGGCTCAAGCCAGATGAATTTTCAGTGTAGCATTGTAGTTTGGGCACAAGTCAAAAGGACGAACCAAAACAAACATGGCAAAGCTGAGAGTCATACTTTGGCCTATTTTAGCAGATTTATGGACTATTTTGTCTTCAAAACAATGTGTACATAGAAGTACTTTGTGTATTTGAGGATGGGGAAGAAGTCTGTGTTTTTCTCTGACTGGATTTATTATCAGTATGATTTCTCGCCATGTTCCTGTTGTTGCGATGCTTTGGCCAATCAGATCATGACGTTACGCCTTTTCCCGACTGCTTTCAGCGAGAGCCTATTCAGATTAATATTGTGTAGAACTCAATTCTGTGTGATACACATCAATCTGGCGTGAGCCAGGTTGTATTGGCCATCGGTTTTCTGATTTAAAATGAAAAAAATATATCTGACATCTCTAATTATAAAAAAAAAAACTGAATTCTACTATTGGTACTTCTTCTATGATAAGTAAGTTCCATTTCAAGTTTTGATTAACCTTTACTTTAAGGTGAGACACTACAGACAAAACTAGCTGGTTTTTTTCATGTTTTTGTTTTTAGTTAGTTCTAGTATATTCAAAAACTAAATAAGACATCCAAAATGCCCATCAAAGGGCGTCTAATTGTAGTGAACAGGCAGAAAACGTATAGTATAGCCTACATATTTTTCTATAAAACTGAAAAAATCAAATGCTATGCAATTTGCTGCCCTCTCCTGGTCTTAAAGGTCAAGTAGATTCTAACACTCAAGTTTATAATTTCAAGCTTCATAACAAACTACTGAATAGAAGCTGTTGCAGAGGCAAAAACCTGGGTCTGGGAGGAGTTCAGTGAGACCATGGGAGGACAATCGTCGGCCTAAGAAATTCTGGCAACCGTCCAAAGCCTCAGGAGGCGAAACAGTGCTTCACCAACACCGTTTATATTGTGGGTAGACTTGCTGACCTCGACTGGGGATTGTCGTCGTACGGTGGAAGGGATACTTTAAGGACCTCCTCAATCCCACTGTCACGTTTTCCGAAGAGGAAGCAGAGACAGAGGACTTGGAGGTGACTCATCCATCACCCAAGCCGAAGTCACTGAGGTTGTTGGCAAACTCCTCAGTGACAGCCTCGGGATGGATGAGATCCACCCTGAGTACCTAAAGTCTCTGTATGTTGTAGGACTGTCTTGGTTGACACGTCTCTGCAACATTTGTGGCGGGCGGGACAGTGCCTCTGAACTGGCAGACCGGGGGGTGGTCCCTCTGTTTAAGAAGGACGGCCGGAGGGTGTGTTTCCAACTATAGAGGGATCACACTTCTCAGCCTCCCGGAAGGTCTATTCCAGGGTACTGGAGAGGAATGTAACCAATAGTTGAACCTCGAATCTAGGAGGAGCAGAGTGGTTTTCTCCTGTGTCGTGGAATACTGGACCAGCTCTATACTTTCCATGGGTGCTTGAGGGTTCTTGGGAGTCTGCTCAACCAGTCCACTGTGCTTTGTGGATCTGGAGAAGGCTTTCGACCATGTCCCTCGGGGTGTCCTTGGGGTACTTAGGGAGTGTAGTCCGGGGTCCTTTGCTCAGGGCTGTCCGTCCCTGTATGACCGGAGCAAGACTGTGTTTGCATTGCTGGCAGTAAGTCAGGGCATGTTGGTCTCCACCAGGGCTGCCCTTTGTCACGGTTCGGTTCATTGTTTTTATGGACAGAATTTCAAGGCGCAGTCAGGGGTCGGAGATGTCCGGTTGGACCCACAGGATCTCATCTCTGCTGTTTGCAGACGATGTTGTCCTGATGGCTCCATCCAACCTGGACTGCAACATGCTCTGGGACGTTTGCAGCCAAGTGTGAAGCAGCTGGATGAGAATCAGCACTCCAAATCTGAGGCCATGGTTCTCAACCGAAAAAAAGGTGGTTGGTCCCCTCAGGTGGTGGGGATCCTTCCCAAGTGGAGGAGTTCAAGTATCTCGGGTCTTGTCACGGGAGGGAAGATGGACGTGAGATTGGACAGGCGATCTGTTGTGGTAAAGAAGCTGAGTCAAAGACAAAGCTCTCGATTTACCTCAATCTACGTTCCTACCCTCACCTACGGTCATGAGCTTTGGGTAATGACGAAAGGACAAGGCGAGTCGCGGATCAAGCGGTCGAAATGAGTTCCTCCGCAGGGTGGCTGGGCGCTCCCTTAGAGATAGCTCAGTCAACAGGAGGAGCTCAGCGTAGAGGCGTTGCTCTCCACGTCGAGAGAGCCAGCTGAGGTGGCTCGGGCATCTAAGTTCCGGATGCCTCCCAGAGCCTCCCTGGAGATGTGTTTCGGGCATGTCCACCTGGGAAGAGGCCCGGGGAAGACCCAGGACACTGGAGGGACTATGTCTCTCTGCTGCCTGAAACGCCTTGGAATCCCCGGAGGAGTGTCTGGGCGAAGTCTGGAGTCCTCTTAGCTGCTGCCCCCGCGGACCTGGCACCGATCAGCAGAAGAAGATGGATATATGGATGAATAGCAGCAGGTAAAAAACCAGCCTAATCTGTGCACACAAAAAACCTACTGTAATCAGTGTGAGAAGTGGAGTTTGAATAAGGCTAAAAAAACAACTTGCACCATTACGTCACCATGAGCGAACAAAACACATGCACATGGCTCATCTGCATACACAGGAGCAGATCTAGCTCCTTGTAAACATTATTTTGTTGTTTATTACTGCTTACCGCACACGCCACCACTCATCACTACATCGATTTCCTTTAGTCTGGTTTGCTGAGGCTGCCATTACAGAGCGCTCTATGGGGTTGCTGTCTATTCCACATACTGCCACACAACCAGATCACAAGCTGGCCATCATATCTAAACACCGGGTTTAAGATGTACAGTGAAGATACAAGAGCAGAGGTGTCCAAACTTTAAACCATAAGTCATCATAATAGTGTATTCGAAGTGTCCAAGTGCAATCCAGAATACTGAATCAGAATAATAATATAATAATTCAATTGTGTTTTTTTAAAGCCATTAGAAAAACAGTCTAGGCTGTTTTTAATGTTTTTATGACACGGACGATTTGCACAGGACTAACATAGAACACTTAATTAAAGAATTAATGCAATTTACTTGGGATCCATAGGCAATACTAGCCTGTGTGAACTGGGCTTAAGTTTCTTGCCCAATAACAATATGCAATAACAATATGCAATAACAATATGCAATAACAATATGCACTGGTGAAGCAAGAGATTTCCCTACCAAAATGAAGATTTTTTACATTTGTAAAAAAAAAGAAAGAAAATCAATCAATAAAAAATAATGATACTTTAAATACTTTATTTAACTACTACTACTACTACTACTACTACTACTACTACTACTACTAATACTACTACTACTACTACTACTACTACTACTACTACTACTACTCTACTACTTACTACTACTACTATTACTACTACTACTACAACTCTAACTCACTCATCTTGTGTCTTCTTCTCTCTATATCTGCTTCTGACAATCCACCATTCTCTTTCGTTGCAAATATTACCATAATTCTTTGCCTGCACTGCATAGCACCCTATATGATTGATGCATCAGTGTGCTGCAACAGTGTCTCTATCCAGGCCTATGTTAGCTTAGTGCTAGAATCGGATGGGTGACATTTGGACTGCAAAGGCCAGGGCATCCCTCAGTTGTTTACACATCCTCTCGCTCTCACTACCACCACATGTTAAGAAATGCATGAGTCCGACCACTCATGCAGCACGGTTCAGTGAAGTAGCACGTTTTCAGCAGATTTAAGTACTTTTTTATGTCTTTTTGCGGCAAGATTAAAAGCTGAATCGTAATTTGCTTTTGAGGTTTACGGTATAGTATAATGGAGCAACATTCTATAAAATAAAATTTATGACTTTTAACCATGGTATAATGTTCCTTGTTATTAGTTTACTCAAAGTTGTATATCGATTGATCATGCATGTTTGAATAATCCTTATTGCTTCTGTATTTGTGACTTGAGTGCACAGAAAATTTCTGTCTTCACTCCGCCCACTGCTTTGCTCTTGGTGGTGATTAGGCTGCTTCATTTTTTTTTTTTTTTTTTTACAATGTGGGTTAGAAAATGTCATGTAAAATTTAAAAAAAGAAAAACATAAATTAACACTAAATGAAATTTGCTGCTGCTACAGAAAATTCCCATCTGAAATGAAGTGATTGACATTTCTATAATTGAGTTGTTTTAGATCAATATTGCGGTTTACAATTAACAAAATGCACAAATTATGATCCATGAATGTTGAAGTTTAATGCTAAATACCCAAAAATAATTATATTACTTCCATCCATCCATCTTCTTCCGCTTTATCCGGGCCGGTCGCGGGGCAGCAGTCTAAGCAGGGACTCCCAGACTTCCTTTTCCCAGACACTTCCTCCATCCTCCGGGGGATCCCGAGGCGTTTCCAGGCCAGCCGAGAGACATAGTCCTCCAGGTGTCCTGGGTCTTCCCCGGGCTCCTCCGGTGGGACATGCCCGAAACACCTCCCTAGGAGGGCGTCCAGGAGGCATCCGGAATAGATGCCCGAGCCACCTCAGCTGGCTCCTCTCAACGTGGAGGAGCAGCGGCTCTACTCCAAGCTCCTCCCGTGTGACTGAGCTCCTCACCTATCTCTAAGGGAGCGCCAGCCACCCTGCGGAGGAACTCATTTCGACCGCTTGTATCCGCGATCTTGTCCTTTCGGTCACTACCCAAAGCTCATGACCTAGGTGGAGGGTAGGAACGTAGATTGACCGGTAAATCGAGAGCTTTGTCTTTCGACTCAGCTCCTTCTTCACCACATCGGTCCGATGCACGCGACCGCATCACTGCAGACGCTGCACGATCCGCCTGTCAATCTCACGTCCATCCTTCCCTCACTCGTGAACAAGACCCGAGATACTTAACTCCTCCACTTGGGGCAAGGACTCCCCACCCACCCGGAAGGGCAAGCCACTTTTTCCGTCGAGAACCATGGCCTCAGATTTGGAGGTGCTGATTTCATCCCAGCGCTTCACACTTGGCTGCAAACCGTCCCAGTGCATGTTGCAGGTCCAGGTTTGATGGAGCCACAGGACAACATAATCTGCAAACAGCAGAGATGAGATCCTGTGGTCCCCAAACGGAACCCTCCGCCCCTGACTGCGCCTGAAATTCTGTCCATAAAAACAATGAACAGAACCGGTGACAACAGGGCAGCCCTGGCGGAGTCCAACACGCACTGGGAACAGGTCTGACTTACTGCTGGCAATGCGAACACAGCTCCTTCCCGGTCAATACAGGACGGACAGCCGAGCAAAGGCCCCGGACCCATACTCCTGGAGCACCCCCCGAAGGCACTTCGGGGACACGGAAAGCCCTCCAGATCCACAAAGACATGTGGCTGGTTGGCAAACTCCCATGAACCGTCGAGCACCCGATGGAGAGTATAGAGCTGGTCAGTGTTCCAGACCAGGACGAAAACCACTGCTCCTCCTGAATCCGAGGTCGACTATCGGTCGGATTCTCCTCTCCAGTACTCTGGAATAGACCTTTATTACTTCTTTAATGCTAAAGCTAACACTAACCAGATGTAATTATGTTCAACTTGCCACAACAGGTTCCGTTCACGTTGTAGAATGTGAAGATGTTTTGATCACATTGGATTTTGCCATGAAATATCCAAAAGGTAAATTCACAAATGTTGAACCTGATTTTAGGAACTAAAACTGAGAACTCATTGTACCACAGCAAAAGTCTGCATTTTAACAATAGTTATTTTAGCTGTATTATATATACTGGCAAATAGATTGTTGTGTGTTGTGAACAGGGGACGATTTGAACTGGACATCTACTGGTTATTAGATAAAGGCTTAGCCTACTACACAATTTTTGAAATCTTCGCATTGGCTATAAATGGCCACATAGCAACACGTTTGATCCGATTTAATAAATATTTGTTCTCCTCAGCTTCCGACGCACAAAGCCAGGCTGAAAATAGAGTGTGACAAAGAAACACATAATAAACATATGTTGTTTTCTTTTGGTAGAATTTTAAAAATAACTGGGCATCACGGCATGTGGGCGTAAGAGAGAGAGAGAAAGACAACTGTCCATGACAACGCTTCGCCTCAAGCGCTAAAGGCGAGAATCTTCACAGCAATCCACATTAAGATAAGATAAGATAAAATAAGAACACCTTTACTTGTCCCACAATGGGGAAATTCCAACATTGCAACACACAGTTTAAGAAGAGAATATAAGCATGCAATAAAATTAAGATAAACAAATTATGGTCTAAAGTTTAACTCAATGTGCAGGCAAATTAACAACAAAAAAAGTACAATAAGTGGCTATGACCGTGGTTGAATAAAGCGCAGCATATGGACAGAACAAATGCCATGCAAATAGCAGTTAAAGTGACTTAAGTGTTCAAACAATATGAGAAATATCTGAAGTGGTGTTCAAAATTGATAGAATTGGTGATAAAGAAAAAATACATTTGGTCAACAGTTGTTTCAAACTACTATACTTTTTAAGTATAAGCACATAAGTGACAGAAATACAGAGATGCCTTTACCTGGAATCCTCCACAGTATGGCATTATGGTCATATACATTCCTACATTGAGTGGGTCACCTCTCCATAGGTTTGACCTGTAACTTGGCCTTGTGGCATCATATGCTTGTCTCCGTGAACATATATACAGTCATCCATTCTGTGGAACCTTCAAAGCAAAGCAATAACATCTCCATGAAGGCAAGCAGGTGGCATACCCTCTAAAAGTAAGACTTACCCTTTAAATTTACACATTGCACATCTAATGAATAAAGGTTTAAATTGTATGAAAAATGCATATGTGGTAAACCCTGAAACAACGTATATTCAGTGCATTCAACACTATAAGTTCACTATAAAATTCAGCATAAAATTCACTGTGAAAACATTCACAGCAAAAATCCAAGATGCCAAGACCTTAGCAATCGACTGAGTGCAACAGAGAGGGATAGAGGCTGTTTCCTATTGGCATTTCTCTTCTGTGGGCGGAGTTTACAGTTGAGGATGGGGTTTTGAGGAAACTAATTCGAATAAACTGATTTTTTTTTAGGAGGATGGATTTACTCACTTAAAATCGCTTAATGTCTTTGGTATGTAAATTGGTAAGAATTTTCTCACTGCCAATTTTACACTCTTTTACAACTTGAAGGCCTGAAATACATGCATTGAAAATGAAAAAAACACATATATAATTCTTCATTTAGATTTTTCTAAATGGTTAAAAGCAACACTAATGATGTGCTTAAAAACACTTTATATCCTTTCTCATGATCATATATCATTCACTTCTCATACTCGGTAGTCCTTCTTACTCACACAGTTGTCCAGGGACTGACCACCTCCAAATCAAGCCAAACCTCATCCAACACAGTCACACAGAAAGTGTTGGACACAAGAGTATAACCTGGCTATAGAGAAGGATACCAACTGCCCTCTTCCCAAATAAGACGCCCTCTCATCGCACCTGCACTAGTGCCCCCCTAAGATCATTCCAATAGTCCTTTAAATCTCGCTACTTCTTCGCTCCCTCTTCTCTCCCTCATTTTCTCTCTGTCGCTCCTACTCGTTTGTGCATGTTATCTGGGGCTATCCATTAGCGCTGCTCCTCTCCTCTAGTTAGGAGGCAGAATGAGCCTGAGAGCAGCTCTATTGATTTCAATGGGAATGTGCTTACGCCGGCATCAATATCTCTGCACATGGGGATGGCTCCTGTTAGCCCCTGCCCCCCTCCACAGAGCTGCTGATACAGGGAAACCTGACTAAACCCAGCCCGACTGTAAGAAATACCCCTAACACTTTCTGCTCACTGACTGTAGAAAAGGCAGATGGGCTGAAACGGAGAGGTTTTGGCTTGCATAGCGATGTCTGCAGCCTGTTAGCATCTGGACTGAAATGTGTTATAGTGGAGGAAAGTGGATGTCAAAGCTATTGTCTAAGTGAATCTAAGTGAATGTAAAGTGCATGACAGGTTTAGTATTACACCTTTTCACCAAAATGTAGTAATTTGACCTTTTTGTTGTTGTTGAAGTTTATGGTTTTATTTGTAGCAGCAGCAGAAATGACATAGATATAGGCAAGGCAAGGCAAGGTATGTTTATTTGTAGAGCACAATTCGTACACATGGCAATTCAAAGTGCTTAACAGGAAAAGAATGCTTTAAATAGTAGTCGGCAACATGACATAGTGGGGGCCTGGTCTGATGTGGGTGAAAAGCTACTTTTGGTCTTACCAGGCGGGAATTTAAAAGTGTAAAAAATATCCAGTTGTCTGACCGTATATGGCCAAATAAACGTGTTTATCTCCACCATGCACAGAGACAAGGTGCAACGTCTCGCTCTCTCTCCCTCTCTCTCTCTCTCTCTCTCGCTCTCTCTCTCAGCGCTTGCTCTGTGTTTTCTCCATATGAGAAAGTTTACACATCCCCCCACAGAGCAGACGAGCTGTAGGTTTCAAGGACTGAACAATATGAAACAGATAATAGCCTGCACTGCATTATTATGGGTCATAAATGAAAAGAGAGAGGATACAGAGCAAGGACAGATGAGGAGAGCGAGTACGATAGTTCAGCACATCAGGCCACAAGAAGCGGTGGTAAGAATGGTAAGAATGACAGGAGCCAATTTAGCCAATTGAAAAAATATGCTAATTTGCATGCAGAGCAATCAAAGCGATTTCCGTAGCCGTGCTCATCGTGCTGACATGATCTCAGCAAAGGAGCAAAAACCTCTCCTCAAAAGTTACAAAAACACAAGTTCAGACATTCTAATGGAGGTGTATGAAGCACCTGGAGTGTTTAGGGGCCACTTTAGACCACTGCTGTTCTCTGCAGCACACCACGTCCAGGGGCGTTTCTAACAAGCACACTCTGGGGGCATGAACAGGGGGACCTGATGGAAACTTATTTTATTTTATGTAGTAATTCAATTTAAATAATTACATTTGTATTTTTGTATCAAAAATAAAATTGTTCTAGCATTGTTTTGTTTAACAGTTGTGAGATTATTGGCTTGTGCTCAAATAAAAAAACATAAACCTTAAAGCTTTTGGGCAGAATTAATCACAACAGGCCATGCCAAGCATTATTCAAACAAATGCACTAAAACCACACAAAAACCAGAAAGCACTCCTGTTTTGGACCAAATCCCCACCAGTACATTTGGATAAATATGGACAAATAATAAGTTAGTAAGCTTATCCTATTGATCAGATGGATCAGTTGTAAAAAAAACAAAAAACATCCCAGATAGCCGCGATCGTGGTCACGTTGGGGGTTGGGCCAATTTTATTCTCCCAGTCCAGTCCTGTTGAATTTAACATTCTTATGAATGAACTGATGCTTTATCCAGTGACAATGTGACCTACTCGAGTGGCTGGAGCACCAGAGTGTTGAGCTTTGGGATCGAGGGGGCAAAAGTGTGTCTGCGGAAGGCAGGGACACTGAGAAGGAGCAGCCCTTGTGACAAAAGGTCTCTTATGATTTAGATGAGATAAATATGTTGTTTTTGGTGCTTTGGGGTTTTTATTAGTCAGGTTTTATTTGGCCTATTCATAATACCTGGTGGTCTTGCTTACATTCACCATGTTCCCTGTGCAGTATGTTGTGTGCCCTACCAGGATGAGAATGAGACATTTTCATGAATAATGTACAGTACACCTAATGCAGAATGTGCACGCTATGCATATCAATGCATAACAAATAGCCTCTTTTTGAAGTTATTTTGGCTACTGATGAAATGTAATAATCACATTTGGAAGATGGGACGCTGGCCTGATCTGGCCCCCGGGCCTTAAGTTGAATAGCCCTGTTATACACATTCATACATGAATTACATTATAAGGAATTGTTCGTCTGCTCTTGTCATAAGCCGAGTGTATTGTTATAAACTTGTCATAAGCACTTTAAATGTATATAGCATGTTTGAAACAACTCCAGTGGCACAAAGTGATGTAGAAAACTGCATTCCAAGTTGCTATAATAATCATAGGAGCACAATCTAGAATGGAATTTGCATTGGAATAAAATTTAGCTTCACAGAAGGACAACTGAGAATAGGCTATAAAGACAATTTTTATTTTTTTTATTATTATTATTATCTATTTCTTATCTTTATAAACAAACTAACAAAAGTATATTTAAAAGAAGACATGATGACATGATTGAGTCCAAATGTATAGTTAGTAACTTTATAGTAGTCCTCATAATCAGTCGTTTGGAAGTTCAATCTCAGCTCTGACTAATGTTGCCGTGTGTCCTTCACCCGTTGTGAATGTGTGATGGTTTGGTTGTTGCACATTTGCACTTCCCTCAGTCCAACCCAAGTCAGCTGTGGCCTTTGAAATAGTTTACCACGTAAAGATTATGTGAAGAAAATGATGATGAAACCTCGAATTGCAGTTATTGGACATATGTATCTAACCATGTTTTTATTCAAATGCTTTTGCACCAAATCAGATCTTGTATTAATTTGTCCGATCTCTCCAGCCAAATACTAGTTGTGCTTCTGACAGAACAGGCTAACAGAGAGGATGGCCAGTCCACAGGTCAAGGTAAGAGCGACACATTTAAAATCAATGGGGCCTTATTATCACACTGGCCCCCACAGAGGTCATGGGAAATGTGGGGCTGAGACACACCCCCAGAGCTGGGCGGGACGGGGCTGGAAAGAAGGACCATACCTCCAACGGGACAGGGGAGAAGAGGAAGGTAACAACGTGTAGATGAGATTAAACAAGGGATGGTTGATTTTGGAATACAGTTTTCAAGCTGTACAAATGTTTAGGTCCAGAGTAATAATATTTGAACAAAGATGGAAATATGAACTTCTAAACTAACTAACTTCTAAATTGTTTTTTAAAAAAAAATTCTCCAAGTGAATTTTTTTTCACAAGATTCTGACAATGCGCTGTTTTATATATATATATATATGTGTGTGTATATATATATATATATATATATATATATATATATATATATATATATATATATATATATATATATATATATATATATATATATATATATATAAAAGAATGATACAAATCATCATCATGGTCATAGGGCATTCATTTATCACCAACATGAAATAGTCCATACAATTTGACAATATTGTGGCAGAAGCTCCAAAAGAAATCTTACACAAAGGAGTCTCAAACATGACACCCCAAGATATGTACTAAAAGTCATCCTGCCTGACATTCCAATGTTCCAATCTCTCCCATTCAAGCTCCAATTTGATGTTATTCTAATCCTAACCTGAACAACACAATTTTATTTTTTCCACTATTCCCAGGATGAAAGCTGCATGGACCAGGCCTGCTACCCTCTCTTCTGCTCCACAAATCCTGTTACACGGCCTCTCCGCCTCTGTCAGAGCAAACAAAGACCCCATCAGCACATGTGGATTCAGGCCATTCTACAACAACCAATGTGAAATCAGAGGAGAAGAGTATCCACTGTACACTGGCTTTGTGTGGACAGTAAAGAAAAAGAAAAAAGCAATGGCAGTTTAGGTTTCAGATGGCATAACATTCAATAGGCCTTTTGCGGTTAAAGAGTTGGTGTTCATGTAACATCACAGCATTTAAAATTGCTCATAGTTTAAAATTGAGCTGGAGGACAGGTCACACGGGGGTCAAGTGCATATGGCAAAAAATGACTGCACATTTCACTAAAATGTACAGCGACCTTGATAATATTTATTTTATTCCATACTAAACTAAACAATTTGTCTATTCATCAGTAGTTTGACTTTTTGCTGATGTTTATAATCCTCATATGGTTGGACATGAGCCGCAGATGTGACATATGTAGAGGTAATTCCACAATTGTTACCAAGCAAATATATTGTAAACAAGGGTAATAATCCACATGTGATTTTACAAATAATATTACCTGATAATACCTTTATTATGTTCAATTACTGTTCGAACTGTCAGAAAAATGTGTCCGTAGTCTGTAAATTGCCCATACTGACGACACGGAGAGAGGGATTTTGTTTTAAAAACTTCCTGAACTTTTCCAACTTCTATTTTTCAAATGTTCACACAGCAAAGAGCAAATTGACCGATGTAAAACTATGACAAATATTTACCACAGGGACAATCACAAAAACAAAGTAGTAATTAGAAAAACACGAGAACCTGTCACATATTTGATATATGGTTAATGTCCGATTCACATGAAACGAAATCTGGCACAAAGTTCAACGTCTTCCCTGCCACTCATTTGCTTTTTTGGTTCGATTGTATATTTTTCTTCATATGTATAACAAATGTTTCCCTTTGACATTGTTGCTGCAAACCTATCACAAATCGCTATAACCTCTCAACCAATCTCCTCCCTATATATCCATAAAAATACCCTTTTTGCATTTCCTCTTTCTGCCGTTTCAGCTAAAACCCGCCTCATCTCAACTCCAGCAGACCCATCAGCCGCCTCTGCCTCGCCACCTCTCACCGATAATACCAATAAAACGACCAACGATCAAATGACCAAATATAAACCCAATCAAGAATACATTATTTGCTTGTACCGTCTCTCAGTGTTACAAGCATGCATGGTTAAAACATGCAAGGCTAGTGCTAAGCCACGTTGCCAGTGTTAATGCTGCTGACATGTACGTTCTGGTTGAGGCGCAGGAGCTTGTGTGGTGATGTGAGGAGGCCAGTGATTTCCCTGTAGTACACTTTTGAGATCCCACATACAGACAGAGGGAGGGAGGGCCACACTGGAAGAATGAGAACTGTTTTATTACATCCAAAGCTCAGGACAACAGGAACGAACAGATTCATACAAGGATAATCGTCAAAGGGCTCGTCAAGGTTCTACTGCCACCATTTACACAATCACGCTTCAACATCAGGTTATTTCACAGTGATCACAGGACTTATTTTTGTTCCGGTAACATTTTTAGTATTGTCCCCTTTGACCTGTTTTTGCATATGAGAGGAAAACATGTGTGGGAAATGAGAGGTTCCCCTAACTACAATTTGGTTCCTATAGTGTATATTTCTTTCTGTTGTCCAAAGGATTATAATCTGATCATAGTAATTCCATCGCTATAAATCTGTAATTTAGGCCCAGAATTTTACAATTTAGATTAAACTATAACATACGTGAATCATGATTTTCCACTGCAAAACACAACTGATCTGAAATATTTTGATAATAGAGACGGGTCCACTAACTTCCTGTTTAAAATTGCAGAACTGAGAGGCCTCGAAGCGACATTTCACCATGGCAAACAGCAAATTAGTATTCATCATTTTTTTAAATCAAATCCAAAACTGTGATGGATCAATATTGAAAAGATATTACAGTATTTTTGTCATATTACCAAACCCATTACAATGCCACCATATTGCCAGACAAATTCTATGATGTTCTCCTGTCTTCCACACCGCTTCCTTCTTTACAAAGCTAAATAATGCCCAGATGCCTCCCACATTCTCACTCACCTCTCACTTTGGTCAGAGGACATTCTCCTTTTTCTCACCTACTATTTCAGCCTCCACCTATTCTCATTTCCTCCACTGCTCCTCATCTCCAGCATCCTGCCACTATCTCTGCTCTTGTACATGTGAATTATGCACCATTGGCTTTCCCCTTCCAAGTCTATTTCCAGAGGCTTTGGCATTGCTGTCCAATTTTCTCTATTATTTAACACTTTAAAACTTTCTGACCACAAAACCCTCTCTCAGGGAATCAAATGTTAATACAGTGGTTCCTCTGACTAGGATTTACCGATTTGTCCAGTTCAAATAAGTTTCGATCGTGTGTGGCTATTGTATGGATGACTGTACATTTGTAATGGAGGGTGGGTGACGTATTCAAGACTTTTCAAAGTCAGTGACAAATGACAAAGCATTCCAAAGTTATCGATTACACATTTGCAGCTATCCTCATTTTGGTGCTATTGTTAGCTGCTTTGAGCCTCATTTAAACTGCCTTTCACCCCAGTGCAGCATGCAGGTTTGACCAGTTTTACTTGATTTCCCATACATTTCTACAGCAGTGATTAACAATGCACAGTATGGAATTAACATACATATTTCCATGGAGACAAGCAGCTCTCCATCAGGCAAAGTTACAGATTTGGGGTCTCATTTTATGTAGGGGTTAAGGCCCACTGAGCTAGGCCCCGGTCACCCGCGACCCCTATCGGGCACAAGTGGTAGAAAATGAATGAATTAATTTATAAAGTGTGCATACAGGTACATATAAAAAAAAGTTGCATGTGTGAGTTCCTATGTTACGTTTGTGATATAATGTGACATCGAAATCAGTCAAAAATTGTCAAAACAACTTGCACTTTGAGGGTTTCAGAAATGAGGCCGAAGGTAACGCCACGAGATGGTTGCAAGTTTGAAGAAGTTTGTGTTTTGTCCGTCCGTACATTTTTAGTAATCTTTTCATGAAACTTTTTATAAAGGAGACCCCGGCTCTGTGCAGAGACGATCCCGCTCACTGTGAGAATGTTTTCCAAAAGGCAAGATATTAATGCCATACTGTCGGACATTCTAGACGAAGCGATAATGCCTCCAACCACAATAGTTACATAGTGCACTTTTAATTGTCAGTTTGGGGGCAGAAGCTTTATAAACTTTACTAACTTATCATTTCTTTTCATGCTAAGACATAATTTTGATTTCTTCACAGTTTATTGTGTTATTACATGGCATGAGGTTACGCTAGCTTCCTGCCCAATGTGCGAGTTCATACTTCATTGTGATTAGCTACATCCGCTTGTCCCAATAACTATGAGAAACCCGAAAAGCAGAGATGAGAAATACATACAAACTCCCCATAGAAAGACCTCACTTGGGAATCAAACCCCACGCCTTCTTGTTATGAGGGAGGAGTCCTAACCATTATGCCACTCTACCTGCCTGTTATTATCCCTTGTATACATATTATTACAGAATCATTGTTTTTCATCTCACTAGCTTGAATCAAATTGTTTACAGTTTTTCCCATGCGCCTTCGCCTGTCCCAGCTCCGCCCTATCTGTGTCTGATTAGCACCTCAGCGCAGGGACCAGGACGATCTCCTATCTCCTATCTCCTATCTCCTATCTCCTATCTCCTATCTGCATCCCCATCACTCCTCTTACTTTTTCCTCTCTCTTCAGGGTTATCAACACAAACTGACCCAGGGAAACACGACAGGCGTATATTTTACTGGGACAAGGGGAAAAACAAGATGGAAAAACCTTGACAGTAAATGAGCGGATGTAATGGAATTGTAAAAGTCTAAAAATCTTTAGTAAACATAATAATCACAAAAATAAGAAAGAAAAGGACATTCGAACGGCAAATATTAATTTTACATGTTTGAATTGATTTATTTTTCCCTCTAGCAGCCAAACATTTTACTCAATTAAGAACCTTAAGCCTTTCGTTATTCAAAAATAAAATTAGTACAATGTAGTGGTCCTTGAAATTACTCAAGTGAGAGTAAAAAGTATTTGGGGAAACTACTACGTTACTCAAACTCAAGGATAGATTACAAGGATTACAAACTAAATCCAATCTGAAATAAGAAGCAGAAATCATGTTAACATCATTGCTGACATAAAGATTCCGTCACCTAATAGATGTATTTACATGTGTGCCTGAAAAGTACTGAAAAACAACCCACCCCAACAACAAGTTCAACATGTGAAAGTGTAAACATTTTGAGAAAGGTTCTATTGACACAATATTGTCAGAAATAGTAACAACAGCTTGCAAAAAGATGCATACTCTCCCTGACAGCTCAAAATGACATCTATCTTTCTCTATAATTCATGCTAAGCCATCCCAAGCAATCATCAAGAGTGTATGAGTGACATGGATATGGCATTAGCCAAACACGCATGACCGAAAACCACTGGCCATCTAATCTGCCATGGCTAATGTGCATTAAGAGCTGGTTAGCAGCAGTTAGCTCAGCATGTGGACCAATAATGCTAATATTCACATATAAGTAAATGCAGCGTGACCGGACAGGATCAGGTCAATGTTACATATTAAGATGTGGAAGACTTTCCCCACTAAACATAAGTAAGATGTGATGGATTTAACCTGTCAGCTAGGGGCATGAGCAGATCAAAGCACTTACCATGAGGGCAAAATGGGACCTTTAAATGAGGCTAAACATCTGAACTCTGCCCACAACCACAGTTCAAATGCTGAACTGGGCAGTGTCTGGAGGTCTAAAGGGGTGGGGTCTCCAGGTGTTTGTCAACAGAAACACCTGCTTTAATCAGGCCAGTACAGTGTGATGTCACAGAACACATGAAATCACACCCACTAGGAGAAACACACACTCTTTGACCAGAAAGGTACAAATCTACTTAATTTGCACTAAAATTTTATTAAAAACCCCATGTAAAAATTGGATTTAGGCTGGATTCACACACATGATTCAGACCTAAATTGATGAGCCCATTTCCAAAATTGGTTTCAGTGTCAGTCCAGGTTTAGTCCCAATTTTGATGTGGTGAATGTGCAAGTGTCAACGCACCCTCATGTTTTTATCCTGCTTTAAACTTTAAAGTTGCAGTAGTAGTTGTTGTTGTTGTTGTTGTTGTTGTTGTTGTGCAAATATTGTGCGAATGGTAGGTGTACTATCCACATTATACAGTCCCAACCACTTCTACTTCTGACTGCTACTGATCCACATTTCCATTCCACTAGTCTGTGTAGAACATATATCGGCAGCCCTGTGCAAAATCACACAATCCCTACGCAGACACAGGTAGAACATGCAAGCTCTAATGGAGAAAGGCCCCACAAGGTTCAAAACTAGGACGTTTGGCCCATAGCCTTTATTTGACAGGACGGTGCAGGGTGAAATGGGGATAAGACTGAGGAAGGACATGCAGCAAACTGTCGAGACTCACCGCGTTGTGGTAAAATACTTTGCAGTAACGTTATTCCAAAACTACTTCAAGATCTTCACTTGTCTGTGTCCTGTTGCTTATCTTACATATATCCTTTTAGCACCAACCAAAATAGTCCACTTGTATTCCAGGATACTGCCTACACTTTGGCAAAACAAGATAAGAGCAGTGCCGTTCTACTTTTAGCTCTAAACGTCTTTGGAGAGCTTGTTAAAGTCAAATGTAGCCTCCAGATATTATCACCATTAATTAGGATAGGTCCGGCTAGATCCTGAGAGGAAGGAGTGGGAGCAATCACTGCCTTAGAGACACCGAGTCTGGGTAGAGCTGTGCAAGGTGGGCCCTTGATGGAGCACTTCTCTGGAGCGAAAGACACGAAGGCTATGGCTGGTGGCTTTGGTAAGCTTTCCTGTGTTAATAAAAAGATATTGGTGTCATTACACAGTCAAATCAGCAATATATATATTTTGTTGTTGGTCATGGTCATGATACTTTAGCAAGTACAGGAGTGTAACATTTGGAGTAACACATTTTCTTTTATTCACCTTATTCCGCACAGACTACTTTTACTTCTGACGGCTATAAAACCACACTTCCTTTTCCTAAACAGGAACTCCTTTCAATTAGACGGAGAACTATAGAAAAGTCTCATTGTCAAGATATTATCTAAAGTAGTGTGAAATATTCCAACGTTCATCAACAATGCACCCTTTCTCTGGGTGGTTTGTAGACGGTACAGAACAGTCAAGATCGACAACTGTAAAGAGGGGTACCATTAATTGCAATTCCCGTGGCAACTTCCAGAATAAGGTGAATATTGCGATATCAATTCTAGGCACATCGCCCTGCCCAAGTGGACTAGCTCATGACAGAGGAGTTTGACTGCAAAGGAGATAGTGATGCAATCCAATGTACAATGCTATTTTTATTTGGCCATTATTTAAAGGTGCAGTGTCCGCTCCCGCACACTGCCAGCTCTGTTCGGTAGAAACCATGGCTCTGTGGTAAGCACTTCATTCTCATTCTATGTGTATGTGCTTGGTTCTATTGTCCATTCGGCTCATGTGCCCGAGTGCTCCTGCCTCCCAGCCCCAGCCCCAGCCCCAGCCACAGCCCCTGCGCCGCGAGTGACAGCAAATGCAGGGGAGAGGGTCAGCCTGCCGAACACTGCCGCATTCTGGAGCGTACGTACAAAATAAATCACTTCATCAGCAAGCAAGCAAGCAGAAATATAACATTTAAATATTACAAAATAATGGTTCCAAACATTCTCAGGAATCAGGATTCAGGACTTTTTTTTTGCCATTGTCAAACCTGATCTCATTGTTCTGAGATCAGGTTTTTTAAATGTGTTTTTTGAAAGAATTATTAAAAGGTGCTACAAGTGTTTTTTGGGCTTTATGGACACCTTTATTTCTAATTCAAGGCATAGCTCAAAAACAAGTACAATTTCCTGGGACATAAAATCACAGCAGAAGGTGCAAACACGTATTGGTGTACTGAGGACGTTTAAATGAGGCAAAAAACAATAGCTTCGGCAGCTAGCAATACAGTGACTTACTTTACACAATTTGAACATTTCTATGATCAGAATGAGTGTTGGAGATAAAGACATACTTGACATTAAGGAGTTTTTAGACATACTGTAACTTAGAGCTTTTTGACTATGGCAAAAACTATAATCACTCACTTTTTAAACAATTACTTCTAAACTGTCAAAATTAACATGTATATACAGACCTGACATATTTTATTGGAAACATTTTGTGACACATTCTGAACAGAAATAAATTCCTTTTTTTTGTCACGACATTTTAAGAAGATAAAAATATCCGTCAAATTTGCATGATATTGGCTGTTTTAAGAAAACATATTAAAATATACTTGTTTTAATCTTTAACCTTGTTATAACTGTGTCCCCTGATCATTTGTTTATTAAAAGGAGTATTTTGATTAAAGCATTACTGAAGTATGCATGAATCATTGATCGACATCTGAGATTTGTGTGTTCGGAAAATCTCTATTTTCACCTACCGCCTATCTCCACCCACAGCTCTGGGCTTCCTAGCAATCATTCAAAAATTAAAAAAAATCTGACTTTGGTTAAAGCTAAACACATTACAGCACCAGTAGTAATACTTCTTGGATGTGGTCTCATAGTCTACTATTGGTGGCACTACTTTTTGTCAGTCACTCTGGCACAACACGCCGGCCCCTGCTGACTCTACTTCGGTCTCAATCTGCTATAGGAGCCCAACTGGGACCAACTCCAAATGTGAAATTATGTGGAAAAGACGATAAATGTATTACTGCCTTGTCTGATAGTATACACTACAGCATCAAATTAGCCTTTGTGGGATATTAGCCAGCACTATAGGGCAAAGAAAGTATTTTGGGATAATTTGCAGTTCAAAACGGCAAGGAATCATCTGATTAGTAATAAAGAACACACACACAAACAAAGTAAATAGGAGAAGATTTAAGGTTTATTCGGTGAGGGTCTCATTCAGCTTTCTGGTTGGATAAATATTAACACAATCTACTTTTAATGCTTTTGAACATGTTTAGCATGGGCCCAGTACAACATATGTACATATGTTTTGTGAAATATGAAATCAGTGTACAATAAATGAATAATAATGGGTGCACGGTGGCAGAGAGGTTAGCGCTCTCGCCTCCCAAGAAGGAAATCATGGGTTTGATTCCTGGGCGAACATTACATCACATGATTTTCTCTGGGTGGAGCCCTTGTTGCTGTGGGTTCTCACTGTCCAGGGTGTACCCCGCCTAAGGCCCAAAGGCACTGGGTCACCTGCAACCCCTAACAGGAACAAGTGGTAGAATATGAATGAATGAATGAATGTACAATAAATTTGTAATGGTTTACAATTCATTTGACCAAAAGGGGAGATCACAGATACATTGTGGATTTAAAGATTTGGTGTTTGGTGTTAAGCATGAAAAAAACCAGCCAGCGTTCAAATCAGACCAAATTTCACATTCAATAAACAAACTGAAAAGTATTAAATAATCCCCATTTTATCCTGCAAGTCACCTCACCTGCCTGCTCCAATCAGGGGGGAAGAGGTGAGTGATGGAGAGGGTGAGCCAAGGACCCATGGGTGACAGGCAGCAGGGGCGAACAGCGTGAACTTTGACCTCCAGCGCACACACACACACACACATGCTAACAGGCTAACAGCAGGCTAACGGAGATTGAGTACCGCTTCAGAACGACATTAGCATTCCCCTCACAGACACGTCACGCTGCAGGGTAACCACACAATCGGTGCCAAACCAGAGGTGCAAGTTATATTCCAATCCAGGGTTTGGGCATGAGGCAGAGGAGCGCGACATGGTCATGGATTCATTCAGGGACAAACGTTCTCTCAACAGCAGGAACTTGAATAAATGACCTGATATAACATTGAAGCAAGTACTTAGTATTAAACTATAATATATGAAGATCATTATTTTGCATTTTGTTCATTGTAAAACACAAAATTGGACTTCTAAGTATTACAATTGAATTTTACAAAAACATCTATGACAAAAATAACTAGGAAATTTACTTCTGGACTTCAAAAAACTTCACTAAGTTCCAATTCTGTCCTTGGGCCAGACATTTGAACCATATTGACAACTTCAGTGACAGTTACAATGTAGTTTTCTCACCCTTTCCTCTGGATTTGGATAAACAAATACGTTTCTTTACTACTACTACTACTCCTACACCTACTACTTCTACTCCTCCTCCTCCTACTACTACTACTACTACTCCTACACCTACTACTTCTACTCCTCCTCCTCCTACTACTACTAATACTCCTACACCTACTACTTCTACTCCTCCTACTACTATTCTACACCTATTCCTCCTACTACTAATTACTCCTGCTTCTACTCCTTCTACAATTCCTACAACTACTCCTTCTCCTCACTACTCCTCCTACTACTACCCCTGCTACTACTACTCCTGCTACTACTACTCCTACTACAATTCCTACAACTACTACTCCTTCTCCTCGTCTCCTCCTCATACTCCTCCTTCTACTCCTCCTACTACTCCTCCTAATATACTCCTACGCCTAATCCCCCTCCTCCTACTACTACTACTCCTCCTAATACTCTACTACTACTCTCTCCTACTACTACTCCTACTACTACTCTATTCCTACAACTCTCCTTCCTCCTCAAATACTACTACGAACCAACTCATACTACTACTCCTCCTCCTCCTCCTCCTCCTCCTCCTCCTACTACTATTCCTACTACTATTCCTAACAACTCCTCCTCCTCCTCCTCCTCCTACAACAACAACAACAACAACAACAACAACAACAGCTCCTGCTGCTACTATTACTGGTCCTGCTACTACTATTACTACTACTCATGCTACTACTGCTACTACTACTACTACTCCTGCTACCACTACAACTACTACTACTACTGTCAAAGAACCCAAAAACATTAACAAAGACATTTTCATGATTAACTTGGCGTGTGCACTCTTTCATTCCGACCTCCTTGACAGTCACACTTCCTCCACCCACAAACAATGCCACTGGTAGTGTCCCTTCTGTGTTGTCTTACGTATTCAACCCCAAAGAGTTGATCCGTCACTGCACTCCGCTTACAAGTACCAACCTCACATGGTAATTCAGGGCCGTGCAGTTAATCATATTTTAATTGAGATTCAGACATAAAGCGTCAATGATAAGCTAGGGTCATTTTAATCAAGGTGTTCTCAGCCAATCCTATGATTGGTAAAAAGTAAAAGCATGTGGTTTGAAGCAGAGTTCAGACTTTGGTGGGGGAAAAAACAAACATATTTTCTTGTTAAATTTCAATGATTAAAGGTCTGTATTGTTTAAGTTCTAGAAATTAATATTAAAAGTAATATTATTTGTTTTTAATGAGAAGAAATCAAATTGAGGATTTTCTTTTTTTTGGGTCTTATTGCCCAACACTACTGTAAATGCAATATCAACAACATGGTGGTACATAGCGTTGCAACTAACAATGTTTTTAATAGTCGACTATTCAGTGATTATTTCTTTGATTAATCTTCTTATCAAATGATTATTTCTATTGTACTTTGAATTTTTAAATACATTATCAACCAAATAAAGGTTGAAACATGGTGACTGAAGGCTTCTAGATAGGTACTATTTATGAATAGCATGTAGTATTATTATTATTATTATTATTATTATTATTATTATTATTATTATTATTATTATTGATAAAAACCACAAACTGTGTTTTAGAACCTGTATGGACTAGATAATGATTACAATGATCAAAGTACAACTATATGATCATTTTAATAATTAATCATGGTTAGTTGATTAGTTCTTTCAGCCTTAGTGGCACAGTAGTTAAGACTTATGCCTTTAACAAGAGGATCCTGGGTTTGCGTCCTGTATCTCCAAAAACATGCAGGTGGGCCATAGCTAAGTATTAACCAATGGATCAATACCATTTTTTGTACAGATACTGTTTACTTGTATATTAATGATGACTAATAAAGCCCTTATACAGGATATTCTAGTGAAAGTAGAGGGTCAGATGAGAACAATTATGAGGCAAAAATAGAACTTGCTGTGCACCAAATCCAGGAGGCAGGCCAATGCTTCTCCTGATTCCTATATGTGGTTGTCCTTACGTCAACTTTCTAGAAAAATGTAGGAACTTTTGGAAGATGGACTATGGAAGATGGAAGATGGATATAAAAACTACAATGAAATTATTCTTAAGCACTGACATTTTTAAAAAAAGTCTATTCATTTTGTAAAGCATTTATAATCACAAATTCCTTTACAAGTTGCCATTTTTTTCTAACCCTAAATAACACATTAATGCATGTGTGAAACTGACAATGTCAATGATTGTTGTCAGTTGAAAAGACTATAAAGCCATAAGAATAAAGGTAAAGTAAAGATAAGGCTCATCATTTGTGGATAATACGTCTTTTAAAAATAATAACGCACAGAGTTATCCCTGCCCTCCAACTGAAATGATTGCATCATCAAATTCAAGAATGTGTGTAAATTATAGGAAACATTTATTCAAAAACGTCATTTGCAAAACATTTCTACCGCTCCTATAAAGTTACAGAGATGTTATTTGCAGCCATTTTACTCTTGACCCACCATATAAATTGCACTAAAACATAACATAACACACTTCCCTAATCTCCCCTGCCCATCTCTGGCTAGCCCCAACGTACCCCTCCATCTCTGCGTGTGTGAGCTGCTCCGTTTAGAGGGACCCCCATATCCCCCCATATGCCCCCCTCCCCCCTTCCCCCTCCCCCTCCCCCCGCGCTTGTATCCCTGGGTGTATCTTTCTTGGTGCAGTATTTACCGCGCTGGGGTCAGTAGCCTACCGCACTGATTTGTGAGCGACGCTAGATTTCAAGCACCACGGACAGCGCCAGGAGAGAAAGAACAAGAACATAAAGAGAAGAGAGAGCAAAGAAGGAGGGAGGCGATGATGGAGAGATGGTTCTGTTGTCGTGTGCAGAGGGGTTTCCAAGGCAAGGCAAGCTTCTCCATCTTTCCTCTTCGCTGGGCATTCGGGGAGCAGAGCAGAGGACACGGCATTGCATGAAATATTGATCCGGCCCTTGCCTCCCTCAACACGGATGGACAGAATAAGATGATACGTGGTCTGTTGTATTCGAGGTTCTGCTTCCTGTTATACGCATCATTTTGAGGACTTTTTTCCTAAAACTATTTTGTTAAAAATGTTACTCGCTGTAGCAACAACGGTACAAATGTCTTACATCATTCTGAAACCCATGGATAGAGAGAGTCAAGGTGAAGGGGAGTTGGTAGGTATTCCACGCTTTTTTTTCCTAATTCTTTTTTTTTTTAATCACGCATCCACCCGTTCTCCTTACACTTTGCGTCATGGCAACAACCCGCCTAGAAACATGACAAAGCAGTAACACGAATATAGTCACCACGGCGAGAGGCAAAACCACTAAAGGGGGGCCACCCCCAATCGTCTCCGATCTCCAGTCCTCCGCCTCGTAGCGACAGGCGTTTCGGATAAGTGACAGACACGCCGTCATTGCTTTCATACATAGCCACAGAGCGCATCAAATCCGAACATCCAAACGCAAATCCCCCCTCTGATTGCCCTCCATTATAAAACAGCCGTGGCAGTAGCGTGCGTGCCCCTGTCCGGTTGTCGTAAGCATCACCTTGCCAAAAAATGTCACCAAAACGACCAATGAGTCCCGTACTGTTTAGCGCGAGTCGTTTTCAGCGCTGACAAGCACATAGTGAAATGAATAATTCAAAGACACCTACACGGAGCGTTTGCAGTGGTGACAGCGAAGGCAATGCAGAGGTTTTGGGCAATTTGGGTTGTGCGCTTTAACATACAAGCGCTGGATGAGGAAGACAGGGCAGAAAAAACTGTGTTAAATTCATCTGGAGAAAACGCGTAAAGACACCAAGCCACCTCCGCGTAAAAAAAGAGACAGGACCGTCATGTATGAAGCCGGTGGATGGGAAGCGAGCGCACGGGAGACACAGAGGCGAGCGATTCCAGCAGGGAAGGGGGACGAAGCAAGTCGCGGTGGAATTTGGAGGTGTTTTTTAGATAAGAGGTTACCTGTCAAGACGCCGACCCGGATTTGGTTGTCGTGGTTCGTTAAAATCATCCCGTCTGACGCCATGTTCAGCAGCGAGAACTCACGGCAGGCCCCGAGCCGAGAGCATCGAACTAGACGACGGGAGAGGGAGGGGGGAGGGCGGTGAGGGGGAGGGAGGGAGAGAGGAAGAGAGGCAGAAGGGAGAAAAAAGGAAAAAGAGATTCAGGCGAGAGGAGTAGAGAGCAGAGAAGCGCACACCTGCACTGAAAGGAGGTTAGAGCGTGAACAGATTTTGGTTTTGATTTGACTGTTTTTGCAGTCGTAGGATAAAATAAACATGATGTTCAATCAAGTTTTAGATTGAGTGAAAAAGCTAATTTTACTCATTGCATTGCGATATTTGTGACATTGGGACAACATTTAACTTTTTGAGCTTTTAACCATGTTATGACATTGCTCCCTCATTAAATACATACACGGAGTTGTATTTTGCTTCATTCACGCTAGTTTTATTATTCCTGTTTACAAGCACAACACTTAAACGCAATAAAAACTGTGCGCTGTTTTAATTCACCCTGAATTTGATCATCACCCGACTCTTTCCGCGGTCAAATATTTTTCACAACAAACGCATGGCTCTTTAAGCATAGTATTCACATTGCCTAAGGGCTTAATTTATTTATTTTTCCATTGTTCCAATTTATGACAGCAGAGGGCGCTCTCCCATTTTAAAGTATGTTTTCCAAATGTACACATTATTTTAAGATACACTCACGTTAGGCTTTTTGAACCGTGCTGTGCTCAAGTACGATTGTGGAGCGTTCTGTGGCCCACACACACTCACACCTGCACAGACGAACCGAGCCACGGAACGATGACGTCATCATGTAGCACTGTTTGTTTGCATGTCGAGCTGAAGTGCTAACACTGTAGTGGACAAAATAAGCCCAGCAGCCCAATATATCTTTGATACAGTGATGCAGGTGTGTGCTGCTTGTGATACGCGCTCCTCCGTCAGGTTTTGGATCAAACAGCAGGGTAGTGCAGCGAGGGCAACAAGAGACGAGAGACCTCAAAACGTCGCTGTCCACAGATCTTTTTCTCTCAATAGTGCACAGGCAGGGCTTGTACTGAAGTTGTGCATGTAAATGAGCAACAGTGCTGTGCTTTGGCCCACCTCCTCCATGCGTGCAAAAGTCAGACATCTTAGTACATCTTTAAACGGCCTGTGCCTGATTTTAGTTAATTCCAGAGCACCATAAATACTCTGTAGATCATGCATCGTACGGCTAAATAAGAAACCAATTGAGACTGTACTAGGCAAGGCAAGGCAAGTTTATTTGTAAAGCACAATTCTTACAAAAGGCAATTCAAAGGGCTTCACACAACAGGAAAAAAATGCATTAAAATCACACAGACATGACAGAAATCACAAAACCTTAATTTAAAGAAATTAAAAGGCTATCCATCAAATAGTTTAAGACATAAAGAGGAGAGTGCAAATAAAAATCCTTTCAGTCATATGCACAGCCGAACAAAACAGTAGCTCAGACTACTATATAGTACCTGCATGAGGCAAAGGGTTTTGCTGGGTAATAACTAGTGCAGAAGCTATTGACAGGCTCACAACTTATCAGAGTGACAGAAAGGGCTAAGTGGGAGGGGCTAATGGCTCAAACTAAAACATGATCCTGATTCATGGTTTGAAATCAAGTAGAGGTCCTGTAAGTTAGAAAATAAAAGTATGCTCTCATGGGCCCTCCCTCCACAAATAACTGTATGTGTAATAAAAAGGTACTGACTGCCCAGCCTTTGTCCAAGAGCAATTCACTTCACATTAAACACATGAATAAAGATGAAATATAAAAAGCCTTAATATTGGAATTGTATGTTTCATATTTATCAAAGCATTAGCTATATGTGAATGAATTATACATGCACGTATTTGTTAAACCAGAAATCAACTTTTACAGGAAGGCTAAATGTTTTTCAAGGTAGTTTTTAGCAAGAAAAACACCCGTAATGAAAATTATGCCAGATTGCTACATTTTCTGACATACGGTGGAACATTCCAGTCAGAGAACACTCACCATAGAGAACATAACAGGTGCCCTGAAAAATATGCACCTTTAAAAAGCTTGAATAATATGTAAAAAAAACAATAACATTATTTCTTCTAGCAAAAAATGTGCATGCTAAGCTTCTCCTCCTTGTTGCTTTAAACCTAATCATTCCCAGTCTATTCCATCACCACACCCCCCGATACTCTTACATTGAGCCTAGCTTGTATTGACAGATGAGAGGGTCCACAGACAGAGCCCTAGGAGCCCCTGTGGGGACACAAACCTACCCTCTCCCTCTCACTACACAGGCTTACATCTGACCTGTGCAAACGCTACTATGTCCTCAGGCAAAGAAAACCTTACGCAGCTATTTTTAGTCTGTCTTTCCGTATCCTCTTGCTTATCTCACAGAGAAAAGGAAAACATCCTCGATCTAGATTTTCTGTTGGGAATCTATCCATATGAATAATTCATTGAAGCGTACAACCGTCGTGTTTAGAAGTGGGACAATATCTGTTAGCGTGACTGCATCTTCTGTAGGTTTTTTTTGTCCATTGACCTAGACCCAAATTTGGCGCATATTTCAAAGCTTTTTATAAAATGTAATTCTTGGATGGGGTTAAAGCAGGAGGAAAGGAGTTAAACCAGGGCTAAACCCCATGTTTTGTTTAGAAAAAAACATTGATTTCCTACAGGAATGCTTAATGTTCCTATATAATTTTAGACTTAATAATCTAATTTTGGACACCCAAGTATTAGTGTTTCATTGCATAGAATACTGTATAGAAAACAGGTAGAACTGAAGCAAAGTGGCAGCAGATGTATGGTGTAAGTAAGCACTTCCTAGAGAAGGAGGGCACCAACTCATGACAAGTTTGGGGACTTTTCATCATTCAAAAGATAGAAGTTTTTGTTTGAAATTGTTGATTGCTGTGGGAATGGTTCCAATTTTTCATCATTCTGAAACCCATGGACAGGAGACCAACTCAATCCTAGCAATATTGTACTGGCAAAAAATAATGTAATGCTGCACACGGATAATATTCTGTCATCACAAGCTATTTATTCATTATTCTGTATTTAATCTATAGTAATTCTGTAAACATCAGAAAAAAGCATAGAGCCCCACACAAATTTGGAATCAAGCCATGGATTTTCAGGTTGTGAGGCAGGAATTCTAACCACTCTGCCACCACAGTTATCCATCTCTGTTAGGCCAATCTCATCAATTTCAACCCTCCCATCCCTGTCTGCAAACCCAAAGGACACGCTACAACTGTTTTGCGAATGTTTCTTTCCAGTATGTCTCCGCTTGTTGTCCGTGTTGTGACTCTGCCGCTGTGTTCACATTTGTTACTGTGTCAGCCCATGCAATACCGAGCCAGGGCCCTTGTAAGCGACGACACTGCCCCACGCACACGCTGGAGACTCTGGATCCATGTATGTGCAACCAGGACACCTCTCTCTCACTCACGCCCACAGACCACAGCCGGCAGAAGCCCAGAGATGGCAACGAGCTGGCATGAGCTGAGAGAAAGGTGCTGGGATACCCTCACGGAAGAGAGGAGCGGGCGAGACAAAGGGAGAAAGAATAAATGGTAGAGCGTAGTAGCGAGACAGCGAAAGGAAGGGGGAGTGAGGGAAGGAAGGAGAAAGAGAGAGGGAGTGAAAGGCAACGAGGGGGAAGAGAAATAGATTAGATTAGAAAATAGCGCTAAAAAGGGGAAGGGGAGTATGTGTGAGAAAGCTATAGAGTAAGGGGGAACGTGGGCAGGAGACATAGTAGTAGAGAGAGCAGGAGACAAAGAGGACATGGGAGAGTAAAGAGACAGTGAAAAGAGAGAGCTATAGGAGAGAAGGAAAGAAGAAATTATGTGAAAGAGAAGAGATTGTCAGAGAGAGAGAGAAAGAGAGAAAGAGGAATGGGGTAGAGAAAGAAAAATAAATAGAGAGAGTGAATTAGATTAGGGAGACAGGACAGAGGGAGGGGGAATGTGTGAGAAAGACAGTAAATGGTAGAGAGAGAGAGTGGGGGGAGAGGAAAGAGAGAGGAAGGAGAGTATTGAAAGAAAGAGATATGGGAAAGAGGGTGGGAGACGAAAGGAGAAAGGGTGGGAGATGACGGGGAAGAGGGAGAGAGGGAGTGAAGAGAGCATGGAAAATGAATGAGGAGATTTGGAAAGAAGAATTAGATCGAGTGTGTAGGAAGAAGAGAGAGAGAAAGTATGAGAGAGAGAGGAAAAGTGGGCGATAGCGAGTCCAGAAACATGGGGGACTCCATCTGCTGTGTAAGGGGGTGTGATGACCTCACTTAGCCGGACAGAGCAGCCACAACCAGGACTACAGTAAAAGGATCTATAAAAACAAGGTTGATGTTTTCAAACCATAACAAAGACCAAAGCTGTCTGTTAGAGGTGATCAGACTTCTCCCACCCCAGACACTTCTCCCAGGGGAATCCCAAGAGGAAGTTCCCAATCCAGCCACAAGTGTGTCCTAAGTCTTCCCTTGGTCTCCTTCCAGTGGGACCAACTTGCAAAAGATGGTCCAAATGTAGCTTCTCCTCTCACTGTGGAGGAGCAGCGGCTCTACTCTCTACTTTAAGCAGCTAGACAAAGCATTGTTATTCCCAAAAAGAACTAAAACGATCACCTGAACCACCACTGTGTAACTTTTTAGCAAAAAATAGACAATGTTTATTCAGTTTTAATTGCACTGCACGACAAAATAACTTACTGTGAGCGAGCTTGCATCTCCACAAACCTGACTCTTTTACTAGGCCTGGAGGAGCCTCTACCTCATGGAAATGTTGTTCCTTTGACTATTCACCTAATCCTGGAAGTTGCCACGGGCGCCGCCATTGTGACCCTCTTTCCGCTTGTATGATTTTGCATATAATTTTGCTGCTGATCTCTACAGCAAAAAGGTTCTACACAGTCACAGTTTTTCAAGCCGCCCAGAGAAACAGTGCATTGTTGACTTGTTCTTGATTCACATGAACATTGAACATTTTACACCCATCAAACTCTATAGAGCCTATTGTCAGAAGTAACACTGGGCAGGGCGTAAAGGGTGAATAATAGTCTGGCATAAAACTGTTTCCATGTGCAGGTTTTAATTATCTATTTCTATGGAAGTATGCAGATGACATCTTGACCCCATTGAGATTTGAATGCCTGGAATGTTCCACAGTATTGCAATAAACCTAGCTACAAGCATTTCATAACGAAATACCTACATACAAAAATACCTTGGAAAACACGCATTCATACTGTGAGCTGGCATCACTCTCCACAGATCTGTGCACCCTTGTTGTGGAATTTCTGCAAACAATTACCAAAAAATAAAGAAATATAACAGAGTTTGTCCTTCTCAAAAGGTGGCTCTTTATTTACTCGTCCACAGTAAATCATTGTCCCTGACAAAGGTATCTGTCCCTCATTTTAGAACAATGACAATACACGGTGACATAAACTGCCTTTCACGCACATCATCACAATCGAATCAGCTCCAAAAGAAACAGAACAACCGTCAAGGTCTAAAGATTTGAGCTATCTCAATCGGAGGCATGATACAGAGACGCCGGACCATCTTCATCAGGGACCCATGTTAGCTGTGGACAATAACAACAAAGATAGAATGACATGACATTTTTCCACTACACCCTCTACCAGAAAAGTTACACAGTGCACCTTTAACAGACCCACAGGACTAAAGAATCCATATGATAATTAAAAGCATGACAAACCTAGCAGCTGTACCGCCCTGACTCGCAGCATGGTCATATATAGGTCAAATCACAACTGACGAATCCTACTACAGACTCTGCATGCGCATGAGCGTGTATGCCAATTGTATTTACCCGATTGCATGACGTTTTGGAGCAGACCCATTGTAGTGGTGCCAAGGAGGTACCTGTTAATTAGAATGAGAGAAGAAAAAAAGAAATATCCTGGAGCATTGTGAGTAGTTCAAGTTGGATGTATCCCAAAAACAAAAGCCAGAAAGGAGATATATTGTTGTGGAGAAAGGGGACATAGTTAGCTGGTGTGAGAAAAGAGGACAGTACATTTGAGGCTTATTTGCAGCAAATGATAAATAAAATAATAATAATAGGAAATAATTGGTAGATGTTTGTAATTGGAATTGTGTATATGTCAAAGCAAAAATCTACATTAGTGCAACAATAATAATGTTAGTCATCCATCCAAGCTTATATTCTACTTTCCCAAAGCATAAAGATACACATGGAGGCTTCCGTCCATCCTCTGTGTGATTTGGTACATTCGTTTGAGGATACGTAGCGACAGAGCTGTGCGGGGTCACAGGGTGGCATGCTTGTCCTCAGATTTGAAGGTCAATGAAGCAATTCCCGCATCCTTGGTTGAGTGGTCAGATCCACTGACCCGCAGGTTGGTGGTTCAATTGCAGCTGCCTCAGGTGAATACTGCCTTTGTGTCCTTTGGCAAGACCTCACCCCCAGTGTCTACATACACAGGTGTATGAATGTGTGTGTGAATGGGTAAGTGTTTCTTTAAAGCACACATATTATGCAAAATTGATTTTTCTGAGCTTTTATCCATGTTCTAACATTCTCATCAAAAATACACCAGGCGTGGTAATTAGCGTCATTCACGCTAGTTCGAGAAATCCTGGTTAGGAAATCCTCTCCCTTCCCTCCATCAAACTGTATCTCCACGATAACTGATGTTTCCTCAATAACTGATGTGGCTCTGAGAATCTCCTCTGCTGTTTTTATGTTTATAAATCATCACCAGACTTGTACTTCTCCCATCTCATCACGATCAGTACAACTGCGTGCTGGGACATGGAAGTTAGAAATATTTCACAGCATACAGCATGGCCTATCTTAAACTGTGAGTGTTTAGAAGTCCCATGGGAAACAGCAGAGATCCAAATGTAATTTTGTTTGTTATAAAAAAAATCTTTGTCCTACAACATGAGATGCCAAATTAAAGGTACTTTTAAAAGCATGTTTAAAGGCTAATGACATTACTAATAATGTATCATATTTAACCTTTAATGTAAAGCGCGTTATAAAATATGATATAAATGTGACCTTTCATTAACCGTAGGAACAAGAGTAAACACAGCGCAACAGTGGAAGCCCAACTTATTAAAGGCAAGGCAAGACAAGTTTATTTGTAGAGGCAATTCAAAGAGCATCATACAACAGGAAAAAAATGCATTAATTAAATAGGGACTAGAACAAGTTGCAAAACAAATACACACTTCTCTCACTTGGCTCTTTTCCAACAAATATGATCTAAAAACTGCCTGAAGTACATTGCACAATTGTTTTTGTCGTTTAAGATTTATAGATGTCCCACTACAAGACGTGAGTGATTTAAGATATCACAGCTTTGGAGTGAACTCCCTCTCTCCCTGGGTTCCTTAGACTCTGTGGATGGCCTTAAAAAGCATTTTTTCAAACAAGTATTTTAACCTTACTGGCCAAGTTTCTAAAATTTCACTTGCGTTTGTTAAAGTTACTAAATGAAAATAAATTGGATACTTCACAGTTGAGCTCTTTTGCTGTTACTTTGAGGACCGCTTGTGTTTACTATTGGTCACATGTTTAACAGAGATTCCTCGTACAAACTGGCTTAGTGGTATCTCCATTCAGTTTTTATTGTTGCTCTTTTCTCTGTTTTGGTCATTTGACATATATTATATTTCAGGAAATAAATATTAGGATATTTATTCATTTATTTATTTATTGCCATTGTCAGTGAACAAAATTCACAACAAAGGAATGTGATTTGATGACAGATGCGACATGAGAGACCCGGGCAGCCATATGACGGCGCATGCTGGGAACATGACACAGCCTTGACATTAGAAATAAAAATGCAGTGATGGCAGCATACGGATATGTTTGCATACGAAAATGTAGAGATTAGATCAGCCTTTTGTGTCACAGATTAACCATGTATATAATTAAAAATGCAAACAAATTGAAACAGATGAAAATAAATAAAATACGTGTTATATCCGACCCAGCAATTTGGGATTGAATTCATTTATTAACCTTAATTTTACCAGGAAAGAATCCACTGAGATTGAAACCTATTTTTCAAGGGTGACCTGGACCCAAAGTTAAAAAAAATTCAGTACACAAAGCTTTAAACACATTACAAGAGACATTTAAGATAACAGATTCTACATTTTTAAGCACAGACAATTTTTGTAGGATCTCACTCATTGTTCCTCAGCGAGACCAGTTTACCCAACCTACCAGTATATTCCATCTGAAAAGAGTTCCAAGCTGCTGGTGCAGCATAGGAGAAAGTTCGCTTCCCCCAATCAGTCTGTACTCGAGGTACTGACAAGCCACAAATGTCACAATTAGTGCAGGACAGAGTAACCTTCATCTCTCTGCACAAGGGCGCACAGATGGGTCGGCGCACAACCACAAATAGTCTAAAATCATCCAGTGAGTGAATCTCCAAGCACTCAGAGGGCCACTCAGCCCTGGCATGCAGATCACTGTGATGGGTGAGATAGACAGTGTTTAGGGATTGCAGACATTTAGCTGTGGCATTACCACAAAGAACATCAACATAATACAAGCAAAGGAAAAAAGGTTGCAGACACCAGACGTTTACAGGCTTGAAGAGTGAAGCAAAATTTGTGACGATAATAAAAAACGATTCAGCTTAGAAAAATGTTTACCAAATTTTTGCTACCTCTTTAGTGAAGAAAGAAAATATATGATGGTGAAAATAATAATTAAAAATGCTACTTTAGTTGTGTCCTTAAGCGAGATAATATATATGTGATTGTGGTGTTGGGTAGAAGCAAAGACAATCACTGTAAAGGTTTCTTATAATGAAATGTTGCATTTTGTCAATACTCTAGATAAAGTTGCAAATTGACATTTCACATAAAATAAAAAAAAGTTATCCAAAAGACTGCACCACGAGAATCAAAAAGGAGATCCAAGATGAGAGGCCAGAGAGGAGACGACTGGGTGTATTTCACAAAGTTTATGATATTGAAAGTATGGCAGTAGTTGGACTGGTTGTAATAAGAGCGAGGATAAATGGAGCGGTGGGCACATAAAAGCTCTATATGTTTACACTGGGGGCTCAAGCATTTGCATAATTAACACAGTGGCATTTGGAAAAGCAGTGTCAGCACAAACAACATGGGCGCTAAACTTACCCAGGGTCAGGTTTTCAACTCTGGAACTGCCTAAAGTTAAAGATACTATAAGTTATTTAATTATTCCACTTTTGGTCACACCGGACTTGTTATTTTAAATAACACTTAAAAGTGTTCAACTTTCAACTTTTCATAACTTTTAACCTTCTTACAGTGCTATTGATACCTTGTATGTGTCCAAAGTGTTTTTTCTAAAAATTGATTCCTGCAGTCTTTAGCTTCCCTGTTTAAGCCCATCCTCCAACATTGCATAATGTTGCGCTAAAAAAAAGTGTTGGATCTAAAGGTCAGAAAAGGGGGCTATAAGGATTAAAACAGTTGGCACACTGGGGAGTGAAGCAGTTTGAATGAGGCTAATAGCTGCACAATGAAGGCAAATGGAACTGAACCTAATTGGCTGCTCTGTCTTGTCTTGTTTGCAGTTTTTGAGTATCTTTGGAATATACATTTTATAAGACCAAAGACATTATTCAGCTCTTTTTCACCTTAAAGAGCTATAAGTCTGCATGGTGCAACAGCCCCACTATAAGAGTCAGCGCCTGCTCAGCTGCTGACAAGTGTCCGCTCCGAATTCTTTCATCTACATTAGTTACATCAGGAATGAGAGTGTCAATATGTGTTGAGCTTTTAATTATAAACATAATATTGCTTAAAATGAACACAGAATACACATGTAAGACACTTCATTTCAGTTTGGTAAATTTTCCTCCCCCTTATCCTTCCTCTTGGCTCCGGTTTACAGTTTCTCCCATCAACTTAAAACATGCAGGTACAATTGTCCTGATCTGACCTTGACCTTATGTTAAACTGACTTTAAATGTCAACCAAAAAATGCCTCTGTGTATGAGCAGCACGGTGGCAGTGTGGAGTTTGCATGTTTCTCTGGGTGGGTTTCCTCTGGATGCTACGGTCCCCCATCAATCCAAAAAACATAAACAATAGGTTAAATCTGTTATGGTAGTCCTGTCCAAGCCTTGCTCAAAGATCAGGAGATGGTTCCCCAGGCGCTGCACTGAGGTGCCCAGTGCTTCTGAGGAAATGCCCCAGCGGGATAGATGCCAGATTAATGTTTTAATGACATCAGGATGTAAACTTGAGACAATACACTCAAAACAAAATGTGCACCCAATTTAAAGGGCCTGTTCCCCAGTACAGAGATATTGTAAAAGCATCGTTTTGTGTCCAAATGAGACCACAGCGCTTTCTCTACATCTAAATGTAGAGCATTTATCCGGGAAGCAGGAAGTGCGGCATGAGCATGCTAATGTTTTTTAGCTTTACTGTGACCGCAAAACTCAGTCTGGCCTCGGAGAGTTGTGAAAAGCATCTAAAAAACTCGAATAAACTCATCGTGGTGAATATTTAGGATGGGAATCTATTAGGTAAGTGTGACTGCTCAAACAGTTTAAAATTAACTAGTTCTGTTTTTCATGTTTTAAGACAATAAAAATCAAGTACAGCACCTTTAATAATACAAATTTGTGGTCGAGGGTCCTCATGGCTCCATAGATATATTGTGTTTCCGAATATATTCCAACGTATGGCTTTTTAAAATTATTTATTTATTAACGGACAGCACAAATTGACCAACACTTCTGTTGTCCTTTGCCTGGTGTGAGTGCAACAATAACTTATTTATCTCTATGGAGACAAGCAGGTGACGCCATCACGTAGAGTTACAGGTCCGATCTGTGGAGTTGACCCCTTGCACAGTAGAATGGATGTGTTTTCAGGGTATTGCTCTATATCAGTCACTAAATATATGTAATTTAAAAGTGCACACTTTGGACATCGGGAGACGCAGATGTAAATGGATCTCTGTTGACATTTGCCTTAAAACTCTCCATTTCCCCCACAACCCCGGAACTGCTGTCTGACCACAGTCCCCTCCATCAATATAGAGAGAGCACATTGTCTCGACCAAGAAAGTGTTTTTTGTTCAAGACTTATCATATGATATCCGTTTGCAAAGTTTCGTCACGTCTGTGAGGAATTCAAGAGGAGACAACTAAGGCATAGCTTTTCATTCCCGGCAGTTCTTTCGGTGACTTTTAAGGTAAAAAACACATGCTCACACATGCCCATTGGAACACACTACTATGGTCCAACATAAAATGGTCACTCAACACAGTGGTCCTCCAACCTTTCCAGTCACGACCCCCTAAATAACAACCAATTGAATTTGGTTGGCTACCCCCCCAGGGTTGATTTCATTTTGAGCATATAGACTGACATAAATGACTTTGGTAGACCAACAAATAAAAGTTTACCACTTCATTTGAAGGGTGTCAAGCATTGTCACAATTTTAATTTTCCTCCTCGTTTCATCGGAGCACTCCCTGAGATCATTACGCGACCCCCAGGTTGAGAACCACTGACTTAACAGACCCACTGACTGGAAAGGGGAGTGAAGCCTCTTGTTTGCTTTGTATTAGGAACAATTGACAATATATATATTTATATATATTGACAGATTAAAAAGAAAAAAAACATTAAAAAATTGCCTTCCATGCAGATGATTAATTTATTAATATCTGGATACAAATGGAGACTGAACAAACTGAAATTCTCTCTTACTAGCAACCTCCTTGACTTTTAGAAAGAAATGCGTTTAAATGGCAAACGGAATCTCCTCAATATTAAGGTGTAGTCTTCCATAAAGATTTGTCAAAAAAAAACAAAAAAAAAACTATACCCATCTTTTCTCCACCATAAAGAAAGACCTTAAAAATGTACTCTATCCCATACTTAAGTCCAAGGACTGAAACTATAAAACTCCCCAACAGGCTATTCAATGAGTGGAATAAAACAATCTCAAGATTTGTATGTATTTGTAGAAAAAGTTGATGGGGTTTACCTGGTCTGAAAAATTACTTTATTTCAGCTCAAATCAGAACGTTGCTGGTGTGATCCAGAATAGGAAGCTCAATGGAAAAATACTGAGGGTAATATTATGCCGGAGGTTCCTGTACAGGCCTTTCTGACAGAAGATAAACAGTTGAGTTATATGGAGCAAATTAAGAAACCCTGGTGCTAACAACCTGGAAAGAGCTAATCAAAACAAAGATGTTCAAATCTTGAACTGGTTGGTTTATGACCAAGGTTTGCACCAAACAGCACAGACCTGAGATTTAAAGTCTAGATAACAAAAGGTCTTCTACCAGGCTGTGAAGGAAAGTCAAATAAAATGCTTTGATATGTTGAAGGAATCCTTTGACTAGAAGGAAATGGACTTTTATAGGTATTTACAAACAAGGAATTATTATTACCAAGAAATTAAACAAAGCAATGACCAATATAACCGTCTGATTGTAATATTTATTAAAGCTTATACATCAGAACTTTTAAGGGGAATAATTTCTAAGCTATATAAATGTGTTAACAATTCAGACATGTGTAAAATGTCTGACTTAAAATAAAACCATTACCAATCCCTTCGTCATCTTCTCCCCTCTTTATTCATTCAAGAGGCATTAATGTTTGATACATGATGACGTGCATGTTGAATGGTCCGATGGCAAATCGATTCCAAAAAGGTTTTTGGGTTCTTACTTTACTTAAGTGACTATTGTGGGACATTAGGTTTAAGTAACATTACCTTGACAAATGCATTTTTCTTGAAATTGCAATGCGTGCCAGTAAAATATCTTTACATAGAAGATATCTTTACATAATTGTTCAGTTCAGCTTGTTGAGTCCACAAGAGATGGAGCTACTGTCACCCCTCCTGCTTTAAAATCACACTATCTCTATAGAATATAGAATTTATTAAAATGACTGAATGTAACTGGAGAGTCTACCTGCATGAGGCATTGATGATTAACGGTGAAATGTTCAGGAACCTCAGTACCTATTGTAAAAACATTTGAATGGAATTAGTTGATAATTGGATGAATCACTGAGGGTGGCTGCAGACAGTATGGGGTGGATGGTGCCCTTAGGGAAATTTGTCCTCTGCATTTGACCCATCCTTCAATGCAACTGGGAGGTGGACGCCATAGTGCTGCACCTCGAGGACCCATCTATTGAGCAAGACTTAGTCTGCATTACCTTCTAGGATTTTGCCTATATGAAGCCTTCTTGCTGTGGCGTTAGACTGGAGTCCCAGCCACCGTGCTGTATAGTGTCTGATTTGGTCTTGCGTTGTTTATAGCGGACATATAATGCCACATTGCCACATTGACCAACCACATTTAACCACAGTGTTTCCTGATAATTTGTTTACTCAAAGTTGTATTTTCATTTATCCATGCATGTTATCTAATCCTGTATTGTCCTGTGTTTGAGGCTTGAGGACTGGTAAATAACTCTTATGCCCTTTGTTATCTAAATCTTAAATCTCAGGTCAGTGCTATTTGGCTTGAATCTTTAGTCATAAAACAACCATGTTAATATTTTAACATCTTCGTTTATTTGAATTGTTTTGATTAGATTTTCCCATGACGTAAGCACAGATCTTACCCAGCTATTTTCCTTCAAATTACTGAGCCATTTGTCATCTGCCAGTAAGGCCTGTATGGGACCTCCGGCACACCATTACATTTAATATTTTCCCAACGTGCCTCGTACTCCGGGTCACACCAGTGCAGCAATACTCTGATTTGAGCTGAAATAAAGATATTTTTTTCAACGTAGGCCCCAACCACCTTTTTCGTTTGGTAGTTGTAGGGTCTTGAATCGAAATATGTTTTTTTGTTTTTTTTTACCATGTCATATAAATCTAGAGATTGTTTTATTCCCCTCATACAGCCGGTTGGGGGAGGAAATTGGCAAAGTCTGGAATAGATGGTTTCAGTACATTGGCTTGGACTGAAATTTAGGATTAGATTCCATTTTTCAAGGTATTTTTTTCTAGAGGAAAAAAAGGGATTATTTTTTAAATGTCTCGGAGTCACACACACACACACACACACACACATAAGGTTAAAAATGTCACAAAGCTATTTATCAAAAAAGGAAAATACAATGCTCATGGTTTACAATGGAAAAAAAAAACAGCAAAATAATGATCTACTTATGCTATAAATTATGTGTGGAGTATGGCCTACATTAGGATCTAAATTACCCTATAAGCCCTAAATGCACTAAACCAGTGGTCCTCAAAATGTGGTGCTGGTACCATTAGTGGACTTGACATTTACAAATCTGACTGTTCCTTTAATTCTAGAGTGCGTTCACACTTGTCCTAGTTTGAAACCAGTTTAGTCATCATGTAGGCTTGTTTTGGTCCTGTTTTAGTCCTGGTTCAGTCCAAGTTTAGTCCCAGCTATAAATTTCAATAGCTCAACCAGAGCTAACATAAACATATTTGGACCTACGATGTCTCCCATAATCGACCAGCTCTTCAAAGCCCAACCTGAAGGCATTGTTTTGTTAGTGCAGACGAGTTGTGTCCCTTTAGCATGTGGATTAGCTAACAGGGGCAAACTCCATGCTATTTCTGTTGTTCCTGCTGCTGCTTCGGCTGTGTGGAGCTCTGTGAGATGTGGGTTGCAGTTTGATGAGTATTTCTTACTGCAATGCTGAGAGAGAGAGAAGGGGCGGGTGGGGGGTAGAGGGAGGAGGAGAGAGCAGCATGTTTCCTGGGAGTAGCTGCATGCTTGCATCCAGATCCCTATATTTGCATACATTCTGCACAGGCCCAAATGCAGACTATTGTGCATCATGATCAGGGTAGAGTTGCACAAAAACATTTTCAATTTGTGTAAACTGTCATTATAGATTATGACGTGATTTGCTATGTAGAGCATACTCTGGGAACCATTTATTATTTTATTTGAAAGAACTTATTAGATCATGACCTGTAAGTTTCCACATGAATATTATTATTTATTTATTTGGTCAGGACAGAGCATATTAATGAACATACATGTTACACATGCTGTAAACATGGCAGATTGTAGCCATGGGCTAATTTCCAACCGCTTTCCCGCATTCACTCTCACGGACACTGGAGGTAAGTTGTGTGAAGTGTCTTGCCCAAGGACACAACGACAGCGTGTGTCCACCGCTCCACTGCGGCACCTGGAATGCCAGCGTTCTCCCATCCAAGTACCAACCAGGCCCATCCCTGCTTAGCTTCAGAGATTGACAAGAATAATAACATTTTGACAGATAATATGTACAAGCATTCTCCAGTAAATTTAAAGGTATACCAGGCTATCCCTGCACTGTTACGGATCTGTAGAATTTACAAAACTCACAACTGAACCAGAGTGTTGCCAGGGCCTTATCTTGGATATAGAGGACATACAAGTTCAAAGCCTCCAGAATTCAGTCTTTTTTCCTTTTAGGAAACCAACTGGTTTCAGTCACAACCCAATGTCCAATGTTTCTGTATTTAAGAATAAATTAACTTCACAATGGTTGTCGCTGTCAGTAAAATATTTGATGTCTACAAATTCGACATCCCCTAAGCTAAGTTCTTAATTTGTCACTTAATTAGACTGCACTGCTGTGTTCTTGTGATCACAAGCTTTGAAAGCTGCACTCACAATGAGCAATAACTACCAGTGGATAGGACAAGAGCCTGTGGGATGATAAATTCCCGACAAAATGAATCTGGAGCTCCGCAGAACCTCCTTAGAGCTCCGATGGGGATCAGAACTGGACTGATTACTTTTAGAGGTTTGTAATTCTTGCGGCTTCTGCACCACTGTTTATCCGCTTTCAGTCTGAGGGACGAGTTAAATTGCCAATGCAATTGTGTGTGCCACCACTGTTATCCAACCTGTGAGTGTTTTTGAGGTACCCACAGGGAACTTGCCTAGACACAGGGAGAACATGAAAACTCCTCACAGAAAGGCATTGTCCCAGTGTAACAGGCAAAAGTATAACCTTCTGCCTGGAAAATAGCCGGGGTTAAAGGGGCCTAGGATTGGTTATAGGTATAGGTTACAGGTATCACAAATGTTTGCCAGAACATCAGACACAAAGCTATAATTCTAACACGGGGGGAGTTATAGCCAAATAAATAAATAAATCCTTCCTGTCCTGATTTTGTACTGATTTGAGCTGGGTCGAGGTCTAATGTTGACTTGGTTTGGTCCTGTTAAAGTCCTGCTTTAGTCCTGGCAGTTCAGGTTTAACACCAGTCTTGTTTGCAAGAGTGAATGCACCCTATTCAGTTTACTCAAAAAATGTGACTTTGAATATATTATTGAATGTTATTATTTTTTATTTTATTTGCACTCTTCTCTTTTATGTCTTTACCTGTTTTGTGATTTAAATGCATTTTTTCCTGTTGTGTGAAGCACTTTGAATTGCCTTGTATACAAATTGTGTTAGAGAAATAAAGTTGCCTGGCCTTCCTCTATGTCCATTTGGCAAATAGTTATTTCAACATAGCCACAAATTCTGGGGTCAAAAACAAAGAGTAGACTCCTTATAAAACAATGGACAACACACAGCTATTTATACATGGCTATAAAATGGGTAATGTTACAATGCCACATCAGTGTGAAAAGTAAAAAATAACAAAAAAAACATTTGCCGTCTTTTCAAGTGGTCACACCAATTAATTAATTAATCCTGGTGAGGAATATCGAGCTGTCGGACTATCCAGATAGTATAATAAAATAGATACTCAGACTCAAACCATCTACTACACTAAATATGTGGTGATACACATTCTCCGTGCAGATATATTGATTGTTGGTTTAGAACACCACAAAGGCACTGTTTCCAACCTAAAACATGCACAATAGGTAAAATCCTGGCCAAGCCTAAAGATCTGGAGATGGGTCCCTGCTCCTGACAGGTTTCTCCAGCACCATTGAAGGATGGGTCCAATGCAGAGGACAAATCATCCCCAGAATGAGCAAGCGCTTGTTTGTCTCATGCAAAGCAGTGGGCTCGAAACTACGGCTGCTTGACAATGCACACATATGCAGGCTGCATGTTAACCAGTCCTGGGCCTTTCCCCTCCGCAGGACGCCTTTTCCCGCACTTGGGTTGTATTGTGATCGTTAAAATTAAGTGCAGCAATGGATTTTGAGAGGACTTGGTGAACAGAAAGGAGAGTGTGGTTCAATAAATTATCGGGTAAGAGTACAGAAGTACAATGTAAGAGTAGTAAATTCTGATTTACAATTTGATGTTAATGTAGTTGGAAGGAAAATACATTCAGTAATGCGCAACATTAAATATTATCAACATAGCATAAAGCTTTTGCCAATTGTGAATCAGAATCAGAATCAGAAATCAGAATCAGAAAAGGTTTATTGCCATTGTCAATGAACAGAATTCACAAACATAGGAACTTGTTTCGGCATTAAGGTGCAACATAAAACAATAAACAATAATAAAAACTATATATTCATATAATATATGGAACATATATGAACTCAGTGGGATGAGTAATCAAACTGTTTGGAGTTCATATTACACTGTGAAATATATAACATTTAAGAAAAAGTATGGAGTCTGAAAAGTAAGAAAATTTTATTTAGATTTTAACATTTAAAAGTCACTCAAGTAGTCTAGTTCTAACCACCTTGGCCATGAAACTGTTTTCACCTGTTTTCTTCCTTTATAGCAAGAAAGCTATATTGATAACAAACACATAGACACAAGACTTATGAGGTCAAATATTGTTTTCAAAGGCCACTAAGATCTATTGTCCGTTGATTGACATGTCTGTGTGTGAAAGCCTCCATATGTAACATGTCCTCAACACACGGACGTAATGCAGTGGCTTTGATAATAATATGGGTCTTTTTAGTGGGCTGGATGGCATTTGCATTTAAATTGAAATGACTCTGAGATGGACAGAGGACCACAGAAGGACTGGAGAAAGGAGGAAGGGACTTAGAGTATGGAGGGTGGATTTACCTCAAAAATAAAATGTGAATTTATATGAAGATGCTGGTAAAAAAAAAAACATGGCAAGATTAGTGGCTAGAGCTCACAGTCCAGTAGAAGAGTTATTTTGATCAATAAAGTTCTATTTACCCTTTAAACCTATTAAAGATGGTAACGTGTGTATTATTCACTACTTTTTGAATTTCTTATAAACACCTTGTATTTCACGTTTTGCTACTTAAATGTGTTGTATGTATGTGTTTTGACTATAAAAAGCATTTGAAAACTTCTGAGCTTATGGATTTAACCTCTGTTGGTGCATTGAAGAGTAAAGCCATGTAAATGAGGCTAACAACAATGTTTGCGTAGCTTCAAAGTAGAGATGCATCTTAACAATCTAAATGAAGGGGTACGAGCTTTAAAAAGATTAGCATATACCAAGCGATGTAGGAGCTGTGTTGCTGTGAGCCAACCGCATCCTGCTGCCTTTGCTTCTTAACCAATCACCACTCAATCTCCTCCCCCAGCAGCAGCAACAGCAGCAGAGCCATCAGCCTTTCCATGTCCTCCTCTTCACCACCACCAGTGTCTAACTTTGTCTGTAATAACTATAGAGGTGAGAAGAGGGATGTGCATTCTGTTCAATTTGTGCCTTAATACCATTAGAACAGAGCCCTACTATTTCCGGAATTATTTAATAAATGCATGGGCACACTTTCCTTGTATTAAGCAGAGTAGATTTAATGAACTGAAAGTAAACACCTGGTTGGCACTGCACCGAGCTAATATTAGCTCAAGGATGTTAGGATCTTAAGGATGGACACTTCACGTTCTTGGAGTCTGGAACTTTCGAGGTTTCAATTATTTTTTGCACTAAAACATCATGTACACTGTTTAGTTTAAAAATAATTCCAAAAGGTTATATACAGACATATTTCTTTCAAATAGTACTATTTTTGATCGGATATACTCTATTCTATTCCATAATTAAGGTCCCATTGAGTGGTATCATGATTATTTGCATTATGAATAAAGTATGTAATTACAAAACCAGCTGTTTCAAAAGTCTATAATAAAATCTAAATTTCGTATTAAGTATTGCTGTGTTTCAAATGGTGGCAAGTTAAATATTTGTGGCAATAGCAGAGGGGTGGGGGTTCAAGTATCTCGAGGGGGGTCTTGTTCAACGAGTGAGGGGATGAGGTGAGATTGACAAGGTGACGTGTGCAGCGTCTTGCAGTGTATGTGTCGCTTGCATCGGACCGTCTTGTTGAGTAAAGAAGAGGGAGCTGAGTCGGTGAAAGACAAAGCTTCTCGATTACCCCGGTCATTCGTTCTGCCTCACCGATGGTCATGAGCTTTGGGTAGTGAGCCGAAAGAGAAAAGATCTCGTCAGATAACAAGGGTCGAATGGAGTTTCCTTCCGCAGGGTGGCTGGGCTGTGATGGTGAGATTTAGATGAGGGCTCAGTCACACGGGGGAGAGAGTCGGAAGCAGTAGAGCCCGCTCCTTGCCTCCACGTCGAGGAGCCAGTATCTGATGGTGGTCGTCGGCATCTGTTCCGGATTGCCTCCGGGCCTTCCTCGGATACGGAATGGTTGTCGGCAATGTCCCACAGGGAGGAGGCTCACGGGGAAGACCCAGGACACGCTGGAAGGACTATGTCTCTCAGCTGGCCTAAGGGAACGCCTCGGGATCCTCCCGAGCGAGTTGGCAAGGAGTCCTGTTCTGGGGATAAGAAGTCTGGGGAGTCCCTGCTTAGACTGCTGCCCCCACGACCCGGCCCCGGATAAAGCGGAAGAAGATGGATGGATGGATGGCAATAGCAGATTCATTTATATTTATAAATGACCAGCAGAGTTTCATTTAGGCTATTTCTCATGAAAATATGATATAATTGACGAAGGAATCCTGGCTCTTACACCCTTGAGAGAGGGACATCTGCATATTACTAAACTATTAAAAAGTTAAATACAAATAATATTGAACTTAACAGCAAAAAAATATTTACAAACTTGACAAAATATTCATTTTAGTGACAAAAAAATAAGAAAATATTATATAATAAGCAAACATTTGCTACGTCAAGTGTATAACAACATAGCTGGTTGATGGTATCTTCTGGTGGACAACAGCACCACCCTGTGTTCATATTTCAAAACACAGGCACGCTTCAGACAGTATACCAGACTTATTTTCCTTTCTCTTAAAGCTCTCTGTCTTTTCCAATTGTGTCTCCACATCAACCCAGGACTATTTCAGAATGAGCAGCGGGACCAGTAAAAGCATGACTAAAAAGCAGATGTTGATCTTGATATTTTAAATCTAAAAATATAGTTTGAACATGTTTCACATTTCTTCTCCTTTAAAACTAAATTATATATATATAAAAAAATAAAAAGTATATGTACACGTTTCATACCAAAAATTGTTGTCATTGTAAGCTAATGTATGCTATAGAGTATATTAATCTCAACAAGTCAAAACAACAACTAAAAATACAAATTATATAATGAATTAACTTACTCATGGTGAAAATGTTTAGGTGCATTTGGCCATGAACACAGAGTGGTTCGATCCCAGCTCTGACCAGTGCTTTTGTCATATTCTTAAAGCGAGACACTTCAGCCCCAGAGCAGCAGTGGCTTTTGAAGTATTTTATTACCACCAACATGGACAGTGAGTGAATAATACATGACATTATCAAACACTATTATTATTATTGTTATTATTATTATCATTATTATTATTATCATTATTATTATTTTCATTTGAAAGCACACACTGTAGCATTCTATAATACACTTGGAAGTTAATGGTGTTGTGCATGATAATTAACCCAATCGATACGATGCAGCGGGGAGAATAGACAACACAACACTTTCGCTGTGAAATCAATACAGCGGCGTGTATGAATATGCTAATTATAAGATTCTGTGGAAGCACATTTATGCATTAAGTTCACTTGAGCTCATGTTACAACAACCAGTGTGTCCTCTTCAGAAAGATCACTGAACACAGTCTGTCTACGAGTAGCATGGTTAAAATAAACACGTAATTTAATAGATAAATGAACAAATGTCATATTGAGTGTGGGTGTGATGTCTAACCAGTCTTTAGAGATTGGTTTTGGGGAACACTGGGATTGTTGTTGTATAACCATTAGTTCATCGAGACTAACCCTGGCCTCCTCCAAGTGCTTCCAGCATATGAATGGATGATAAGGCCCACATTGAGCCACATTGAGTTAACCTTCCTCAAGATGAAGATATAAAAAGTCATTCAACCAGACACAGAAAACTCAACCTGTCTCATGCAGGGTTCTGGATTATTATTGGGTCGGATCGGATAGCTTCATGTAAATTGAAACCTTGCACTAAACACAGGCCGCTGTGTGGCTTCAAACCTTTTTGTCTTTCAAACTCTTCTGGAGTCTTCAATCTCCACTGGCCATCCTCCTAAAGGGTGTAGTACTTCTTGGTAAATTGCTGTTTCAAAAAACCAGCCCGTTCAGCCAACATATGTTTGAAGAAAGCCAGACATGTTGTTCCAAACAAAAGAGTTGATAAATTAGACAATGTTGTACTTATCAGGAGCCAGCTCTCTAACATGGTGAAGCATACAAGCAAATCCAGCCCTTTCCTAAAAGCCTCCTTGATTGTTGTCTCCCCCCTGTTGTCTGGTGCTTGAAGCAGTGGAACACTTGTGATTTCCCCTTCACCAAGAATCTGCTGGATCCTGTACTGTTGCTGTTGGACAGATGTTCCCGCGGCATATTTGTGTTTGTTTTACGAGCTTGTGTTGAGTGAACTTCTATGATCAATTTGTGAAAATGAATATATCTTCCTCTCATTCCCTTTAGCATGATTTAATGAAGGTTTAACATGTCGTGGTGTGTACGATCTGCCCCACTCCACTATGTGGAGTGCTCTCTCACTTCTGCTCGGCCCACCTGACCTTGTTAGTTCCCTTTGCTTCAAGCTCCAATGACTTGTAGCACTTTAATCACAAACTGTCTCCCCCGGCCACTCCTTTCCATGTTGGGGCACTGGATATGTTTTGGGGTGAGTTGACATGTGTCGTGGCAGCGAAAGGGATCGCACATTTAGAACATTATTTCACCCATGAGCTCCAATTAAGGGGTTAAATAAACAATTATTTACTTGATTACTTCCCAACAACGCCACCCTGGATTGAATTAGTGCCAGGGACACTTACACAGGTAAAGGCTAGTGCAGATACTGTTTGAGTGGACCATGAGACCATCGGTGGAGCGGGGGGTGGCTTAGGGGGCTCAACACTCGGGCGTTTTTCCAAAAGCCTTTTTGAGAGTTAAAAAATGGTAATTTGGTCATTTGTAGAATATACCAAAATCCCTATATCAATAAATACTTTAACTACAGAAATGTGCGCTTTCCCAGAGTCATTTGTCTTATTTTAACGTAAAAAGCCTCAAATGCAGTTACTGGTTGGTTTCGCTCAGAAGGTAAAGCATTAGGGTGCGGGATCGAGACCAACACTGACCTTGATTTAATCATTTTGTTCTTTTCAAATTTAAACTTTTTAAAGTCATAGATTGCACAGTCTGTAGTATTTGTTACAGAGCGTTCTTTTCAACAGCAGAAGTTCATGTGAAAATGTGTCGTTTGCGCCGAGCTGAGGCTGACCGCTCCTCCACGCCGGTTCCCTGCTCTGAGCACTGATTGGCTGCTCTTGCTGTCCGTCACGTTCCCGCTTCTCTATTTCTGATTGGACGCTGGCTCTCTTTACTCGTTGCCTCATTGGTTATTTTTGTTGAACTGGTGTCTGATTGGCTGCATGTAGAAAGTGGGCGGGAGCATAGCTATTGCGCGATGTTTACAGCAAACGGAGCACTAAGAAGAAGAGCATGCCATGCCTTTTTGTTGGAGCGAACAAAAAGGCCTTTTCTATATCAGCGACGCATGCCGTAAATAAGGAGCAGATGGACTGTAGAGGCATTTAGAACATGTTCTGAAAAACAAAGTAAGTAAAGTTTCTCTAACCTAGAAAATACAACGATATGAAAACAACATGATCGTTCTAACGATGAATTCATTGTGTTGTCAGTGAAGCAGTGGCTCAGAGGAGAGGGTTAATCATCTACAAAGCTAAAGCAGAGCAACTACAGGACAAACAGGAGCTCATTGAAGTATCTGTTAAAGGTAAGACAAAAATTAGACAAACTAAATGATATCAGAAAATGTTACTCAAGTAAGAGTAAATGTAGTGTCAGAGATTTACTCCAAGATGTACAATTTCATGAAAAAGTTACTCAAATGAATATAACTAAATACTACCACCTCTGCTGTTCTGTTTTCAGAGGGGCAAAAAAGCCTTTTTTTAGGGTCACTGCGTGTACAGGAAATACAGTATTGGGGGGCACTAAAACCACATCATATCGTCCTGAATCAGCCGTTTACACTTTATCAATCTGGGATTGCTTTTGCTGAAAGCGTTTGGGAAAAGGAAGTATCCTCCCATCCATCAAGTTCGCCATCTAAAATTTAAACCAATCCATCGATACACAGTTTTAATCCCAGGCCTTCCACTCTGCTCCTTATAACCTCCTATAACTGTGATGTGTAACAAAGGAAAGAGCTGTATCTCATAATGTGTTAACAGCATCTTCTAGAGAAGTGACAAGCCCCAGGAGGCGTTCTAATCTCCACCACAAAACAATGTAATCTGCTATGTCAATATAATCCTGACCGCATTATTAAGAACACCGTGGTGATATGACCATTTTGCCTGTGAGCTGATAGCTTTAATTTGGAGAGGAGATGAACGAAGAGAGGGACTGAGAAAGAGAGAGATAGGGAAAAGAGCGTAGAGAGAGAGGGATGAAAATGAGAGATGGCAGGGAAACAGAGCGGGAAAGAGAAGGAGGGAGATAAAAAAAAATGCAAGATAGAGATAGAGCGGTGGTAAAAGAAAGAGGGGAGAGAAAGAGAAAGAAACAGAGAAAAGGGGAGGGAAATAGAGAAGGAGAGCGTGACAGAGGGGAAGAGAACAAGAGTAAGTAAGGGAATTAAAGAGAGAAAGAGAAAAAAAGACAGACAGAGAGAGAGAGACTGAGAGATTAAGGAGTGAGAGAGTGGAGTTGAGGAGAGAAGAGGAGACATTTCAGTGATGAATAGGCCCCTGGAGTAGACGATGGATCAGTATACTACCTGGGTACTGCAATACAAGTGTGAAGAATCAGGCAGGTTAATAAAGCTGGAGGGGAGGCGGTGGTGACGGGAGGGGGCTAATCGCTGGGTCTAATGGCTTTTTAATCATGTGAGAGGCATTTGAGAAATACAAACGCAAACACTGGAGGAGGAGTCTGAATGAAGTGAAGATAAGCAAGTGAAGGTTTCTCAAAATCTGCATTGAAAAAGTTTCAGGGTAATGTGATCATTGGACATTTTTAACTGAAGACGTGTTATGCATTTTTTGGATCGTTATTGACCTTTTGAACTCGCTCTTTCATTCCTTTTGCATTTGCATCTCATGTTATGTGCCGTCAGTACAGGACTTCAAGTTCCAAACGTTACTTTCTATCAGTCAGGCATTTGGTGTTACTAAACTGGCAGCAGAGAGAAAAAAGCAAAAGGTAGCTTTGCAATTTGATGACGAACACAGTCTGGCAATCATTTATGGACTTAAGAAAAGCAAGAGACCTCTAGATTTATTCCCTTGACGTCACAGTCTGGGTAAAATTGAAATTAGGTGTTTTGTAGAAGCTTCTAAACAAGATTAATGAAATAGGCGGGAATGCAGCTAAATACAACTCCAGGTATGTTTTTGATTAAAACAATATATAGTTAAATGCTCACTTAAGTCTATTTTGCCTAATTTGTGTCTTTTTAAGAGATGTCTACTGCAATTTTAAGTTCTTGAAGTGTATTAGCTGCAGCAGAAACATTGTCTGTCTATTGCATACAAGCAGCTCTAGTATAATTACTACCACTACTGACACACTCTGCTACGGCAATACTACCGCTACTACTGCTGCTGCTGCTGCTGCTATGGCTGCAGTCAGAATATTACAATGTAATTCTCTTAAACTCAATCTGAAAATACTTCTACTTAATTTACAAAACAACAACAATATCAGAGAGACCTGTACAGTGCAATTAATACTAATACTGCCATTACTACTGCCACGTGGATAGAGCTTCATTTACAACCAAAACACATTAAAATTCGACCTGGAGTGCATTAAATCCAGACATTACTACATTTGACCTATTATTTATTTAACTATTTATTTATTCATGAATGTCTCAAAGATACAGAAAAAAACTGTACAATATTTTTCAGTTCATTTTTTAAAATGATGTATAATTTCAGAAACTTTATACAATGAAAACATCCCACCACCCTACCGTCACTCCTTTTAGACCTTTAATATTATGATATATAAAGTGTCAAATTATATAGATTTTAGGATTTATTCGTCACATTTTAATATTTTTAATATTTTTAATTTTTCCATGAAAGTCAAAAGCTAAATGTCTAATCATCTTTTAAATAGTATTGTAGCACAACCCTCATATTAGGATCACTGCAGGGGTTAATAGCCTGGGAAATGGTGTCTAATCTGTGCTGCAATACCATTAACTTCCAGCAGGTGTCAGCATTACCCTCAGTCACTCCATTGGCTATTATCAAGGGTGCAGTGGACAGGCCGCAGTGCATCAAACGTAGGGGGTTAATTGGTATTAATGTGCTGTAGCAGGCCTGGTGGGACATAAGGGGGAGGTAGCGGGGCATAGGGGGGGTTAGGGAGAGGGGCAGAGGGGAACACTGACACCCCGTCCCGCTCCAGGATTTATGGTCCCTCCAGCTCCAAGCATCATTCAACATAACTCATTTTTAACAGTCAGAGAGTGGCGGATGTGAGGCACATACATTTGTCACAAGACTGTCTGTGGAGATGGGAGAGGACTAGAGAATGAAAAAAAACAAAAAGTTAAACAGGAGATCTTTAAGCACATTTTCTTTAATTCATTAATTTTCGAACAGGACCAAGCGGTCACTGGGATAAAGTAATTGGGATTGGCTCCTGACTGGAGCCTTTCCCAGTGACTTTGGGCCTTGGAGGGGTACAAAGCTTCACTGCTTAACATGTCTGTATAAATATAATTAACAAATTATGACATTTTAGATCAGGGGTGCCCATTACGTCAATCGCGATCTACCAGTCGATCTCGGACGCAGTGGCAGTTGATCTCAGAGGCAATCGATACCAAAGCAAAGGCTATTGGCTGGCGTTACACACGCTGAGCGAGTATATCAGACGGTGCGCACATGGAGGTCCCCAAAAGCGTGAGTGAATCATGAGTTACAATCAGCGCGAGGAGGCTACAGTTGTTATTTTGTCCGCTTTCTCAGTGAGTTTCGGAAGGAGCACACCGCGGCCGCTCAGCGCGAGCCGACAATATGTCCGTGGTAACGTAGAATGCTCACGTGAGGGAGGAGAGTGAGGAAAGGGACTCAGGCCGAGGAGCAGAAGGAGGAGTCAGGCCGAGAAGCAGGAGGAGACGGGTAGGATTATGCTTTGAGCGCTGTTTCTGTCCTTCACAGAGCAGTTTGTTATTGACGCGACCCAAAGGAAAGCTGACTTTCTTGACGTCTCAAGCCCCGCCTCCCAGCGTTACCATGGAGCTTGTCTTAATACAATAACTTATATAATTAACTATTATAGTTAGAAAGAGCTTCAAGTGAGGTGATTATAAGCTCAACCTTCTAATATTTAGTCTAGTTATTATTTTATTTTCAGAATCGTCATCTGTATGAATGGGTCTTAACAGATTTTCTCTTTCCTGCTTTGTATTGCATGTCTATACATGTTTCTATAGCTGTTTATTGAAAAAAGTAATAATAAAAATAATAAATAATAATAATAATAATAATAAATAAATCTACAGGTAGCTCTTCATGCTTTGCCGAATCTAAAAGTAGCTCGCACGCTGAAAAGTGCTCCCCTGTTTTAGATTGTGTATTGAGTAAAATGTAACACAACAGGGTTTTATACGGACAAACACTGACCATAATATTGATATGTCAATACTGGTATTGAAAGGTAGTGGACATCCTGTGCTGCCCGGTGGTCGAGTGTCATAGCACACATATGCCAGGCTCCTGGTGCAGCCTAGCCGGCGCAGTGTTGTGAGTCTCAAATCCCGGACTAGACATTACTGTATGTCCTCCTTTCTCTCATCCCCATTTCTCATCTGTCCTAATAAAGCTGCGCGGCATAAAATCTAAAAAAAAAACAAAAAAAAGTTAGTGAACATCTCTGTTGATTTAGAGGTAAAAAAATATTAAATGTCTCAAAAAGTTTTGCAGTATGTCAGTAAGCACAATTGGTAACTGCAATATAGCTTTTAAACAGTGGGAATAAATAGCGTGGCAATCATAAGCCTTCATGTTATTACCATTGCAAACAAGTGGCTTGTTTTTGTTCGTGCACCTGTGCATAGCTTTATACTCCTTTCACTTAAATATCTCCAATGCAGATATTGTCATTGTCTTATTTTAGAGGACTCACTAAATGTTCTTAATTTTGTTGCAGGGTGGGACTTGGCTTTCAATGTTCCAAAGACCCTGAAAATTAAACAAACTTACCTGTTTTCTAAACCTAACTATAACCCTAACCTTACCGAAATCCCGAACCTTTTAGAGAGTTCCGACATTCTAAGACGATCAGGATAAGCCAAGAAGCTGCACAAACCCGATTGGTGTCGATCCGATGTTGGAGTTTCGTTTAACCCTATTTGGTGCGCACTAGGCTGCTGGGATATTTTATATGGCCTCATTAGCAACACTTTCAACTCTCAGTTAGCTCAGAGATTTGCACACAATTGCACTCAGAAAGGGTATAGACACTGTTCCATCGTCAAGCACTTCTGGGAAGAGGTCACACAGTCACTATCCAGACTAGTATCGTGTGGTCCACATCCATTATTGGGCCCTCTCTCTGCCCTGCTAGTGGCGACTTCACAATATTCTTGAAAAACCGAATACACTTCATAAACACTCCTCACAGCTCTAACTCATCCGCCAGAAACTATCCTTATGAACTAGAAAACCCGCATACATTCACTATTAACTCACTCGGAAAAATTCTCACACTTCATATACAATGAATATACATCTCCCCCTATAATGGCATGCAAGGCAAGTTTATTTGTTAGAGCACTAATTCGTTACACAAGGCACATTCAATGCTTCGCAAAGAAGGAAAAAATGGCATTAAAAAACAAAGGACATGGCAGAATATCACAATCATAGTCAGCATAACAAGGTAGAGAGTGCAAAGAAAACATTTCAGTCATGATGCATCATCCAAACCAGAAACAGTTTTTAGTTTCAAGTTTTACGGCGCTGATAAGAACCGAAAGTTTCAAGGACAGCCATGAAGCTCTTTAGCCGTTTCCTGTCACAGTGTATATTATCAACATGAACATTGAAATCACCTGTTATGATCCAAAACGCAATCAAAGTTCTGTGCATACGATGGAAAAGCATCTCAGTTATAATCATCATACAACTTTGCAGTGCTGGGGAGGCTTGTATAAAAGCAATGAAGAGAAGAAATGGAGACCGTTTTAGCTCAATTCTTCAAAAGGCTTGCGGTACTCTCAAGATGTGAAAACACCCAAAGGTACAACCTGTGGGTAACCATTTCATCTCTAACAAAGTAGAAACCAACACCTCCCTTTTTGTTTTTACTCAGTGTTTCAGATTCACATAAAGTCCGCATCCCTCATGCTGAAACGACCTCCCCCATTCCAACGCTCTCTGACCTAGTTACAACTCTGATTTCCCTTCTCTTCTTCTCCAGTTTCCACTCTTCACACCATTTCTGTAGTCTACCCCAACTTTATGTATTGTCAGTGAACCAACTCCTACACACCACTACAACACATCTGCACTAGAACATGTTATTAACACATGTATTTTTGTTTAATGATGTTTATCATGCATTATCGATTGTTGCTGTTGTTTTTACTATTATCAATTGTGTGTAATTTGTAATCATATATCGCGTTGGTCACACTCGTTTTCCTGAAAATACGAACACTCCTCCCTTTCATTTCCTGTGTTTTTTAATGTACCACAGTGTTTTAATAAGGGATGTACAACACGTTCAACTGAAACAGCTCAGGCTGGAGCCGACGAGAAGCTCAGTTTCCTTGGGACAGCATTCTGTCCCAAGTGGAGACGCTCGTAAAATGTCCTCAAGACACTAAACGATGACCAGAAAAAAAAGTAGGAGAACAAGAAATGTGCGGGGGGTGAGATTATCAGATCATTACGTATATGTATTGTGTGTGTGTGTGCTGTGTGTGTGTGTGTGTAGTATTGTATGTATTTATATATATATACATGTGTGTGTGTGTGTGTGTGTGTGGTATATATATAAATGTATATATATATAGTATTATATATATATATATAACTACATAATACATAATATAACTACACTATATAATCATATTACATATCAATACAAACACAATATATATATATTATATATATAGATGTATGTGGGTGTGTGTGATATATATAATACATACACACGATATATATGTGTGATATGTTAGGTGTATGTATGTGTAATATGTCTGTATTGTGTATTTATATATATAAAATGTGTGATACATGTGTGTATGTATTCATGTAATGTATGTGATATTATCTATACATGTTGTATACGTATATATTATATATATATAAAATGTGTGTGTAGTTGTATGTATTATATCTATATTATATGTGTGTTTTATGTATGTTATATTGATGTAGATATTGTTATGTATGTATAATTATGTGTGTATGTATGTATATAATATATATTATCATACATATATACATACACTATATATATAACATACACACAATATATATATGTGTGTGTGTGTGTGTGTAATATATATATACACATCAACACACATCATATAATTATGTGTTGTATTGTATTGTGTATGTGTATCATGTATGTATATGTGTATATGTATTGTGTAAAAATGTGTGGTGTATGTTATGTATGTGTATATATATATATATATATATATATATTATATATATATATTAAACTGTGTGTGTAAAGGGGGTGTCTGTTAATTATACTATATAAACATGTGTGTGGTATGTATGTATACTATGATGTGTAGTGTATATATATGTGTGTATGTATGTATGTATATATATACTGCATATACATATATAAAATGATGCAATGGGTAATGGGATATAATGATTGCTATTTTAAAAAGATGACTATATCTACATGTACGACAATAAATGTGATGATGGTAATGATAATATAACACATTTTTACTCTGTTTGAATGCATACACACATACACTCACGCACACATATGCACAAACAAACAGACACGTACAGACACGCACATGTACAGACACTTAGACACACACACACACACACACACACAATCACCCCGCTCTGAAGTTTCTAGACTGTTGTCCCTCTATTTGTCTAATGTCCGTAATTGTTGTCTGCCTTTTGCTGTGTTTGTTCTTTGTTGTCCTTTATTATTGTTACTGTTTTGTATTTGTAAATTAAAAATAAAATAAAAAATAAAAAATGACTTTGCAACAAAAGCTGAGAACCGCTCAATATATATTGGACATTTTTCACACATTACAACCAGTAGGGAGGGCAGACGGTTCTGCCTTTTATCTTTTGCCCAATTACAAGAAATATAAATAATATGGTTGTTTTTCCTGTTCCGCAAGACAGCAAAAAGATTTGGTAAGATGTGAAGCCATCCCTGAACCTGTTCAACTGGAAACTCAGACACAGGTAAAAGATACGGCTATAGGAACTGGGCTTTTATAGGGGCTGGAGCCCCTCTGTTCAGGGCCTTAGCCCCCCTTGCTGGAGGCAATGGATCACAGCATTATTGTAAATAATGTTGTTACATTGTATACCAAAATATGCTACAGCCCTTATTCCCCGGCCTTATCAGTCTTCCTGTGCCTATGGACGCGACAGTGTTTCAGAGTAGCAGAAGATTCTAACGTGTTCTTCTGAACTTTTAAGTTGACACCTAGGTGTGTTGAAAGCAGTTTGTAAAGTATGTTTGACTCTTTCTTGTTGATGCATTTCTATATATAAAAAAAATTTCTTGTATTGTTTTGTTATTGTTTGTGTTTAAGTGTCAATAGAACACAGATACCGCTACCATTGTGAGAGAGACCAGGTGCAGTGGACCAGTCCGCGGGGTTAACCATATTCCCATCTTGTCCTCCGTGCTCACGGGCCGCAACTGGTTCCGAGGTGGAGCAAAGCTTAGACAGTAGCGCGGATCCGCTGCCCGGTTCAGCAGATCTTGTCTGGAGGGGCTCGTCCTCCGTGTCCCTCCTGGATGCGCTTTCAGGCCTCATGCCACGCTCCTTCATCTGAACCCAGCCTGAACCAGAGCTGCTCTGCTAACTCAAGTCTGGGTTTGGATCTAGTTCCATTATAGCATGTAGTCCTTTTTGTAAGTTGATCAATTGATTTCATTGCACATGTAGATGTATTTTTAGGTAATTATTTTGTATTTATTTTGATTTTAATAAATTTTCCATGTTTTCCAATGAGCCAAAACAAACATAATTCTTCTTTTTATCTTTTTATGCAATTCTTTGCGATTTCCTGTTCTGTTGTTTGTTCTGTGAGCGCAGCATGCCGTAAATCCTGTGGGTGAGGCCACTTGAAACATTAATATTTTGGGGCGTTTTATTTAAATGATGCTGATTTACCACCAGAACTTGTGCATGCAGCAGGATCCTGCACCTCTGGTGTACCAACAAATATACACTCAAATTTACACAATTTTTACTGTGATGTTGATGAATGAGGGACACTGTGTGGAGGTAAAAGGAGCTTGGAGAGCGATTAGACACGGATAAAACACAAGACAACCGCCCATTACTTCAATTAATCCCGATTTAGAACAGAGAAGATGCGACGGGCAAAGGGGGCGATTCATCCCACTGACAGGAGCTTGTGTCTGGGGTCACGGGTGGGAAGCGGGGCGACCTCCTGCCAGGCTGAGTAGGAGGCATCGCGCTGGCATTTAGAGGCTAATGCAATGTGACTGCTGATACATTTCCACAGACTTCAATGAGTTTAATGGTTGACAGTGAAATAATGGATCATCTGAAATAAAAATACAATACAAATAAAGTTAGGAATTATTATACCTTTTTAATTAAGACTAAGTTATGAGGGTTTTTTCACCACTGGTACTGAACAACATTTCACAAACCAGGATTGTATTTAATTTAGTGCAAGCATATAACAAGGAGAAATAATACAAACTATACAACAGACTGCTAATAAATAAGGCTATTGTTATACTTTTTTATGATATACGTTAAATTATTTCGTTATTATTTACTTTAGACTTTAGTTTATTTGTCCTATAATAGCTGTAAACTGTGGAACTCACTACCACTGTACATACTACATACATACATACCATGCATATAAAAGGTCTACACACCTCTTTTAACATGCCGGTTTTTTTGTGATGTAAACAAATAAGACCAGATAAATCATTCCAGAAATGTTTTCCACCTTTTAATGTGACTATAACATGTATGATCGTTTGAGGACAAAAAAAGAGGGGGAGTAAAAATAAAACAATAAAATATAAGCTGGGGGTTGTGGTTGGTTTCAGAAGCAACCAATCACTTTCAAACTCATGTTAAATAGGACCATTACCCTCCAATAAAGTTTCAAGATGTTCTAGTAGGTTTTTCCTGACATTTTCTCAGTCGCATCTTACGGCCAAAGCTATGGTCCACAGAGAGCTTCAAAAGCATTAGAGGGATCTCATTGTTAAAAGGTATGAGTCAGGAGAATGGTACAAAAGAATTTTCAAGGTTTTAGATATACAGTGACGACAGAGGAAAATATGGCACAACAGTGACATTACCAAGAACTAGACGTCCCTCCAAAATTGATGAAAATTGAGGAGGAAACTGGTCAGTGAAACTGCCAAGAGACCTACAGCAACATTAAAAGAGCTGCAGGAAATTCTGGCGAGTACTGGCTGTGTAGTGTATCAGAATCAGAATCAGAAAAGGTTTATTGCCATTATTAGTGAACAAAATTCACAGGCTAGGAACTTGCTTTGGTGATTCGGTGCAACATACAAAGATGAACAATAATAAAAGCAAGGTATATCAAATAAGGCATTCATTAAAGAAAAACAATTTAAATTTCCTAATAATATCAAAATAGATTTAGTATAGGATATGTGACAACCATCTCCCGTATTCTTCACATGTCTGGGCTGTGGGATAGGGTGGCAAGACGAAAGCAAAAAAAACATCCGAGCCTGGCAAAATGTTGCACAAACACATTTGAAGGCTCCCAAAAGCATGTGAAAATGTGTTGTGTTGTGTGGTCTGATTAAACCAAAGTTGAATTTTTTGGCCATATCTCCAAAAGGTATGTTTGGCACAAAAGCAACACTGCACGTCACCAAAAGAACACCATATCCACAGTGAAGCATGGTGGCAGCATCATGCTTTGGAGGCGACTTTCGTCAGCTGGAACTGGGGCCTTAGTCGAGGTGAAGGGAATTATGAAGAGTTCCAAATACAAATCAATGCTGGCACAAAACCTTCAGGCTTCTGCTAGAAAGCGGAAGATGAAGAGGAACTTAATCTTTCAGCACGACAATGCAAAGCATACATCCAAATAAACAAAAGAATGGCTTCACCAGAAGATGATTAAAGTTTTGGAATGGCCCAGCCAGAGCCCAGACCTGAATCTGATTGAAAATCTGTGGGGTGATCTGAAGAGGGCCGTGCACAGGAGATGCCCTTGCAATCTGACAGATTTGGAGCGTTTCTACAAAGAAGAGAAAGCAAATATTGCCAAGCCAAGATGCGCCATGCTGATAGACTCCTATCCAAAAAGAATTGAGTGTTGTAATAAAATCAAAAGGCGCTTCAACAAAGTATTAGTTTAAGGGTGTGCAAACTTATCCAACCACAATATATATGTATTTTTTTTTATTTTTACTCCCCCCTCCCCAAAGGATTGTTGTTGTTTTTTCACCTGAATCATACAGGTTATAAGTCACATTAATTGTGGAAAAAGTTCTGAAAGGATTTATCTTGGTCTCATTTTTGTTCTGTTTACATCACAAAACCTGGCATTTAAACAGGAGGTGTAGACTTTTTATAGCCACTGTACGTACATGTATACGTATGTGCATAGGTACATACATACATACTGTACATACATACAGAGCATTGGTACAGTGCATGCATACATACATATATACATACAATGCTACAACTACAACCAAAACTACAACAGCTACTACTAAACTACCAAGACTACTACAGTGACTACAGCTACTACTCCGTGCTGAAGGACACAGCCCTTTCCCTTTCAGTTTTATCACATGGTGGTCCTACACATTATCATTTTTGTGTTTAGAGCTTTAAGTCTGCCACATGGCAAAATAACGCTATAGTTAAGACGATATAGTGATCAGAAATTGTTTTACCGATTTTGAACACCTCTGCTATACTTCTTATTCAAAACCATATGTTCCAGTCTTTTCTTTCAAATGCTTAGTTAAACATGGTACCCAAATATTTCCATGTTTTGTCTGAAAATCTTCAGAACCCACAGGACTGAATTTAAACATCACTTAATATTTCACCCATCCACCCTTCTGCAGCTTTCTTTGACAGAGGTAACACTAGTATCTGTGAATATCCAATCGTTTGAAGCATTTTTTGGACCTTCTCTTCTCACTTCTTCCTCCCTTGTCAGTGGAGTGGAGTTGAGTTATTTAACACTGTAGACATGTGGGGCCCAGTTTTGTGTTTGGCACCCCATTATCGTGCACTCGCCTCCAGTAAGCACGCTCCGATATCTGCCAGATTGAGAGGCAGACATATGGACATGGAAGATGACACCGCAGTGGAAGGAGGAGAGCTGCACAGAGCAGAAATGTGGTGATTAAGAAGATCATTAGCAAAGTTTTGGATGACTGAAAATTAATCGAACTAACTGTAAGAAAGTTACAGTAGCTATGAATTCATTTGCGTTTATATCACATAACTTCAAATAAGAAACTCGTTTGCAAAACTTTATGTTGAGTGAGACCAGTGATGCCTGGTGTTTTGAGCTTTAACTCTGCATTTTGTCATTTTGCAGCATTAGCGCCGTGTGCCATTCACTTTAGTCTCTGTGTCATCGCTGACTTTCTGTTTCATAATCGCGGTCCTCTGTGCTGTTTCCATGGATGTATTGGCTGTTTCAAAGCAAAATAGATAAGATTGCGGCGTATTTTAAACTTAAGAGTGTGACTGGGAGACAGAGTTTTGTTTTATGAAAACGCATGGAGGGCCGCGATTATAAAACAAAGTCTACAGTGACGAGGCGAAGACTCGGAGGCTAAAGTGCACGGCACACAAAGCTAGTTACTGTAGTTACTGTAGTTAGAGTTACAGCTCAAAATACTGCGCTCTTTCACACAAAAAACTATGCTTCCCAGTCACTCTCTTGAGTTTAAATCACGCCGCTCTGTTGAGCTTGAGTTGCTGCAGGTCCGTGCTGAACAATCTTTTTTGTAATTGAATTACTCGATTTACTCAAGTAATCGTTGCAGCCCTAGAATAGACATTCTGGTGAAAATTGCTGTATGAGTGTACCGATATCTAAAGTCTAAAGTTTGTATATGCAATGAAGATGTTGATGTATGGCTCATTTGAGAGCTATCTTTTAAAACTACTTTCTCAAATTGACCAATCCACTTGTCAATCACTCACATCAGAGTGGGTCTTGGGAAGGTTACAAGTGGACTCCAGTGCGGTTTTCCTAGGATGTGAATGCCAACCAATTTAACAACTTGACAACTTTTTTAATCCAAACAAATTTCTCTAGACTAATCTTTACTAGATTTAATAGATTTATTATCGTATAATGGTCTAGCTATATACATATATATCTTTTTACTCTGCACAGCGGTTGTCATAACTCGCTCATATTATTCAGCCGTCACGTCACAAGTAAACGTTCTCCTGCTTTGACACCTCGGGCAAATGTCTGATATATTTCTGCAATTCAAATCAGAAATCCAAACATTGCTCAAATCTGACGCAACTTTACTTTTGTTAACAAGTAACAGATCAGGAAGAAATAGAAACACTTTTAGTTGGTTAACAGAGGGGCCGATGGCGCAGATTGGCAGTCTTCTGTCAATCATAATACTGTAGCTCATCATCACTAAGTATGGAGTGAATGAGCAATGCAAAACATGTGAAGCAACTTTGAGTATCTGCAAAAGTCCTATATAACACTAACTGTGATTATCAAATTCTTTTACCGCATCACCAACTTCTAATACATCAAGTTTCAAGTCAACACTCCAGCCACCCACAAACTCCACCGCACACGAGCAGGTGCCACAAAATAGATGACAATAGGCCTAGGGCTTCGGAGCTGTTTTCCTTTTTATAGTCCCAGTTTGACAGAAAACGTCAGAATCCAGAAAATGCCAGCTGCAGCGTAGGGAAAAATGAGCACTTTTGCCAATGACTTTGTGTGTGCAGGTGGGGAATGCAAATAGCCCTAATCCAGCAAAAACATGACGCCTAAACCAGCATGAATCCTGTATCCAGTACCCCCCATTGCTGTTCAAAGGCTTTACATGTACACACTGTCATTGGGAGTATGGCACAAATAATACTTCAAAAGATTATATGTCTTTTATCAAATTATATTGTTGGAAGAATGGTGTAATATTTTGGTAATGTACTTAAATAACTTATTTGTGGAGACCCTGGGACTATGCAGTAATTTTTCTACGTCCAGCCAGTTTTCACCTTTTTACGGTGTACAATGTAACAATGCATAATGGTGCAAAATGCTTGTCTTCATTAGACGTTATTGTTTTGCCTTGAATGTTCCACAGAATGGCATTGAATTTATCTATCTCCATGGAGACAGGTCAGACAAATTACAGGTCAGTAAGAGGACCCTCTTGAAAAGGAGATGGATCATCTCAAGGGGCTATCATTAAATAAATAGAATTAGATTTTGTTTGTTTTTCAAGGTAATTCTTTGCAATAGGTTTGATGTTACACAATAGATAAATAAGATAATAAAAAATACCCATGCGATAAGAAAAAAGTTACATAGTACACTTTTGAGGTGGAACATTCGGAAATCTTAAAATATTGTTATGTATATGTTTGGAATTTGGAACTTTATTTTTGATAACAATCTCAAAATACTTAACTTTACATGCCAGCTGAAAGCACAAGGACTGTAGCTGCTGAATTGCCATTTGAATCAAGCAAAAAAAAGTATTTGATGAGGACAAAACATTGTTCACAAGTCAGATTTGCAGAAAGTAAGTCATTTAAGACTGAGGAAGAATGGTGCTAAAAAGATATATCATAAAAAATATCATAAATAAAAATATAAAGAATGTATTTAACAGTGCTTAGTTTGGAGGTGCCTTTTGCTGACCACTAACCCATCCCCTTGCTCGTATGTCACAAGCAAGAACACATGGTTTCTAAAGCAGCGTCGCAAATACTGGCAGCAAAAGGAGGGAAACGAGCACAAATTACCCAAGAGGCAATGAGCTATAACAATGTGGAATGGTCCTGAAACGGTTGGGTCTGACAGAGAACCTCACTTAAGGATCCATCTGGAGACTTGAATCATAAAACATGTCATCAGCTCAAAGAGGAAATGGACCGGAGATAGGCAGTACACAGGAACAATTGCTGTCCAAGATCTGTAAAGACATGTGTGTTAAGTACTGACAGTAAATATGCAGGAAACAGGCCATTACGGTAAGACAGGCAGAGGCTGTGCGGTAAACATGGTGTACAAGTAGTCAAAGAATAACGAGATATCAGATGACATCACATACTATGGCTTTGAATGAATGTGTAGTTGCAGATTTTGTGAGGGAGTTTTTTTAGTTTTGTTTTGGTAGACTTTTTTAAACACCATTGTGTAATATAGTTAAAATGTTGTAGTGTTATTCATGTCCTCCCACTTATAGAAGAGGGCGACATAGTTGATATTGATGCATAGTTGTTTATCAATTGAAATCCGTCAGGACTGATCAACAGACAGACATAGTGCTTGTGTGAAGGATATAAAATCCTGGATGACACTTAATTATCTGCTTCTTAAAAAAGCCTCCAGGTCTACTCTAAAAAAACCTTGGGGTCTTATTTGACCAAGAGCTCTCGTTCACATATAAATCAAGTCTGTAAAACAGCCTACTTTCATCTGTGTAATATAGCTAAAATCAGAAAAATCTTGCCAAAAAGTGATGCTCATCCATGCATTTGTATCCATGCATCATCTAGATTAGACTACTGTAACTCCCTGCTCACGGCATATCCTAAAAGCTCCATAAAAAGCTTTCAACTGGTTCAAAACGCAGCAACAAGATTACTAACAGGAACTAAAGAAGAGAACACATTTGGTTGTAGGAAAAAAGGCCAACACAAAGACATGGATGACACAAACCACACCAACGACAAATTTACAAACTTTGGACCAAATGAGACTTTTATCCAGCATGTGTCGAAGATTTTTGGGAAGTCTTTGTAAAAAGGAGTGAGCAGGTATTTAAATCTATCGATCTATTTCCTAGCTGAAGTGAAGAAGGATGGCCTGACAATGGCCGTCAATCCACTTTCATCCCAAAGCGTTATATAACAACACTCATTGTTGTTTCTTCAAAGTGAAGTCAGATACTGTGGAGTGAAAGAATAGACCAATTACAGTGAATTTGTCCAAAACAGTGCCATATAAGATCAGTGCACAATTACAAGTCTTATTCTTTGCTGGCTTGGCTAGACGATTATAATTTGTAAAATTTTTCCCTCAAGTCCAATAAGTCCAGCAATGACTTTGCCTTCCGGTTGTACAACAAAGCCAGGATCTGCTCTGTAGTTTTGCTTATTGTGTTAATATTATCTTGTCTAATTCCCTCTTATTGCCCTCATCTGAAATGTATTTATCTAAAGCCATTGATGTCTGCTGCATTCATTGACAAGACTTCATTGGAGTGCACGGCCTGCTCTGCTCTGGTCTTATCTGCCTCTTGTCTGTTTGCTTCGGGCAGCCGCTAAAAGCTAAGACTGATGGTGCTGACCTTGGCCTAGTTATTTGCTAGGCCCCACCCCAGCCCCGATTAGCAGGCACGGGGCAGCGGACGGGAACTAAGTGTCGCAGTGCAGAGGGGCCATGGAGGACTTTAGGATGGATCCGAAGCAGACAGAGATGTGAGGAGGCGAGGAAAATAGACGAGGGGGCAGAAGCTCTCAGCGTGTGAACAGGGATAATAGACACGGTTCAACAGCAGGTCAAGGGGAACGCGCTAGGAGGACAATGACAGTTTGGAGACTTGGAGGAGGCTGATGTTCTGGTTTGTGGTGTTGAAATATCAAGCAAATTTTGGCCCTTTTGTATTGTTCAGTTATGTCTGCAATACTTAAGATTTCCTTCAACATAACTTTTTCAGTGAAGACTTCACCACCCGCTTGTCTCCATGGAGATGTTACTGCTTTGCCTGAACTTTCCACAGTATGGTACGAAACATATCTACCGTATCTACAATTTGTTTCAATATGGGTGTTTTTGTTGCAATAAAAGCAAATATCTAGGATAGCATGCATTCTTACTGTGCGCCGTAGTGATGCCTGCTTGTCATCATGGAGATACAGAAGTTTAATGCCAAACTGTGGAAGGCAAAGCAATTACATTCCCATGGAGACAGTTGCCATACTCTTTGAATAAAGTCCCATTTGGTATAGTTTGGTAGATACTTGTGTTTTGTATTACCGTATTTAGATTTTTCCCCCATCACTCACACCTCCATATGTTCAGAGTTCTGATTAAACTAGATCTGTATAGTCATTATAAGTGACTGTTATAGACAGTCCTGAGGGTGTGCCTGAAGAGGTGCTCCAGTCCCAGACATCTGACTGACTTCAGGGTGCTCCCAGCTACATGGAAGAGCTGTGGAAAGACACAACAAAGTCAAACATCCTCACCAGGCAACTGCAACTGGTAATTTTAGTTTTTAAACAATGGGTACATTTATAAAAAGAAGCTATATTTGGCAGCAGCTTATCTTTTACCCGCAGTGAACACTAGTGCTGAATGCATCAGTGGTAAATAATTTTTATTTTTTTTTTAAAACTGTAAGTTTTTATGCATGTTATTATATGTGGTGCGTGTGTGTGTGTGAATAATAATAAATAGTGTGTGTGGTGTGTGTGTGTGTGTATATATATATATATTATTATTATATATAATTATATATATATATATATATATATAATATTATATATAATATATATATATTAATATATAATAGTGTGTGTGTGTATATACGTATTTCCGGACTTTTAGCCGCTCCCCTATATAAGCCGCATTTGCTCTATTTTTAAAAAACGATATAAACAATACATAGGCCGCACCTTTTGTATAGGCGCAGAACTCTTTCCTTGACTTTTGGCATGGCATGATCGTCCCGCTGCCCCCTCCAGCGTCTCACCATACATTCATTGATGTTAAGCTTGCGTGCAGCCGCGGTTTCCTAGCAAGATCGATGGCCTTCAGCTTAAAACTTGCTTCATACGAACTTCTTCGTTTGGGTTCCATAATATGGGCAAGAATTTGAAAATAATTTATTAGTTGTAATTTGTCGTCCGTGTTATTTTGCTAGCTGAATAAAAAAGCAACATCTGCTTCTTTGCTTACTTTCTGTAGTTTTGATTCAAATTCCGGTTAGTTCGCCCTAGCGGTGAAAGAAAAAAACCACAAAAAGCCGCAGCTCTAAATAAGCCGCGGTCAAAACATCTGACAAAAGTAGCGAATAGTGCGCAAAATACGGTATATATAAGTGTGTGTATAATGTATATATGTGTATATATGCTATATTACATAATATGTATGTATATATGTATTATACATGTTAATGATTATATATGTATGTGTATGTATATGTGTGTATGTATAAATAATTATATACACATACGTATGTGTGTGTGTATGTGTATGTATGTGTATGTGTGCTGTGCATATACACATTACAGTAGTCGGCTAATGATAATGACAAAAAGCTTGGTTTTCAGTTATAGGCTTGTAATTTTTTTTTAGCAAGGACCAACAACACAGCTACGATGTAAGGTGTTTATTGACATTCAAGAAATATGAACAACACAAATGTACAGAAATGGATGCAGTTTTGGGGCCTCTGGTGATGAGGGCTGTAGGCTGCTGGGCCTCGGTACCCCCATCCAGGAGATAAATTTAAATAATTAGAATCATTAAAAGAGGATGGGAGGGAGGGGCACGAAGTCTTGAACACTGACATGTGTGACCTGGATGCTTAAATAATGTAGCTGTAGGAAAGGGGCGTGAAAGGGGTGTCGTCCTGCTCCCGAATTTAAGATTACAAATTTATCTTAATTTAATGCTGTATGTATGGGTATTGAAGTATCCCAGAGGAGTCTCAGCTGGAATAATTGGGTAAGGTAAAATGCTGAAATCTCTCTTTTACCAGTTGAGTAACCCATACTGCAGATGCTTTATGGAAACGGGGGATAAATATAATCTATCTCTCCGACCACCACCAGTCACTCACCCAAACACCACATTCATACACAGGCAAAGTGGGTACGCAGTGTCTTACTTCTGCCGCAGCTTGTATTCCCGGCAGTCTCTCATCCAAGTACAAAGCATTGGCAAGATGGCTGAGGCCGCATTATGGCTTCTGTGTACTGATCCTGACCTGCGGATCAGGATCCTTCCCTTTTCTTACCTGACCCCTCCGACTTCCCCTAACCGAGTCGCCCTCTCTCCCCGTCTTGAATGGAATGGTTCAGTTGTCCTTCACTGTGGTTATCACTGAGATTTCTCTTTTCCCCACTTCAGTATCAGTATCAGAATCAAAATCAGTAAGGGGTTTATTGCCATTGCCAGTGAACAGAATTCACAAACTAGGAACTTGCTTTGACATTAAGGTGCAACACACAACAATGAATAATAATAGTAGAAAAATATATTTAAAAAAAGGGCATGCATAAAATTTTGAATTTACAAATACAATAAAATAGATTTGGTTTGAATATATTCAGACAAACAACTTGGTTTGTTTTGAGTTTTTCCTTGCTTAGAAGAATGGCCTAATAACAGGTGGCACCAGGACAGTTATACATTTGCTTGTTTCCTGTGAATGCTGGTCAATCTTATTGTCTTTTATTGACTAAAGATGTTTTATTTCATTTATATTATTTGTTTATTTGAAAGCACACTAATGCATATTTCTGTAAATGTGCCAGTATTAATAATACAGCATGTATAGAGAGTAATTGTTTGAGTTTCTAATTGCTCAACTCAGTCAAATCAACAGTTTTGTAAAGCGCTGCATTACGCCTGCAATGTTGTTGTGATTTTGAGCTAAGCAAATATAACAGTAATAATAATAATAATAATAATAATAATAATGGCTTTTAACACGAAATTACTCAAATAATGAATAAAACAAACAAAACATTTATTTTTTAATTTTATTCTTTACATTACGTCACAAATTTGGATAATTTGGCACATAATACCGTATTTTCCGGACTTTTAGCCGCTCCCCTATATAAGCCGCATTTGCTCTATTTTTAAAAAAACGATAATAAAACAATACATAGGCCGCACCTTTTGTATAGGCCGCAGAACTTTCCTTGACTTTTGGACATCCGCGATGATCTCCCGCTGTCCCTCCAGCGTTCACCGCTACATTCATTGATGTTAAGCTTGCGTGCAGCCGCCGGTTTCCTAGCAAGATCGATGGCCTTCAGCTTTAAAACTTGCTTCATACGAATTCTTCGTTTGGGTTCCATAATGATGGGGCAAGAATTGAAATAATTTATAGTTGGAATTTGTCGTCCGGTTCTATTTGCTGCTGAATAAAAACAACAATCTGCTTCTTTGCTTAACTTTTCTGTAGTTTTGATTCTAATTAGTTCGCCCCTAGCGGTGAAAGAAAAAAAACCACAGAAAAGCCGCAGCCTCTAAATAAGCCGCATGGCTCAAAACATCTGACAAAAGTAGCGGCTTATGGTCCGCAAAATACGGTAGTAACTTTATTGCCTATCTCAAAGCCAGTTTTGTCCTCACCCTCCTCCTGTTGAGCCTCAAATACATTTTAGTGCACTTGAGAGACGTGTGACAGCAGCAAGGGCTTGTCTTTGTCCTCTCCTTCACTCTGCCGGTCCTTTCAATGCTTCCTATTGTCCAAAGCATTATACCCTTCTCCTACGCATGCTTGACCCTATAGTGATAATATAGCCTTTCATATTTACTGATGTATACCCATTTTCCAGTAATCCAACAACTAAGTAGCACTCAGGGTTGAAGGGGGATGTATTGAATTTTGGTAAAGATGAAAAAAGATGAAATTGTCACAGTATTTCTACTTAGAATAAAGTCCACTCGACCTTATGTGTGTGTGCTGACTGCTGTTCAGTTAAACATGTTCTTTTAAGTGATAAAGGTTACTGTTTTTTTTTTTAGTCCAGATGACGACAACTGAATCTTTTTCTGCAAAGATTACAAGTGTACTATGTAAATGTATGCCATACTGTGGAACATTCCATGTAAAGCAATTACATGGCTTACCCTCCACCTGCAAAGTAAAAAAAAAAAAAGAACAGCAACAGGAGTTGCTTCAAGTCATCCATCATTGTCCCTGTCCCCAAGAAGCCCCGGATCACTGGACTACTGGCCTGTGGTGCTGACGTCTGTAGTCATGAAGTCTTTGAACGCCTGGTTTTGTCCCACCTCAAGTCCTTCACCTCCTCCCTGCTGGACCCCCTGCAGTTCGCCTACAGAGCCAACAGGTCTGTAGACGACGCCATCAACCTGGCAACCCACTTCATCTTGCAGCATTTGGACTCCCCTGGAACCTGCGCAAGGATCCTGTTTGTGGACTTCAACTCTACATTCAACACCATCCTCCCTGCTCTGCTCCAGGACAAGCTCTCCCAGCTCAATGTCTCTGTCTAAGGACACGGGATGCTGGGACATCACCAAGTCCCTATGAACATTGTTTGTAAACACGGACTTCCTGACGGATCGGAGGCAGTGCGTGCAGTTGGGTCGGTTAGCACAGGGTCCACAGAGCTGTGCTTTCTCCTCTGCTCTTCTCCCTGTATATAAACCACCCTCATCGGGCTCATCTCGGACGGGGATGAATCTGTCTACAGGAGGGAGGTGGCTTGTGTCCTGACGCAGCGGTAACAACCTGGAACGCCCAGAAGACAGTGGAGATGATCGTGGACTTCAGGAAAGTCACAGTTCCCCAGCCCCCCCTCATCATGACAGACTCCCCCATCACTACAGTGGACTCCTTCCGCTTCCTCGGCACCACCATCACCCAGGATCTCAAGTGGGAGCCCACCATCAGCTCCCTCATCAAGAAGGCCCAGTAGTGGATGTACTTCCTGCGGCAACTGAGAAAAGCCAGGCTGCCAGCTCAGATGATGGTGCTGATTTACACAGCCATCATTGAGTCCATCCTCACCTCCTCCATCACCGTGTGGTACGCTGGAGCCATAGCTAGGGACAAACAGAGACTACAGCACATTGTGCGTTCTGCTGAGAAGGTGATTGGCTGCAGACTTCCATCTCTGCAGGACCTGTACGTCTCCAGATCAGTGGGACGAGCAGTTTGTATCACAGCTGACCCTTCTCACCTTGGACATGAACTATTTGAGCCACTCCCCTCAGGCAGGAAGCTACGGTCCATCCGGACCAGAACCTGCCGCCACAAGAATAGTTTCTTTCCATCTGCCGTTGGACTCATGAACACTTCTAAACACCTGCCACTTTAACTACAATTTAATCAATCACTTGTACACTGTTTACTGTTCACTTTCTGCACTACATCTGTAAATTTAACTGTACATTTTTGTGTACATAGTAAGCCTATTGTATATTTTATACTATAGTAGATTTAAATTGTTTTCTCAATGCATGCCCTTTTGATTTTATATATGTTGTTTTTATTATTGTTCATCGTTGTATGTTGCACCTTAATGCTGAAACAAGTTCTTACGTTTGTGAAATTTGAGTGCTGTAATGATCAGACTGTTGAAGGTGAGGTCTTGTCTGGTAAATCCTTTGGGCCACACAGTTTTTCATAAAAAATTCCCTCCACACTGTATGTCCCACCCAAGAATATTTTTTATACATAACATACATGCATTCAATTTACCATCGTTCTGACCGTGCATCACACCATATTGACCCTGACCTGTTATACATTCATATCCACACAGCTGGACACATTAAATTCCCCAGGCAGTCAAGAAAAGACCGTGAATAAGTAATGACATACCCTACACCATCTACTTAATTGTCCCTTTTGCATTTGTTCAGTGGTCCAAATGCTACGCACTGACACTGTGAAGGGTGAACTCTGGAGTCAAATCAATGCTGTTCATTGAATTTAATTAATTTAATTAAATGAGGGCGATACAGAAAGTGGAATACCCCCAAACAAGAAGCTAAACTAATAAGTGGATCTCAGGGGATGCATTGTAGTAAGTAAAAAGTACATGGCATGGTTGCACAGTGGTTCTCAGTGAAAAGATCTGAGGGTAGATTCTCAGGCCATGCAGGGTCTTTCTCTGAGGCGTTTGTATGTTCACTTGTATCTAGGTGAAGTTTCTCTGAAATAACTACTGTTGTGATTTTGGGCGTTACAAAAATAAAATTAATTGAATTGAATTGACCTTTACTATATATGTCAAGAAAATGCCTCAATACAGTTTAATATTCAAAAGAATGTCTGTTACTTATTTGCCTTAAACTCACAAACAGCTGATTTCAAGCTGCTGACCTCTCACGTGATATGTTTGTGACAATACACACTGTACACTAATTTTTCTTAAAATTCAGTTTTTAAATGTTCATTATGTAAGTAAGGGGATATTATTGCTTTTGCTCGGGAAAATAAAACTTGCTAACATTGCTTTCTCAGTCTGAGTGGAGATACCTCTCCACAGACTTATAACTTTGCCTGGTACAGCCAAGTGCTTGTCTACATGGAGATGAATATGTTTATTACCATACTATGGAACATTATAGGCAAAGCAATAACATCCCAATGGAGACAAGCAAGCAGCAGATCCTCCACCCGAGAACCTTTAAATTACGCCATGTAACATGCCATGGTCAGGATGTGTGTCGTAAATCGTATATTTAAAATAAAATAAAATAATAATAATAATAATAATAATTGATGCCGCACACGGCGAAAAAGGCCCTCGCTCCCCTTGGGACCACAAAGAGAACATCTCTAATCCCCCGCCTACATCACCCCTCCCTCACAAACAGTACCAACTTTATACTACTTCATTCAACATTTTTATGACCGCGCAGTTCGAGATAAAGTTATGTCCCCATTGGTTTTTATGTTCAGTGTGATGTTGAGAATAAGTGTGCAAAATCTCAACTGTTTATGTCAAAGTAAATTTTTTCATCCTCTTCAAAATGTTTGTAAACCAAAACCCATGAGAATAAAACCCACTGCATAGAGGCAAAACATTTTTTTGTTTTTGTTAATGTTCAGGGCCTCAAAATTGAGGTGGTTTGTGGGAGAAAAATAATAAAAATAATAGTAATGGAAATGTTTTTTCAGCTACAAATACTCGAGCTAGAGTTACGTGATTTTATCGCATTGTGCCCAGTCACAAATTAACCCGTTCTCATTTTTTTCAGTTGTCTATGACAAATAGATATTCTTTTATGAATTTTTCAAAATCGAATTTGGAGAGGGTGCTAGAGAGCCATTTTATTAGATAGCTACTACATTTGTATATCATTGCGTTCGGATTGAAAATCTTCACAAACATTCCAGTAACATTTTCCTATAAAAAATTTAAAAAAATTTAAATGTATTGAAATTTTCCAAAAATTTCAATTTTGTTTAAAATTCACTATGACCACAACTGAAAATGGATCAGCTTCAAACTGATTTCATTGCTCATGGGTTTTCTATCTTTTTCTCCCCCGATGAAAACTGTAGGAGGAGATGCCAAAAGTACGATGAGGTGCACTTTCATCAGTGCCGTGTTTGACCCAACATGGGTCATAATAATATAATTTTTTTCATGTCCTCACATGAAATATGTTTTGGAGTGAGCGTATATTTTTACTGTGACTTTTTTTGGCTTTGGGCTCTATGTTAATCGATTTTTGAGGTGGCGCTACTGAGCCGTCTTTCAATATTTTTTCACAGGGTGTTCAATCAAGATTAGAACTCACTGAGTTCTAATTTTTGATACCACTCGCTGACATAATTATCCTTGTTTACTACTCGATTTTTTGCGTTTTTCCAGCCCCCGGATCCAATATTAATAGGTCCCTCACGGAGACAATTCTCGTCCTTCAAAAGAAGGAAGGAAGAGAAAGAAGGACGAGAATAATGGAAACCCTTTCAAAAAAGAATTAAAAAATCCGCTATCAAAACTCGAGCTAGAGTCACATGATTTTGTCGCATTAACCCGTTATAAATTTTTTCAGTTGCCTACGACACATTTTTAAATATCAAATTTGGAGTGGGTGTTAGAGAACCATTTTAGTAGCTTGACACTACTTTTGCATATCATGACATTCAGCTTGGAAATCTTCACAAACGCTCCACTAACATTTTTCTATAATTTTTCTTTTTTTTTTTTTTATTCCAAAAATTGCTATTTTGTTTCAAATTCACTATGACCACACCTGAAGGTGTATCAGCTTCAAACTGATAAAATTTCCTTGCTCATGTGTTTTGTGTCAAAATTTGAAGAGTTTTCGATGAAAACAGTAGGGGGAGATGCCAAAAGTACAACGAGGTGCACTTTTGTCAGTGCCGTGTTTGATCCAACATGGCCGACTTCCTGAATGATTTAGGGCGGGGTCATAATATTTTTATGTCCTCACATGAACTATTTTTTGGGGTGAGCGTCATATTTTTACTGCGACTTTATATGGCTTTGGGCTCCCATTGGCCCCATGTTAATTGATTTTTGAGGTGGCGCTAATGAGGCATTTGTAGAGCACAATTCGTACACAAGGCAATTCAAAGTGCTTCACACAACAGGAAAAAAGTGCATTCAAATCACAAAGACGAGACAGAAATCACAAAACTTTAATTTAAGGAAATTTTAATTCTATCCATCAAATAGTTTGAGACATAAAAGAGAAGAGTGCAAAGAAAATCATTTCAGTCATATGCACAGCGAAACAAAACAGTTTTTAGCTTAGATTTAAACAATGCCAGAGTAGAGGCCTGTCTCACATCCTCAGGAAGACTGTTCCAGATTTTAGCTGCATAAAACTGAAACGCAGATTCCCCATGTTTAGTCCTGACTCTGGGCACCGCAGAGGGCCAGGCCCTGTGGTCCTAGAGTCCAAGATGGTTCATATGGCACCAAACATGTCCGAGATGTACATTGGGGCTAGCCATGGAGGACTTATATACAAGCAGAGCTGCTATTAAGTATATTCTCTGAGCCACAGGAGCCAGTGCAGAGACCTGAGCACAGGACTAATGTGATTACTTCCTGGTTCTAGTCAGGATCGAGCACCGCGTTCTGGATGTACTGCAGCTGTTTTACAGCTCGTTTGGAAGAGCCAGTGAGCAGGCCGTTACAGTAGTCTAATCTAGACAAAACGCATGGATAAAATCTCTCCAAGTCTGGTTTAGACACTATACTTTTGATTTTGGCAATGTTTTTAGATGGTAAAAGCGTGTAGTTATTGATTTCACGATGCTGGTTAAAATACAAGTCTGAGTCCATTATTACCCCCAGGTTTTTGGTTGTAGAGCGAAACTCTGGAGGTGACTGCTAACACTTTCTCTTTCTGTAGGCCAAAAGACGATTATTTCAGTCTTGTCTGAGTTCAGCTGGAGAAAGTTGTTTTGCATCCACACACTGATCTGTTGGATGCAGTGACAGAGTGAAATCCACTGGTCCATATTCACCTGCCGTCAGTGAAACATAGATTTGAGTGTCGTCTGCATAATTGTGATAGGGTCAGTTATATGCAGCGAGAATTGTGTCCTAACGGCAGCATGTAGAGGTTGAACAGAAGGGGTCCCAGGATTGACCCTTGGGGCACCCCACAGGTCAGGGCATCTGGTCTGAGACACAGTTACCAATTTCAACAAAGTCCTTCCTGCCTTCCAGACATTTAACCAGTTTAGGCAGGTGCCAGTGATGCCCACCCATTCCTCTAGTCTCTGTAAGAGGATCCCATGATCGACAGTGTCAAAAGCAGCACTCAGATCTAACAGAATTAAGATTGGCTTTGCCCGCGTCAGCGTTCAGGTGGAGATGTCATTTGTCACCTTGACAGAGCAGTCTCAGTGCTGTGATGAGGTCTAAAACCTGACTGGAAAACATCAAATGAGTTGTTTATTAAGAGAAATCAGTGAGCTGTTGGTAAAACAACCTTTTCAATGACTTTTCCCCAAAATGGCAGATTAGAGATTGGCCGGTAATTGCTCTTCTTTAGGGAGAGGCTTTATGACCGCAGTTTTCAAAGACATGGGAATGTTCCAGATTTGAAGCGACATGTTAACTATTTGAGTGAGTGGTGCTAACAAACTGTTCAGCAACAGACCTTTAGAAATCTGGTGGGTAACAAACACATCGAGGCAGCATTGTAGATGAACTCAGACTGGTGATGATCTTCTCGACAGTTTTGTCAGTTACAGAAGCAAAGTGGGTCAGCTCTAAGTGTGTAGGTGGTTTGAGGGTTGTTTTTGCATTGTAGAATTTATAGGATTTTTAATGCCTTGAACTTTTTCATTAAAGAATAATACAAACTCATTACACTTGGATGTGGAAATGAGTTCTAACGGCAGCTGAGCTGTAGGATTTGCAGGACACGCAAGTTGTTACTACAGCTTCCAATTATTTGAAAAAATATCCTTCCCTAGTTCTACATAAAATGAGGTTGTACATGTACAACTTCTCTCTGTTTTCTGAACCTGGAGCTTTGACTTGCTCCATTTTCGTTCGGCCCGGCGGCACTCCCTTTTCTGTGCCCTGACCGAATCATCATTTCTCCATGGCGCCTTCTGCTTATTTTTTACAGTTTTACCCTTCCTAGGGGCAATGGTGTCGAGAACATTCAAAACCCTAGATGTAACAGAGTTCAACAAATCATTTACATTAGAACAAGCTAATCAATCTAAAAGTGATGTGCCCATCCTGGAGTCATCTGTTACGCTAGCAATGTCCAATAAATATTCATGTCAGCAAAATTGTTAAATTGAATTAATTGAAATTAAGCTTTTGTGATTTTTATGAATTTGTTTCCTGTTGTGTGAAGCACTTTGAATTGCCTTGAGTACGAATTGTGCTCTACAAATAAACTTGCCTTTCCATATTTTTTTTCTTCACTCAAAATTACAACTCACTTTGTTCTAATTTTCGATACCACTCACAGGCATATTTGTCCTTGTTTACCACTCGATTTTTGCGTTCTTCCGGCCACCGGATACAATTTTAATAAGTCCCTCGCCGGGACGATGTTTTGGTCACTCTGCTTTGGTTGCATTTACACTGTAGTAATAACACATACTGTACTTACAGTATATAAGCGCTTCCCTGCGCTTGCACATATGACCCACTCTGTAAACAAGTAAATGGCCTTTTAGATCAAGGCCACATTCCAACGCAGCACATTGATTTATTGATGGGAGAGCAGAGGAGGAGGAACAATGGCGGCCGCTGATGAACCATGGTGATTCATGCAAAAGGCTAAACTCGTGACTGGCTCCCTGTGTGCAAATTATGAAGAATGAGATGTTGAGGATCAAGACTCAAGACGCATCTATGGATCCTATTGCATACGCAACCAGGCCTGTTCATTCCAAGCATCTTTGTCTGTGTGATAACCACCAGGGGGCAATCAAAGTCGGTAGAAAATTTACCTAAACAAAACACAGATCAAAGGGCAACAACAAACATGTTGCCACATTTAGCGTTGTTTACACATTTACTGAAAAAGTCAAGAATATGTGAAAGTAGTACATTATAACATATACAATTTCATATACAATTCTTAATAGTTTATGACAACTGTAAAGGCTCCATGAAAATTATCAGAATTGATTGTGGTGGAAGTATCAAAATTGGTTTTTCTGGGAAAAATTCAGCCTGCATGCTGATGTGGTTACCTTGTGACCTACCCGTCTCCCAGTCTGTTTCCTGGGTGACAAGGGAGAGGTACACAATGTCTGAGCAAATCACTTTTTAGAGTGCTGAGTTCTGAACTGGTTCCATGGCCCCTGCTCACATTTGATGCTATGGAAAAACCCTAACCCAAATGTGGAAGGAGAAAATGAGAGAAGAGGTGGGGGGAAAACAGTGACTGAAAAATTTAACATATTTACTTTGAACTCCTAACTCTTTTTCTTTTCTTTTCTTTTATGTTTTGTTATTCTTGTTTTGTCTTATTCTAATGTGTTGCAATTTTTAGAAAACCTTTATTTACAAAAAAGAATATGTGAAAGTAGTGTTCACACAGTGGTAACGTATAACGCACAAACAGTGTTTATTTGTAATGACAAACTGGCAACCAAGACACCAGACCTGCGCTGATTGGTCAACTTCATTGTGCGCAAGCAGAATGAAAACAAGACATAAACACAACAGAACGTGGTCATCCCGTCAAAAAGATTACATCCCTACGGTGCCGACTGCAATCTCAACAACACTCACATTATTGAACTCATTTTACAAAGAGACTGTTGGGGCTGCTTTTGAAAATACATGTGTCTGTCATGTTAGTGAGCCGATAGCTCTCTGAGGCTGGCGGCGAGACGAGAGCTCTGGGCCGAGTCCCTGCCATGGGGGCAGATATACATACCCGTGTTAGCAAGCACCGCTAATAATACGTTTGAATGAAGGCTGTTAAGCATAACATTTACACCAGCCTGGAAGTGTTACCAGCAGGTGAGGGAGTGAGGCGGCGTCTATGTCCCAGGTCACTAATCGTGGACTCCGGTCCGGATTTGGACCAAGCGCCGTCTCGTCCGGACCAGAACCTCTGACATGAAACTTGAGAAAGCCTTAACAGTAGATCAGTCGTGACTCGTGATGTCTGTTTTACTTTGACTACATTAGAAATAAGCGCAGCGCTGACTGACGAGAGGAACGCAAAGGTTTCTGCATGTAACGCCTGTCAGCCAATCACAACGCAGCATTGTTTCATGCAGAGGAAAGTCCAGTGTGTGATGTTTTGATCAGATCAAATCTCATGTCAGCTTTATATTCTAATCAGCTTTTAATAGAGCAATAAAACATTTCAATTTATGTAAAAAGCACCATTAGGCTATTTGTTATAAATTATAATAAATTGTGTAAAAAAACAAGGCCCATTATAATTATTTATGTTATATAACAATAATAATATATATTATAATATGTAATTGTCAAAGTGGATCGTTACTTCTTGTTTTGTTCATTGTCTGTGGGAATTAGCATTTTTGCACTGTGTAGTTTCATCAGTTTTAATTGTTAATCAATCAATGCTTTTGCCATTTGTTTAATTTAATGTAACTTGTTTTGTCACTTTGGCAAGAAGGAACAGTCGGGAGCAGTAAAATATAAATTAGTAAGGATAACTATTACTTTTACATTTTCCGTTAAATAGAGAATGTACATTTTAACTTGTTTGTTTACAATTATATCACTGTCATATTTGTAGTTCTGCTGATGTTTGGTCAGTTTGTACTTGACCATTCTTGTGTTGTGTTATGATGAGTCCATCCATCCATGTTAAGAGGTGATTGCTTTAATTGTCTAATAACAATACTTAGTTATTAGTATTAACAAATACATTGTGACCCTCAAGTGGTACATAGTTCATTATGGTATTTAACTTGGTACTCAACAAATAGCCTGGTGTATTAGGTACATTTATTTGTTATGAACACAAATTGACCTTAACTATTTTTCATTGAGTAATTAAGTTTACTAATGTAATAATAACTGGCTTTAGTCACTTTCTCCTGGCACAGTTTAATCACATCATTTTATAGCATTACAACCTCAACATTTTAATCTCACTTTAGCCGGCTGGACCACATTAAAATGCACCAGAATATATGAAAAAGGCCCGAACATTTCTAGGGGAGTGCCCCCAGACCCCCCTATTGAATGTGGCTGTAGATTCTTTACACCCCTACAAATACATTTGTAACAGGGTGTGTTATTGTTATTTATACAGGGAGAAGAGATGATGTCAGCGGAATACCAAGTTGCGTTGTGGAAGTGAATTTTTCACTGACAATGGCAATAAAACTGATTCTGATGATGTGGTAGGGAGCCCCCAAGGAAAATTTCACTTAGAGCCCCCTGAAGGCTTGGGCCGGCCCTGGTGACAACACTGCTTGGTTGCCATAGATCTGCAAGTACTGGGTTTCCTTTGCGTACTCCCCTCCAACCCCCCAAAAATGGGCTGTATTATTATTTCCTTTTCACATTATACTCACGAGCCTGACTAATGTCAAACTCAGCACCAGTCCGTGGAAATGCTGGTACAGCCGTTTGTTGTAAATTGTGGTGCATGGTGGGTTGTCTAATTATTGTGTATCTTTTAACTCAATAATATTGTAAAAGCAGCTCTTAGGGTCAAAATTAGACCGCTATGTGCAGTCTGAATATAATTGCAGAGCATTTTATTCTCTGTAAAGCAGAGCATGCTAATATTTGTTACCTTTACCATGATGCTAAATCATTGAAAAGCACTATGTACATTAGGTAAGTAACCAGTAACTTTGGACTGCTGCAAACTATTTCTGTTTTTAAAACATTTTAAGATGGTAAAAATCAGGTGTAGCACTTTTAAAATGATTCATCATGAGTCAAACATGAGTTTGTAAAGATGTGGCCTGAGTTTCTGGTTGTTGCTTATGATCAACTTTACATCAGCGAGACAGCAGCCAATGCCTCCCTTGTCTAGTGCCTGGAGTTCAAACTTTTTCATTTGTCATTACTGCTACAATGACTAAACAGGATTCTCACCTCAAATGAACACACTGCCCTTGTGGGCCTTTATAAACAGGATTTAATCCACACACGTCTTTTTCTTTTCGTTTCCTTTTTGCTGTAAATAAGAGCGTATGTAAAAGTAGCAGATGCCACTCGCCTTGTGTTTTTGTTTCCATTAAACACTCCTTCGATCACGTGACACTTACGCTGTCCTTCACTTGTAGCAATTATCTTCAGCAAGTGACAAATAATCGTGGCAAAATATGCAGAGGATAGATTTCGATATCTAGATCTTAGAATAAATATGCAAATCAGTTCAACCTCCCTTTAGATAACTATTATCGTTACCAGTGCACCAGCCCTCCAGCTGACCTCTGCCAACCGTTGAAAACAATAAGGAGGGTTTTACAACACTGTCACTGAGATATGGATCGGACAGAAAAGTGCATAAAACATCACCAGGGTAGAAGGTTAACCACTTCAGTCATCGCACTACAGCCCTGACCTGTAAACAGACAATATACAACCAGGAAGGGCAGACAGAAGTGAGGAATGTGTGAATGGTTTGTTTATTGACTGGTTAGACTTTGATGCTTAGACCATGGCATGGCAAGGGAGGGTTATTTTCTGAAATAATTGGAAATTGCAGTTATAACTTTCATGTCTTGTTTGCAACAATAAACAGATTGACAAACCTCCCATCTCAGCTGTCATTGGAACAAATGTCCACCTCCTAGTGCAAAGAGTTTGCAGTATTCTTTAATGAAAAGGTTCAGAACTTTGAATATACCATTAATTCCACAAATTATTAAAAAAAAAAATCAAAAAGCCAGCTCAACACTTCGGCCCAGATTACCTAAGCGTTTGCACTGGTCAGAAAATGCACACGACTTTTTCTCCTGTCTGCGCAAATATCCGTTGAGATTTGTGCCTCTCGCTGCAGAGATAATTTAGCACATATTCCAATGAATATGCAAAAAAGGGAAATTCCGCCCCAACGTGCGAAGCTTGAGGTGGAGAAAATGCAAACGATACTATTTTGCTGGTGCGGTCTGATTTATCAAGACTATGAGGAGCAAAACTGCGAGAAAATTTAGCACATCTGAAAAGCAGATGTATACTATTACGCAGAACACATGTAGTCAATGTGGCATTAAAAAGGATTTCAAAAGATTGTGTATGGCTCATTTACAAAGAGAAGCTGGAGTAATACCAAGGGCTCAGAGAAGAGCTGGAGAAGGAGTGGAAGGTGAAGGCAAAAGTAGTGCCCGTGGTCATCGGAGCACTTGAGGCAGTGAGCCCCAAACTGGAGCCGTGGCTACAGCAGATCCCTGGAAAAACAACTGCACAGAACCCTCAAGCTCCCTGACCTCTGGTAGAGGACCCGAGCTTAAAAAAAGGGACGAGACCACCCGCGGAGGGTGAGAAAGGAATGTTAACTTGTTATTCCTTTCTTAAAATAACCAACTAGACATTTATAAAAAAACAACATTTTCCTCTCTTCTTCCACTCAGCTAAATGATAACATGTACACTGTGCATCCATTTACATTTGAATATATCTGTTGTTGTAGAAAAATAGTCTAAAGTAGGAGTTTTTCCCCTCTTTTTTTTTTTTTGGAAGCGATTTATCATTTTAACAGAGCAATGAGCCGTGAGTTATGCTGCAGCTTACGAGCCTCTCCGGGTTTGCATGGAAGGTCCCTGGAGGAAGAGCTATATAACACGCTAGTTATTGGTCATTTGTCAAAATAAGATGTTGCGACAATAAACACTTTTACTATGTATTTGATGGGTTTTTATTAAACTTGAGCAATAAAAACAGGTCAATGTGAAGGCGTACATAAATGCTAAGGGTTACAAATAAAATACACAAGAGTAGCAGTTAGTGTTTATCAAAATTCTTGAATGAAATATAAAGAATATTATATTTTATGTTTCTTTATGTTACTGATATATTTTGATTTTAGGGGTTTGGGCCATTTTTGGGGTTTTCTGTTGCTTGACCAGCCAAGACCAACTTTTTTTACAAAGACATTTTGGGCTATTATCGAATCATATCCCATCTCCCCAATTTCACATGGGAGTAATTGACAGGTGGATTAGCGAATCATACAAGTACAGAGGACTGAGAAACTGAGGTTGGACAGTCACAAAGTTAGAACGTTTTTTGACGCCCTTTATGGTTCGATTTGCAAACCCTTTTGCCTGAACGGAATGTAGTAGGGACCATTGACTAAGGTCAGAAAACAATCAGATGAAGCTTTCTTTGCTCATTCAATGTAGTTGCTAACAATAATGGCAAGAATTGTGGGAAAGCAATAACACAAGAATATACACTGCCGGCCAAAAAATAAGTCGCCACAGACATAAAAGTTCACAGACGGCCCGTGTACAAAGTATTATTCATTTTTCTTGTTCAAGTTGAGAATGGAAATACTCGCAGTAAGCAGTATTTTCTAATTTCATTTTTCAACTTGGAGAAATGTACTTTAATAAAGGAAATAAATGGTTTAGAGCAATATTTAACACTTTGGGGGCCTGAGTGACGTCATTGGCCGAAAATAAAATTGCTAATATTTATAAAACCATAACAGCATAAATTAGCATTTTCAAGCTTATTCCAAAATGTATCAAAATTCTATAAACAATACCCCATAATGACAAGGATGTTAGAATTCTTTGCAAATTTATTTAAAAACAAAACAAAAAAACACCTGTCCATAAGTATAGTAAAAGGCACTTGACAGCTCACCTCGAGTTTCAAAAATGCACCTGAAGGACTCTCAGACCATGAGAAACAAAATTCTTGGGCTGCGGCTATCGATTATTTTAGTAATCGAGTAATCTATCGATTATTGTCTTCAATTAATCTAATGCAGCAAAGATTGAATAATTTGGCTTGAATCGCAAGCGTAATGTCTGGAGGAACATGGAACATATGCACACATACACACACACATACGTACATACATACGTACATATATATATATATATATATGAGTGAGAGGGAGAGAGAGAGTTGTGTGAAAGGTGCACCTGCCTATTTCCATTTTTATGTCAGATTTGTGTAAAGGCGATTTTGTTGTTGTTTTAATTGAATAAACATAAGATAGAAAAGTTATTTTTTCTATTAACCTCCCACCAGAAAAAATCCATAGTGGACTTTTGGAAAATGTTATTCTGAATATGAATCCTGTTTTAAAAGTTTCTGTTATTTCTTTAATTTTTCTCTCCCTTATTTTTAACCAAAAAATATGCGCTAATATTTTTGGGGGATTTATTAATTTGACTTGTTATATTTATTTGAGTAGACACTGATATCAGATAGAAACAATATTAAAATAAGATTGTCAAAGACTTAAATACAGATTAAATCATTTTTTTCTTTTATTATTTTAATCTCTCTCTTGGCCTTTTATCTGGCAACTCGACATCTTTCTACCCATAATTTCACTATGACGTCTGTACATTCTTTACCATCTCTTTCTGGAAACTTTTATCTCCTGAACATTTCATGAACTGTCCCTCAACTTCATCTTACTACTTATGAACATTAAAACTTTCTCTTTGCTGAAATCTTGATGTCCCTGAACTTGGACTTCATGCTCCATTCACAAAATAATATAAACATTTGTACTTTCTACTATATTTCTACTGTATTATGCTTTCATTGACCGCCTCTTTTTGTGGTGAGAGGGAATATTCTTCCCTTTTCAAAAGTACTGTTGGAAGTAGAAGGTTGAATAACTAATGTGTTATGTATAGAATGTATCAGAATATTCAAAATTACGGAATGGAGGCAATAAATGAACAAAAGACCATAAAACAAATCACCTTTTTTTCCCAGTAGAACAGTCAGTTTGCTTATTTATTTCAAGGGGCTGAAAAAAACAGATTTTAAGCCTCATAATTGAGCTTCACAAAAAGTATTATTAATAAATATTTTGACTCTATGAAAATCTATTGTAGGGTTCACATTCCTGTGAGCAATTTTCCAGTTAAAAAAACCCTAAAAATCATACCGTATTTTGCGGACTATTAGCCGCTACTTTTGTCAGATGTTTTGAGCCATGCGGCTTATTTAGAGGCTGCGGCTTTTCTGTGGTTTTTTTTCTTTCACCGCTAGGGGCGCACTAACCGGAATTAGAATCAAAACTACAGAAAAGTTAAGCAAAGAAGCAGATGTTGCTTTTTATTCAGCTAGCAAATAGAACACGGACGACAAATTACCAACTATAAATATTTTCAAATTCTTGCCCCATCATTATGGAACCCAAACGAAGAAGTTCGTATGAAGCAAGTTTTAAGCTGAAGGCCATCGATCTTGCTAGGAAACCGCGCGGCTGCACGCAAGCTTAACATCAATGAATGTACGGTGAGACGCTGGAGGGGACAGCGGGGAGATCATGCGATGCCAAAATCAAGGAAAGAGTTCTGCGGCCTATACAAAAGGTGCGGCCTATGTATTGTTTTATTATCGTTTTTTTAAAAATAGAGCAAATGCGGCTTATATAGGGGAGCGACTAAAAGTCCGGAAAATACGGTAATTCAGTGTTCACCAAAAATGCCAAATATGTGTTAATAATTGCCAATTAAATAAACAAAATACATTTGTTCATATTTTCTAAAGCTCTGACATCACTCACACGTAGCTGACTGGTTTTCATTTGCCAAAACCACCTTGATTATTCACATAATATGATAATCTGTGGCCAGTCCTAATTTATCCATTAATATTGCACTATGTTCCATTTCACTTTTTCTCCAGTTGCCTCCATTCCCTAATTTAGAATTTGTTTATCAACGTTTAAAGGGTTTATTTATGAGTTTTAAAATAATAATAATAATAATAATAATAATAATAATAATAATAATAATAATAATAATAATAATAATAATAATAATAATAATCTTTTAAATTATGAAAAGTCCTCAAAATGTTGCATAAAAGAGGAAGTTGAATCTCATGAAAAGACCCTTCCAGTGTTTGTAAACAGAATTTAAAAAAATACTAATACTGAATGCATTTTCCATAGGAGAGTATAACAGCCTCCAAACTGTTTTGGCAACTGGCACCATTCGACCACACGTGAGTTAACACTAGAGCCTCACATAACATTAAGTATTTCGCTTAGTATATTGATGTGACGATTAGCAACAAAATTAGCATAAGAGCTAAGGCCAAGGTAATTAATATTTTTTTGCTTAATGTTATTCTAGAACTTACCGCATAAAAAACACAGCGGGCAACAAAGGCATGACAGTGACAGTTTTTGTGTTAGTCCATCAAGCGCCACAAATCCTACATTCATTTGTAAACTGGAAGTTGGATATTGACTGTTAATGGTTGCTAATAAACACATGAACAACTGCCATTTGTCTGCGCTGTCTACAAATAATAAAACTAATATTTTTATTTTTGCTGCTTCATTAACATGAGGATAAAACGTTTATATCAGTACCAGGGTGTGTAAGCAACTCCTGGAAGGCTCTAGGGACCGATATCAAAATCATTACTACTATACTGTTGCCTTCTAAATACATTTGTGCAATTACTATCATAAAAATGAACATGGCGTAGAAAGCGCACTCTTGAAATGTGTATTTCGAATAATGGCAACGTGTTGTGAAATTGCTTGGTGTCAGTATGGCTATTTAGAAATTCTCTTCTATGTTTTTAAAGTTCACACACCGTCACCAGTAGTAGTAGTAGTAGATGCATAAGTAGAAGATGAAGTTGCAGTTGCTGTAGATGCAGCATAATAGTAATAGTACTAGGCAGGTATAGCCACTACTCCTGGCCATACCTGCTTGTTCCTGCATGTCCATGCCTGATTCCATCAGATCTCAGAAGCTAAGCAGGTCACGGCCTCGTTAGTACTGTACTCGTGGCGGTGGCGAGAGGAAATATCCTTAGGCAAGACACTTCACCTACATTGCCTAGTACGAATCTGGAGCCATATTTTGTCCCCGGTCTCCGCGCTGCGGAACTCATTTCATCACATCTTGCATCGCCGCAATTGATGACGCAGGGCATGGAATTCTAAACAAGAGGCGTAATCATGCCAAAAAAAGAATGACGCAAATTGAGGGCGTGGTCTGGTGAATTCTGTGAATGGCCAGAATCGTAACTAATAAACTTCAAAACTAGTGTACTGGAGTAGTGTTACTATCCCCATATGGACGAGATAGTAATAATAAAACAACCTTCATGGGCATAAATAACAAATTATGAATTATAGAATAATTAATACAGTCCACTTTTACGTGGTTATTTTTTTTTTTTCTCCCGCTCATGTAAACAGCGCAGCGCCATTATGCACTCAGCTCTTAAAGCTCTTTGCGTTGTATTGGACACATGTTACTGCGCGGTCTGAGCCAGACTGGACCATGCAGACTCATGTCCTCAGCTTAGAGAGGAACGTCTATTTGTAAAACCGGATAAATAACTATTGTCACTATCACATTCACCCAAAATTCTTGTCTCAGTCTGCAAAACTGGCACAGACTGACGGCACAACACGAGATTTGCACGCCTTTTGGAACTTGGCGCTGGAGCTGACCACAGTGTGTGCTCCATTCTCGCGCCCTCTGGACCACGCAGCATCCCACCGTGCACTCAGGTGTCCAGCTATGCATAACGGTGCTTTTGCAGTCCTTGTTGTCCTGGCCCTGGTCTTGTTTCGTCCAGTTAAAATGGCACAAGACCATCTCGAGGACATACGTTCCAATCACCGGGGAAACTGGGACTGCGCTCGCGGCGGGGCAAGTGCCACACTGTTGCGCACAAGAAGTCTGCACACATCTCTGCCAGTAAACTCCACGCTGGGTGACAACCATCTAAGGTCATTGCAGCAGTCTGGGTGTGTGTGCTTCGGGATCCGCCGCTCCCCTGGCTCTGCTGAGAGTTCAGAGATGTGTGCACGGACTTTGGAGCATTCTTTGCTCAGCATCTCTGGATTTCAGACTTTGTTTGGTACCATCAGTCAACACCATATTCAAAAATCTCACTTGCATACTCTACTGTGCTACATCCACACCCCCTTTTAGCACAAGTGGACAAAGTACTGAAACAATTTCTGCTCCTTGTGCTTTAAGTCACTTCAAAGTATGACTCATGAGTACAGCTCTTGAATGTCCCCATCTTGTATCGTTTACTTGGTGGTGCTTAGCTCAGCAGTGGACAGTAACAGAGGGAGCACAGAAAGGGGCGAGTCATCTACCCTTGGGCGCTCAAAGCTAGTCAGACCAGGCGGCCTATTTACTGCACTGGGTAATGTCCTCGTTAGTGCACAGTGAGCAGAATGGAGTGGACAAGTGGACGAGGGTACAGGGGCAGGGCATGAGTTAAAAGAAGAGTAGGGAAAGCAGACAATGGATTGAATTGTAAAACCTAAGGTTCTTCACAGTATGCCATTTATAAACCAAGAAAAAATAATTATAACTGAAAATTAATGCTGCGTGTTGTCTCATCTCATTTAATTTTGCACCTTTAGAACCCAGCCATGCATCTTTCAGAAACCATTCTCCAACTTGGTACTCCTGACCAAACCCTTTATGTTAGCTTGGTTAAAAATGTGCTATTGTGCACTATAGTGGAGGGTCCACCACCTGTTTGTCTCCATAGGGATGTTATTGCTTTGCCTTGAATGTCCCAAACTAGTTTTAAACCTATATTATTTTGATTCCTAGTTTGTGAATTTTTCTTGCTAAAAAAATACTTTTTTAAATTTCCCTGGATAGTAGATATATGTAATGCCTGTATAACTATAACATATTCCAAATAAAATATATACACCTCCATGGAAAATAGGAAAGAGTCCACCTTTATTTTACATTTGATTTTTGGTGTCCGTCTGAAAATTCCTCCTCTTGACTTAGAATTTCAACTCTGCAGTCATTATAAAATATCCAGTCCATCAAAATAAAATATTCAAAATTATTTGAAAACAAGTATTATAATAAATGTAATTTCAAAAGAATTTCACTTCACAGTATACTGTGTATTTTCAGTCATGGTTCTGTTCTCAGCCCACATATGCCCCATCTCTTGTACATACAAATAAGTGCAGTCATTAGCGAACCAATGGAGTGGGCGAGCATTAGTGTTAGCATCTATTTCTTCATTAGTCACAGGCTGCTGATGGATCATTGCACTAAGTACGCTCTGTCAGGACTGAACTTTAACTACGCTCCCGAAGTGCCGATCAGAGCGGTCCACAAAACACTGTGCTCCAATCAACACTGTACTATAATGTGCATGACTTTCATATATCATAGAATATATCATAGAATTGAATGCACAGTAGTAGTAGACATAGTAGTAGTATTTGTAGTAGTTGTTGTAGGCATATTGGAGGTAGTATTGTATTGTATTGTATAGTGTGGAGCCTTAGAATACTATTCTAATACTATTATAAGAGGATGGCCCGTGAAGTTCTCCATTGTCATTTTCCTCCATAAAAGTTTCAATATCGTTTGACATTTTTTTCATAAGCAAAGCGTGATTAAGCAGACATTGGCATTGAACCACCAAAGTGGGTTTTTTAATTTTTCCTCCAAGTCTACAGTAATGTAGATAGGAGCATTGTCGCTTAAGTATATTCATGCCTAAACCTGCTTCGGTCATTTTTGATCGGTCTTTATTGAATAAAAAATTCTATTCTGGGGAAGATAGTGTGTGGATTTGCAAAATGAGTATACTGATGTGCACTAGGGTTCATCTCCATCCATCATCTGTCTAAGGACACAGGACGCTGGGACATTTCCAAGTCCCTATGAACACTGTTTATTTTGTTTTCCACTGTAGCCCCTCAAGGCAACTACTGTTGTGATTTTGGGCGTTACAAAAATTAAAAATAAATTGAAATGAATTGAATTGAATCCAGATGTCAATCAGTCTTATATTCCTTCATCAATTTGTGGACTCTGTTATTTATTGCTCATCCAGTTCCCCTTGAGTTTTATAATCTACTGTAGGTTGAATACGAAGATTCCAATTGCGCCACACTTTAGTTCCCTCAAGATGGTTAGCGATCAGGTCTGTTATATTAGACCCCAGGCAAAATCCGCCACAAATATCTTGTCTGAAACGGTATTATTCACATAAACTGAAAAACTGAGCTTTTTGATACCAATCCCAGAGTGCAAAATATTTCAAAACGCTGTGTAGGCGTCTTCGTTGTTACACAGATCCGCAACTCTTTTCCAAATTTGATGACATCACAGCACCAGTGTTTCATCTATTCTGCATAAATGACTATCTTCCATGATATTTATTGCAAAATCCACACTCCTCAAATGAAAACAAATCCTTCACGCACTGCAACAGTGACTTGGGGAAAAAAGATAAATCTAAAGTTAATTTTGAAGCTTTGACATTACATTCCAGTACACCTGAAGCACAAGTCTGCTTTCTCTGTCTCATCGTAGATTTCAAATCCAGATTTAACATTCTAAAAAGAATCTCAGCTAAGTTTTTATTACATCTCGCAACTTTTCTGCGCATGCTACATGCCATTTCTTCTTCTTTTTTGGTTGTATTTCTGTGCAGTTTACACTCAGCTTGGTAGAGTATAAGTGGCTTGAGGCTTTCAATGTGCTCTGCTGTGATGCACACATTTACTGAACCAGTGCCATGTAGTCTTGGAAAATATACCGTTTTTGCGGCTATAAGCCGCTACTTTGTCAGATGTTTTGAGCCATGCGGCTTATTTAAGGCTGCGCTTTTCTGTGTTTTTTTTCTTTCACGCTAGGGCGAACTAACCGGAATTGGAATCAAAACTACAGAAACAGTTAAGCAAAGAAGCAGATGTGCTGTCTTATATTCAGCTAGCAAATAGAACACGGACGACAAATTACAACTATAAATTATTTTCAAATCTTGCCGCATCATTATGGAACCCAAACGAAGAAGTTCGTACGAAGCAAGTTTTTAAGCTGAAGGCCATCGATCTTGCTAGAAGCCGCGCGGCTGCACGCAAGCTTACACATCAATGAATGTACGGTGAGACCGCTGGAGGGCGAGAGCATGCTGGAGGGGGACAGCGCGGACGAGCTCATGCGATGCCAAAAGTCAAGGAAAGAGTCTGCGCCATACAAAAGTTCGGCATCCTTATGATAATAATAAAAACAACAACTATGTTATTATCGTTTTTTTAAAAATAGAGCAAATGCGGCTTATATAGGGGAGCGGCTAAAGGTCCGGAAAATACGGTAACCGTTTTGTCTCCGTGTGGATGTAGCCTTAGTAGGTGATATCTCTCCCTGGTGGAGCATACACATTCAATAGACCTTTCCATTAAAGCAAAACTAAGTAACATTTTCACCTTACTGAACATCTTTGGAATCCCTGTTATGGTTAATTATGTATTTCAGGGGCGTTTGTCCATCATCACCCCCTGCTGTCTCTGGGCGGAAAACCAACCTTGCAACATTTGCCAACATCGACCCAAAGACCCTGACTCTTTTATTTTATGTTTGGCAATGTGAAATGTTTTTCTATGTGATTCTATTGTCTTAATATGATGAAGAAAGGAAAAAAAGGTGAGAAAAAAAAAAGTTTTTGTGTCTATTTTCTGACAAGGGACCTGCAGGGCGAGCTTAATCGGCAGTTACTCAATTCTGCTTTAATAGCTCCCTTAACCCGTACAATTCTGCCATCTTTGTCTTTATATTCAAAACTTTATTCAAAAGTTATTTGGTTTGAGATCAATAGTGCGACTCCCATCTTGTGTTTGCCTCTGTATGATAAATAATATAATTTTTTATAGCAAAACTTGGTTAGTTTTTGATGTTCTATATTCCTTAAATGTGTTTTTTGTAAATATATAATGATTATTTTGTCATTTTTGACTATATTTTTCATCGTTTGTTTGGGTGCAATATGCTGTTAACATTAAAGAACATTTCTGAAGCCATTGGGTCAATGGTATTGATTTTATTCCTATTAATCTATAAATGCTTTGAAACTCTCTTGTCGAACACAACACACAAACACAAGAACTACAGAAACACAAAACAGAAAAAAGATCAAATGGAAAACAAAAAGGGTTCATGCCAAAAACCTGCGCCAAGATCAAAACCCTATTGTACGAATATCCATTCCTAATGAAGGGCCCCCCGTATGTCTTCCGGCCCAGTCCTGGTACCAAACCTCTCAGAGAACTGGATACTCTACCTCCTCAGACCACTACGTTCCTTTGCCGCCGCCCTCTGTATATTTTCATCCAATCTCCCACATGTAACTAGACGGACTATTCGAAGAACTGGTTCTCCTCCTGAGTGGCTCCAGCGCCACCGTCTATCTGCAAATTGAAGCGCATCTGCCTGTCCATCCGAGGGAGTCGGATAAGTCCTTCACTGTGGAACTCCGAGGTTTCTAATTTTCCCCAAAGAGGTTTGGTAGTTTTTCCTGGCCAAGAAGGAGGGTCTGAGGACAGTGGACTTTGGGACATTTGGCTAAGGACACGGGATGCTGGGACATTACCATGTCCTCATGAACATTGTTTATTCGGTTTTTCACTGTCGCCCCTCGAGGCAACCGCTGTCGATTTGGGGGTTACAAAAATAAATTGAATTGAACTAGACACAGAGTGTATACAAAACCAACATGGAGCTCCTAACTATATTTCAAATCAATGACTCAAATGACTCAAATGTATGAAATGTATATGTATTTAATTTTTATTTTTAATCGAAGCACGTGTGTACATCTTCAGTTTGGTGGCATTATCACCGTGACAACCAGTTGTTTTGGCAGTACAAATAAAAAAAAAAGGAAATCGCAGAATATTATCCAAAGCAGAGGGGCCATCTTTCTGTACCACAACCTCACAACTACAGTAATGCTTTATGAGACATGAGAGGCCAAAGCAGACATACACAAGACCTTGCTTAAAGGCATGACAATACAAATGTGTATGTCCAAAAGGTTAGAACATTTTTATCTGAATTACTATGAAATACATGCTGAAGAAAAGGAGTCCAATACATTATAGTCTGAACAGCATGTCCCCTTTAATGAATAGAATTCTTTCCCCATAGTCGGCAACTACCAACTTTTAACGTTCAATTACAGACAGCACTTTTGCAAAAATAATGAACCATCTCCTGTATCTCATCCTAATTTAGTTTATTCTCAAGATTTACTCTCTCTCTGTGGGACCCCAAAAAATTCCACCCAGCTGCACTTAAGACATTTTCCTAGTGAACTGTACAACACTTATAATAAGCCTGTTGTTATCTCCGCTCTCCCCCCACAAACCTGCATGCTGCAGGTTATGCTCTCTCTGGATCGGGGTATGTCATGTTGGGTTCGCAGCCCACGGGAGAGAAGGTTTTAATGGAGCTGTTTGTGATGCCTTCCCTCTCCTCTGCCGCCTCCTTCTCTTCCTACTCCCTCCTCACTCACTCTTCTCCCCCAAATGAGCCCTGTGCAAATCAATACTGTGCCTGTCATCTGTCACGTTTGATTCAATCATCTCGTTCCCAAGACCTGCACAGAGAAAACAAGGAAGATCTCTGTGTTATAACTGCATAATTTTATATGCCTTCAAGTGCAATTTGTTTATTTATTTAAGCTAAATTACGTGGACAATTGCATATTAAAAGGTCTTATATTATGCTAACTGCACTATAGTTAAATTAAAAAAATTGTCAAATCAACTCAAAACAAATTCCAAAGCTAGCAGATCTTGTTCTTAGCCTAATTTAAAATGAGTAGTAAGTCTGCCCTCTACTGATAACACTGACTTTATTCTATGGTTGCAAATCAGAAGTGGGTTGTTTTTAGTTAGCATATAGCTATGCATTCTTTACCAAGTAGTTTTAAAATCTTTAAATAGGACAAATACCCCCATGGTGCAGGCAAAAAAAAAAAAAAAAAAATCAAATCAAATCTACAGATTAAGATAAATAAAACAATCCATCTAAACTAATGTAGATTTCTTTTTTCGCAGCATACATGAAAGAACATCCTTCTTTTTTTCCACATTTGCTTGAACTTGGCAGGGGGCAGATTGAAGAAAAAAATAACAAAGAAAGCGAAACGCGAGAAGTGCTTCAGACTGTGAGAAAAGGTTAGCATGAAAGAAGTGTTAGCCCAAGGCGCTAACACTGGTGATGCTGACCGCAGAAGAACGGCACAGTGAAATCAGAAATCCATCCGCATTTGGACAAGTGGAAGGAGGGGGTTAAGGTGTCACACAGGTGGGGCCCCAGAGTGCTAGTAGGTTATTTCAATACGATTTAAAAGAGCAATGAAACAAAGGCACGGCAAAAGTCAGTGACACTTGGTGGATGCTTCAATCTAAATATTTTGTTCCTATTTTTGAAAAGTAACTTAATCAGCATTATTATTGTGATATTGCAATATATTGTTACAATAAAGGTGGACTATACAACTTGTCTAGCGGAGGATTTTCAATTCAATTAAAATTTTTGTAACGCAGCGGTTACCTCAAGGGGCTGCAGTAAAAACAGAATAAACAGTGTTCATAGGGACTTGGTAATATCCCAGCATCTCGTGTCCTTAGAAAGATGTCCCAGCGTCCCCTGTCCTTACACCCTCCTTATCGACCAGGAAAAACTACCAAACCTCTTTGGGAAAAAGTAGAAACCTGTAGGAGTTCCACAGTGAAGGAGCAATCCGACTTCCTCGGACAGACAGGCGGACGCGCCTCAATTTGCAGAAAAACAGTGGAGCTGGACCCACTCAGGAGGAGAACCAGTTATTCGAGGCTGATGAAGAACCTGTTCTTATGGAGTAGAGACCGTTTCTTCAGGCAGGAGCATCTGGATCCACAAGTCATCGATGTGCCTGCTCCACTCCCGTCGGGGAAGTGGGAGAAGAAGAAGGAAAAGCGATGAAGAGATTGCAAGTGAAATTAAATATTGTTTGATAGAAAAGTAGTAAGAAGCAGAGGATAGTGCTGAAGCTGCCAAACTTCCCCCAGTATAGTTGCTCCTAGGGCAGCGTAGCTGGGAAACTAGGTTTTTATTTCTGTTCCTAACTGGCCCGACCATAAGCGATTTCAAAGAGGAACGTTTTAAGCCTGGTCTTAAATGAAGAGACTGTCTCGGCCTCTTTAACATGAACAGAAAGCTGATTCCACAACACAGGAACTTCGTAGCTAAACGCTCTACCTCCTACTGTGCTTTTAGAGACTCTTGGGACCACCAGAAGTCCAGCATTTTGAGAGCAAAGTGTTCTGTTGGGATGATAAGGTACTATAGCATCTTTGAGGTAGGATGGGGCCAGGTCATTTATGGCTTTGTAAGTCAGGAGGAGGATTTTGAATTTGATTCTAAACTAGACAGGGAGCCAGTGGAGAGACTCGAGCACCGGGGTAATGTGTTCTCTTCTTTTAGTTCCTGTTAGTAATCTTGCTGCTGCATTTTGAACCAGTTGAAAGCTTTTTATGGAGCTTTTAGGACATGCTGTGAGCAGGGAGTTACAGTAGTCTAATCTAGATGTTACAAACGCATGGAGTTTTTCAGCATCACTTTTAGGGAAGATTTTTCTGATTTTGGCTATATTACGCAGATGGAAATAAGTTGTTTTACAAGCTTGATTTATGTGCGCTTTGAATGAGAGCGCCTGTTAAAATAAGACTACAAGGTTTCTTACAGTAGAACTGGGTTAAGAAGCAGATAATTAAGTGTCATCCAGGTTTTTATATCCTTCACACAAGCACCAAGTCTGTCTGCGTGATCGGTTTGATCGGGTTTCATTGATAAATACAGTGGTGTGTCAATTGCATAGCAGTGGAAGTTAATGCCATGCTTTCTGATTGTAACTTAAGCTGGCCTTGAGCGGTTGGAGTTACGTGAGACAAGACATTGACGAGGTCCACATCTTTCCATTGTGAATCAAAATAAAGTGCAAAGTGCATTGTGCAAAAATATGGAGGCACGTAGCTGTGTCTCCTCCAGCAGCAGAACAAAGACTGATGTTCCAGGCGCCTTTTGTCCTGTTCATCCCATTGGGCAACACCACAGACAATTGACAAGGATGTTATAATTAGCAATAGCTCATAAAAACTTTCTAAAAACCTCCATAAAAACACACAAGCCCATACCCACACAAATATATACATAAAATCCTAAAACCAACACCTAACAATAATAAAAAGCCTTAAACCCCTGTACAAAACCCCATCATGCTCCCCTACACATCCTCTGCCTTGGTCCAGTCGGGAACCCTTATAAGGGAGCATGTTTCCAGAGGGAACCCTTTGACTCCTGGACACAAGAAACAGAGGTAGTGAGTTAACATCATGGATCTATTATAATAACTGGATTAGGCACGCCCCCTCTGTCCGCGATCCAAATTGAGTAGTGGCCGCTCCGCGGGACTGCAGCCTCAGGCACCAACCATTTCAACAGTTCGGCCTGTAAAATTACCGAAAGTGCGAAATTCTCTTTTTGTCTAAAAATAAAATAGAAGGCAATTTCACTCTTTTACCGTGTTCTAAAATCCTGTAAAAATCACATTTTTTAACGTCACGGCGAACATGTACGCGCGCTGGCCGGCAGCACGGCATCCTCGTGGAACGATCATCAGAAGAGCGCGTGTTCTGAAGAAAACCAAACAGAAGAAGACGAGACAAACGAGACACGTAAATTGGTGTTTTAATGTCATTTCAGCACATTTTCACACATCATTCAATATGAAGGTGTAATGAACGTATTACAAGGTCACAAAGCTAACACAAGCTTAACGTTTAGCTACACAAAAAGAAGCATTCATGAGTTCACGGGCTCAGTGCTTTCTTGCAATTAACACTTATTTTTTGCTTTACACATGATACCTTTAATATTTTATAGATAAGATATAAACAAATCATCCATTATAGACATTTGTAACGCAGAACACATCGATTCAAACGACGGCAGACTCCAAAGAGTGTTGCGCTAACTATCCACAGATCTTTCACGCATTCTGCTGTCGCCGTGCTCGTTTCCGACGCCAAAGCGACATGGCGAGGTCGTCATAGAAGGGGAGGCACTAGACTCCTATTCAGGAAGTAACGCGGAAGTAGTTTTGGAGACATGCGGCAATCATGGAATCTATTATAACTAACTGGATAAGGCACGCCCCCTCATGTCCGCGATCCAAATTGAGTAGTGGCCGCTCCGCGGTATTCTGCAGCTTCAGGCACCAAACCATTTCAACAGTTCCGGCCTGTAAAATTACCAGAAGTGCGCGAAATTCTTTTTAGTCTAAAAAATATAATAGAAGGAACTTCCACGGCTTTTACCGTTTCTAAAATCCTAAAAATCATATTTTTAACGTCACGGCGAACATGTACGCGCTCCTGACCAGGCGCACGGCACTCCTCGTGATCATCAGAAGAGCGCGTGTCGGACGGAAACCAAACAGAAGACAGTGGACGAGACAAACGAGAACATACATTGTGTTTTATGTCATTTCACACGTTTTCACACAGCTCATTCAATATGAAGTGTTAATGAACGATTACACAGTTCACACAAGCTCACAAAAGCTAAAACGTTTTAGTCACACAAAAGAAGCATTCATGAGTTCACGGCTCATGCTTTCTGCAAAGAACCATTATTTTCGCTTTTACAACATGATGCCTTTATAGTTTATAGATATAACAATTCTCATTATACATTTCTGAACCATTTCAAGACCACAGACTCCAAAAGTCCGCGCTAACTGTCCCACAGTCTTTCACGTATTCTGCATGTCGCCGTGCTCGTTCCGACGCCAAAGCGACATGGTGAGATCGTCATAAAAGGGAGGCTAAGACTCCCTATTCAGGAAGTAACGCGGAAGTAAGGAAACTTTTTTGGAGACATGCGCCAATGAGCACACGCCATAGGCTTGAATTGGGCGCCATTTTGGTCTTCCGGGGGGCTTGGCGGCAATGAGCACACGCCATAGGCTTTGAATTGGGCGCCATTTTGTCTTCCGGGGGCCAGGTAAACATTTACCAAATTCACCAAAACACTAATAACTACATTAACACAAACAACCTAAACATCCTTTAAACAAAATATTGCACGATATATTGCACATATCCAATTGAGTCTAATTTAATGTCTCCCTTTTCCCTCCAGGACAGACGGCATTCATTTACGCGTGCCCAAATCAATGTTGTGCAATTGTTTTTTTGAAAGTGCAAATTGATGCTTAAAGTGGCTGTGTGCTATTAAAGTGTCAAGTGCTAAGTGGTAACAAACTGGCTCTTTATTACACTGATAATGTTACCTAACGGCAGGATATAAAGAGTAAAACAGAATTGGTCCGAGTACTGAACCCTGTGGCACACCGTAGGTTTACTTTTATAACAGGGTGAGGAGCTCTGGTTTACATTAACAAACTTTAACACAATCTACATTAACAAACGGCTGTTCCTCTGACACCCTACATCACATTCTAACACTCTGCAGTAGAATGTTTGTGGTCGATGGTGTAAAACGCTGCAGAGGCTGAGGTCCAATAGAACCAGGATTGAGACAGCAGTCCATCGTCAGCGGCTAACAACCAATCATTTGTTGACTTTAACTAGTGCAGTTTCAGTGCTGCGGTGGGGCTCTGAACCCTGACTGGGAAATTTCAAATAAGTTATTGTCCTGTAACGGTGACGATAAAGCTGTTTAACTACAACTCTTTCAAGGATTTTAAAGACAAAAAACGGTTAAATTACTGCATGTTTGAAGGACTGTGGAACATAACCACTTTCTAATGAGGTATTTATTTATATTAAGAATAGAATCTATAATTAGGAGAATGTCTTTGAGGAGTCTGCTTGGAATCGGGTCTAGAATACAAGTTGACGTTTTAGAGGACATAATGGCTGAAGTTATCTCTGCTTGATCAACAGCAGTGAACCTTTCTAGTGTTACTGATGGATTTATTTGGGACACTAGTTTTACAGCTTGGGCTTGTTCAGTGCTAATAGTGGGACTAATTTCCTCTAATTTATCTCTGATTGTTTTTATTTTATTGTTAAAAAATAGAAGAAAATCATGAGAGCTGAGAGTGGCTGCGATTGAGGACTCCACTGCGCTATGAAAGTTTGTTAGCCTGGCTACAGTACAGAAATCTAGTGTTTTTTGTTGTTGACTTCTATTAAATTTGAATAGTATCTGGTTTGGACCTTACGCAGAGCCTGCTTATAGGATAATAGGCAGATTTTCCATGCTTTTAGGGATTCCTCCATGTGGGAGCGATAAAATGGAGAGATGGGTAAATTTATATCCTATTGTACACTGACTTTCGCTCCCTGCTGATTGAGTACCTGATTAGCATCAGAATGCGTCGGGCGTCTCCAGGGTTTCAACAAACCATTATAAACAATGAGAAGGTTGAATCTTAAACTCTCATTACAATTTAAGGAAGGATTCTCTTTTTTAACAAAGATTGCCTCCTTTAACTTAAAGGTAATGATCTGACACTATAGGGTTTTGAGGAAAGACAATGAGGTCACTAATCTCTATTCCATATTTTACAAGATCTAGAGTGTGCTTGTGACTCTTGAGTAGGTTTATTTACATTTTGAGCAAAACCAATGTTATCTAATAGGGCGTCGAGAGTGTTATTGGTCACGTTCACATGGATATTGAACTCTCCAGCTATCACTACTTTATCCCAATCTAACATCAAGTTTGATATAAAGTCAGAGAACTCTGTTAAAAACTCTGAATAGGGACCAGGAGATCGGTAGAGAACTATGAACGAAACTCTTTTTTGGTTTCTCCAATTTGGACATGTGATTAATAGCATGAGGCTTTCAAATGAGAAAAATGCATTATAAAATTTAGGACTCAAGAGTAGGCTTGAGTGTGAGATCACCACCACCTCGGCCTGTGCTCCTGGCGGTCTGAAAGTTAACTTGAGTGGGTGCGGTGGACTCATTTAGTCTTACATAATCATCTTGTTTAAGCCAACTTACAGTTAGAGCTAAAAGGTCTATGTTATAATAACTAATTCATTAATTAACTAAATGTGATTTGGAGGAAATTTACCTAATGTTTAGCAGTCCACATTTCATATGCTTATTTATTTGTTTATTTGCATCATTTGTGAGCGCTTAGTTATTTGGTCTGACGCCTGAAATAGCTTTTCTGAGATTTGACTTTTTGGCATTATTTGCACGAGGGACACACAGTCTCTATTTGCCTTGAGTCTGAACACTTAATTTGTGAAATAGTGGGCGAGAGCTCAGCGACAGAGGAGCGTTTTACACTGCTGCTGACAGTGCACCGACCGGGGACTCCGTTGTTCTACTGAGGGACTTCAACGCCCACATTGGCAACGAAAGGGACACCTGGAGAGCGGTGATTGGGAAGATCTGAACCCGAGCGGTGTTCAGTTATTGGACTTCTGTGCTAGTCACGGACTGTCCATAACGACCACCATGGTCAAGCACAAGGGTGTCCACCAGTGCACGTGGCACCAGGACACCCTAGGCCGGAGATCAATGATCGTTGTCGTGTCATCTGACCTCCGGCCGCGTGTCTTGGACACTTGGGTAAAGAGAGGGGCGGAGCTGTCAACCGTTCGCCACCTGGTGGTGAATTGGATCCACTGGCGGCGGAGGAAGCCGGACAGACTTGGCAGGCCCAAGCATATAGTGAGGGAACGTCTTGCCGAGCCCGCTGTCAGCAGGGTCTTCAATTCACATCTCCAGGAGAGCTTCTTCGGGAGTGTGGGGTTGGGGGCCCTTTGCTCAGGGCTGTCCGGTCCCTGTATTACCGGAGCAGGAGCTGTGTTCGCATTGCTAGCAGTAAGTTAGTGCATGCTGGTTTCCGCCAGGGCTGCCCTTTGTCACTGGTTCAGTTCATTGTTTTTATGGACAAAATTTCTAGATGCAGTCAGGGGTCGGAGGATGTCCGGTTTGGGACCACAGGATCTCATCTCTGCTGTTTGCAGACGATGTTGTCCTGATGGCTCCATCAAACCTTGACCTGCAACATGCACTGGGACGGTTTGCAGCTGAGTGTGAAGCAGCTGGGATGAGAATCAGCACCTCCAAATCTGAGGCCATGGTCCTCGACCGGAAAAAGGTGGCCGGCCCCCTCCAGGTGGGTGGGGAGTCCTTGCCCCAAGTGGAGGAGTTCACGTATCTCGGGGTCTTGTTCACGAGTGAGGGAAGATGGAACGTGAGAATGACAAGCGGCTCGGTGCAGCGTGATGCGTTCGCTGTATCGGACTGTTGTGGTGAGTTGGAAGACAAAGCTCTCAATGTATCTGTCAATCTACCCTCACCTACGATCATGAGCTTAGGGTAATGACCGAAAGGACAAGATTGAAGATAAAAGCGGTCAAGATGAGTTTCCTCCGCAGAGTGGCTGGGCGCTCCCTTTGAGATAGGGTGAGGAGCTCAGTGTAGAGTGCTGCTCCTCCACGTCGAGAGGAGCCAGTTGAGGTGGCTCGGGCATCTGTTCCGGATGCCTCTTGGGCGCTTCCCTCGGGAGGTGTTTCGGGCATGTCCCACCAGGAGGAGGCCCCGGGGAAGACCCAGGACACGCTGGAGGGACTATGTCTCTCGGCTGTTGGAGGAAGTGTCTGGGGATAAGGAAGTCTGGGAGTCCCTGCTTAGACTGCCGCCCCCGCGACCCGGCCCCGGATAAAGCGGAAGATGGATGGATGGATGAATGAATGCAAGATGGATTAGTTTGATGTCATGGTTGAATGTGGACATTCAGGTGTGTGGACACACGAATGTGGACATTGAGACAAGTAGGTTTGCCTTTAAACTGTAACCTCCTGTACAGAAACAAGACTGGTGCATTTCTGTGCAACAGCTTCATTAAAAAACTAAATGATCGTAAAGATCATTTTTTACTATATTGATAGTGTTCTCATTTAGATTACAATTCCTACAATAGCCAAGACCTCTTGAAAAGGTTACAATACACCATATGGTATTTAGATTAAAACTTTTTTTTTTTTTTCCTTTTTTTTGTTTTCCTTTTTTTTTTTTTGTTAAAATGTAGAGTAAACATCAACCAAAATTAGAAAATCAATCAAGATCAAACCACCATGCAATGTTCCCCACAGGCACATGTGGTGGGTTAAATGCCATTCCCAAGGATCAAACCATAAATCTTCTGGTTTGTGTGCGATCAAATCTACCATGTTAACCACCAAATAATAATTTATTGGTTTTGTCTAGTACTTTTCAGTCACTTATTTCTTCACGGAGGTAATCCATTTTGTAGCTACAGTGGGATTGATGCTGTCATTGGGACAATCATCGGCTGGGTGAAGTGTCCTGTCCAAGGACACAACAACAGTATGCCAGCTTGAGTCTTTATTGACATGCAACCATCTATAATACAGTATGTAAACCTATCTTACTTTTCCTCAAATCCATTTTGTGTATGTTGATGAAAAATTATCAGAATACTGAACTGTTGCTATGGAAACTCTGACAGGGCAGACCATTTGAGGAAGAAGAATGGGGAACGTGGGAGGCTTTGTGTGTTTGCAAATCAACAGGTGCAAATTGGCCAAAGCAATATAGTGGTCCCAAATGGGCTGGTGAATTAGACAGAGCGCGGTGCGACATCGGACCGTGGATTAGAAAGCAATATGATACAGATTGGGTAGCGCAAAATGGAATTATTACGGCCAAGGTGCCATAGTTATTGTTAGTACGCCACAGATGGACCTCATTATTAGGAGATTAGTTTGTGCCAGTGTAGATTCAAATAAATAGATACAAATTGGCTCCAGAGATGTCTTTCAGATTGTGGGGAACATTGCAAACATGAAGAGTGCATATTAGGTAGCACGGTAGCATAGTACTCTAGCTGGAAGGTCCAAAGTTAAATTTCTGCATTAGGTCGATTTCTAGTTCTCTGGTTGTCTGTATCAGAATCAGAAAGGGTTTATTGCCATTGTCAGTGAACAAAATTCACCCAACATAAGAACTTGTCTCGGCATAGCGAATAGCCAGGGCATCCGTCTGCGGCGCCATGTTGGATCACTTCTCTGTCTGTATAATATATACAAGTTGCAAAATAGGCTAACTGATAATGACAATAAATCTATTCCCCATGAAGGATGGATCAAATACAGAGGGCACATGTCTCTAAATTCACAAACCTAATCTAAAAAAACTTGTTAATCTAGTCCGAGTAATATGGTATTTTATATGTCTAGCATTGCTCCATAATAGTCAAACAATTTATTATTATTAGGCCTTATTAAAATTGTATCCGGGAGCTGGAAAAACACAAAAATCGAGAAGTGAACAAGGACGACTATGCCCATGAGTGGTATAAAAAATTAGAACTCAGTGAGCTCTAATTTTAAATGAAGACCCGGTGAAAAAATATTGAAAGACGGCTCATGAATTGTTCCGGGGGCTGGAAAATCGTAAAAATCAACCTCACCCTAAATCATACAGGAAGCTGGCTATATTGGATCAAACACAGCGCTGACAAACGTGCACCTCGTCATACATTTGGCATCACCTCCTACAGTTTTCATAGAAAAGACTTCAAATTGGGCCACAAGACACAAATCCCATTAGCAATGAAATGGTATAAATGTGAAGCTGATACGCCTTCGGGTTGTTGTGGAATTTCTCTTCTAATGATTATCAAGAAATAAAGTAAAAAAAATAGAACAGAGTTGTCTTTTCTCAAAAGTAAGTTGTTTAATTCAGTGTACAATCTGAATAAATCTCTCCCTTACACCAGTATTGTCTCTCTCTCTGCCCCTACCCTGGTCTCGGTCTACCCCAAGGGATTCACGTTCATTTTATAGATTACAGGTCGAGTAGATGGTCACATGACCTACTTCAATGGGAAAATTAAACATTTTTACAGACCGGAAGGCAAATGGTGCAGGCTCAAGAAAACAAAGGAGGCAAGGGGCCACAGGAGAGGGGCAGTTGGTCATTTGCATTAGGTCAGTTCACATCTCTTGCTGTTCTTTGAAAAACATTGGCCTAGTGTGAAAAACCAAAACTAGGCTTGGCCCGGAACATCCTGGACACCCCAGGATATCCAAGTAGACAGACAAAAAGACAGAGATAGGTCTTTAATCAAAATAATCACTGCACAGACATGTAATTATAAGTTATATTCTAACAGGAGGGTTCAGGTTAGAACTGGAGAAAGAGAAGTCTATAATGTCACATTAGTAGAGCGTTTGTGAAGATTTCCAAGATGAACACAATGATATGCCAATGTAGTGGCTATCTATTAAAATGGCTCTCTAGCGCCCTCTTCAAATTAGATTTTTACTTAGACTATTTCTTTTTCATAGACAATTGAAAAAGATTACAAGGGCTTCATTTGTGATGGGGCACAAGGTGACAAAGTCACATGACTCAAGCTCGAGTTTTATAGGTAGAAAATAAAGTTCTACCTACCTGGGAAAAAAAAGTTCAGTTATTACGCCCGAGCCAAAGGATGAGAATCGTCCCAGTGAGGGACTTATTAAAATTGTAACGAAAGCTGGAAAATTTTAGAAATCGAGTTGTAAACAAGGACGAATATGCCTGAGTGGTATAGAAAATTAGGATTCAGTGAGCTCTAATTTTGAGTGAAAACCCTGTGAAAAAAAATTGAAAGACGCCACCTCAAAAATCGATTAACATCGGGCCAATGGGAGCCCATATGATGCTCACTCAAAAAATAGTTCATGTGAGGACATGTAAAAAAGGATATTATGACCCCGCCCTAAATCATACAGGAAGTCGGCCATGTTGTACCAAACACAGCGCCGAGCCGAGGGGAGTCACCGCTTGAGTACGTCGATTTAGGCTGGAGAGCAGGTGAGCCCTGTTGTAGCAGTGGACGAATTAGGTCTTCCAGGCTGAATTTACGCAGGCTTCATTATATATGTATTTTTTTCTGACCCAAAATTCAGGATCAGTGAAAATTTAGGTTTTTTTAGTGTCTATGTATGTTGCAAAATGACTCGCTTAGCACCACCACATGTCAAAACATTGCGGCAATGGCCTTTTTCATTGTAGACTTATGAAACTTGGTACAAGCATATCTCATGTCAGGAGTAAAAAAATATATTATGACCCACCCTAAACTCAGGGAGTCGGCCACAGTGGGCAAAAAGAAAGTGACAGTGCAGTGAGTGGTTGAATAGTTGCGGTTAAAGTGACAGGTGTTTAGAAGTGTTCATGAGTCCAACGGCAGAGGGAAAGAAACTATTCTTGTGGCGGGAGGTTCTGGTCCGGATGGACCGTAGCCTCCTGCCTGAGGGGAGTGGTTCAAATAGACACACCCACAGACTACACCCATGTGCGATTAGAGGTCATTATTTAGATTTTTGATACAATTCCACTCACTCCAAAAAATAGTTCATGCAAGGACATGTAAAAAATTATATTATGACCCCACCCTAAATCCTAAATCCTACACAAAATAGTCAAGTATGTGGTTCTACACAGGAAACAGAAAGGTAAAAAGAGAATTAAACTACTAAACACATTTACATTTATATACATAATAATGTTGAAACCCAGTGAATGTGACAATAACAGCTTTCATTGAACAACCTAACCTACCATATCAATGTACATATATACAGCAAACATCATAGGAAATAAAGAATATGTGGAAAACAGCAACCCACATGACTGGCATGGAGGTTACGTGCTGGCTACAATCACACTGCCCCTTTGAGTGCAGAGCACTACCTCAGTAAACTAAACACTTTAGGCAAACTCATTTAAGTACAAGAGCGAACTTTATGCATCCTCTTCGAACACCGTCTGACTCTCTCTGAGCCCCAATCTGGCCTCAGCCAGGTGATCCGGGGGCCGCAAGGCGGAGCCAGAGACCTGAGACTCTTGGCAGAACAAGGGGTCCCAACATGTAGTCTCCAAGTGAAGGGCCTTTTCAACACGCTCATCACTAGTAAGAGGTACTTTTAGAGTGAAAAAAACCTTGGACGGTACTCGGAACAAAAACATTTTGGGAACCATTCCAATGGAATTCAAGTTTATCAAGATTTTAACCACACTCGTATCACTTTTGTCCAAAACCTAAATATTTTGTCTGAAAAAGGTATTATTGACATGGACCGGGCGTTTTAGGAGTCTGAAAAAATAACTTTTTGAAACCAGGTCTAAGAGTGCAAAGATTGATAAACACTGTTTAGGTTGTAATGGACGTATTGAAACAAGCATTTTGGCATAGTTTGATGTCCTGAAACGCATGCACTTTGAAACACTGCTCTGAAACGTGATTCAAAGCGCTGGTCACGTGACCTTCATGGTTCATGAGCCGCTGTGTTTCACGGGTGTTTCAGGGATTTAAACAAACCACAGGACAGTAAGTCTGTCTCAAACCTTCGACTCTATAAAGTCTCAACCTGCTCCCACAAAGTGTAAAAAAGGTCTTTGCTTGTCAGACCCATGTTGTTTGTGAAAAGCAAAATATGTCATAATTTAATAATCAAGAGTTTGCTATTTGCAGACACTGTCACATTGATCATTTGCCTCGCAGACATGCGTTTCTGAGTTCAAGGCCCGTGCGGTATGGGACTGGTTTGTGTGTCAAAAACTCCCCTGTCCTTCTCACATTTTGCTGCTTTTCCAAGTACACAAATAAAACACAAATTAAACATATAATAGACTACATCCATCCACAGGAAAATGTAGGCCAATTTTTTATTTTTTTCTAAACTTAAATGTAAAAAAAAATCTTTGCTTTATCATATCATATTCTAGAGACACAGTTGCATTAATAATACACAACTAAAATGTTATTAGTTATTTTATAGGCAAACACACAGCACATAGAATATAGTTCGGACCGCTGTGGATGTGGTAGTACTAAAGCATACCTCTAGATGTCACTCGGGAGAAGTGTTTCGAACTGTGTTTCAAAGTCTGAAAAACATTTGTTTCAAATGTCATGGCAAGTTTATTTGTAGAGCACAATTTGTACACAAGGCTATTCAAATTGATTCACACAACAGGAAAAAAATGCATTGAAATCACAAAGACATGACAGAAATTGCGAAACAGTTTTATACAAACAAAAGTGCAAATAAAATCCTTTCCTTCATATGCACAGCTAACATAACTGTTTTAAGCTTGGATTTGAACATTGACTAGAGGCCTGTCTCACATCTTCAGGAAGACTGTTTCCAGATTTTAGCTGCATAAAACTGAAACGCAGATTCCCCATGTTTAGTCCAGACTCTGGGCACCAGCTGGAGGCCAGTCCCTGAGGTCCTCAGAGTCCGAGATGGTTCTTATGGCACTAACATGTCCGAGATGTACTTTGGTGCTAGGCCGTGGAGAGACTTGTATACAAGCAGAGCTGCTTTGAAGTCTATTCTCTGAGCCACAGGGAGCCAGTGCAGAGACCTGAGCACAGGAATAATGTAATCATACTTCCTGGTTCTAGTCAGGACCGAGCAGCAGCGTTCTGGATGTACTGCAGCTGTTTTAAAGCTTGTTTGGCGAGGCCAGTGAGCAGGCCGTTACAGTAGTCTAATCTACTAGAGACAAACGCAATGGATAAGTCTTTCCAGGTCTGGTTTAGACACTATACTTTTGATTTTGGCAATGTCTTTTTAGATGGTAAAATGCTGCTGATGTTATCGATTAGACATGGCTGTTAAAATTCAAGTCTGAGTCCATTATTACCCCCAGATTTCTAACTTTATTTGTAGGTTTTAGAGCGAGACTCTGGAGGTGACTGTTAACACTTTCTCTTTGTTTCTGTGGGCCAAAGACGATGATTTCAGTCTTGTCTGAGTTCAGCTGGAGAAAGTTGTTTTGCATCCACACACTGATCTGTTGGATGCAGTGACAGAGTGAATCCACTGGTCCATATTCACCTGCCGTCAGTGAAACATAGATCTGAGTGTCGTCTGCGTAATTGTGATAGGTCAGTTGATACGCAGTGAAAATGTGTCCTAATGGCAGCATGTTGGGGCGCCCTGCAGGTCAGGGGCATCTGGTCTGAGACACAGTTACCAATTTTGACAAAGTATTTCCTGTCTTCCACATAGGACTTTAACCAGTTTAGGGCAGTGCCAGTGATGCCCACCCAGTCCTCTAGTCTCTGTAAAAGTATCCCATGATTGACAGTGTCAAAAGCAGCACTCAGATCTAACAGAATTAAGACTGAGGCTTTGCCCGCGTCAGTGTTCAGGTGGATGTCATTTGTCACCTTGACAAGAGCAGTCTCAGTGCTGTGATGAGGTCTAAAACCTGACTGGAAAACATCAAATGAGTTGTTGTTTATTGAGAGGAAATCAGTGAGCTGTTGGTAAACAACCTTTTCAAGGACTTTGCCCCGAAATGGCAGATTAGAGATGGGCCGGTAATTACTCAGTACTGCAGCATCAAGACTGCTGCTCTTTAGGAGAGGCTTTATGACCGCAGTTTTCAAAGAAATTGGGAATGTTCCAGATTGAAGCGACATGTTAACTATGTGAGTCAGAGGTGCTAGCAAACTGTTCAGCACAGACTTTAGAAATCTGGTTGGTAACACATCGAGGCAGCATGTAGATGAACTCAGACTGGTGATGATCTCCTGGACAGTTTTGTCAGTTACAGGTGCAAAGTTAGTCAGCTCTAAGTGTGTAGGTGGTTTGAGGGTTATTTTTTGCATTGTAGAATTTATGGGGGATTTAATGCCCTGAACTTTGTCATTAAAGAATAATGCAAACTCATTACACTTGGATGTGGAAATGATTTCAAAAGGCAGCTGAGCTGGAGGGTTTGTTAATCTGTTTACAGTGGCAAACAGGACACGCAAGTTGTTACTACAGCTTCTAATTATTTCAGAAAAATATCCTTCCCTAGTTCTAGATAAGATGAGGTTGTACATGTACAACTTCTCTCTGTAAATCTCTTTCTGAACCTGGACCTATCTCAGTGCCTTTGGGTAATTATTTCATGTCTAACAAAAGCACACACACCTCCCATTTTGTTTTCTCGTGTTTCAGATTCAAACATAAAGTTGGGCGGAGCAGATTCTATTAGAACCTAATTTCCTGTGTTTTTGTCAAACCCTGTCTCAGTTAAACAGGGCCCGCAATGCAATTTTCCTCCTTTTATTACACCTACTGCCGAATTTGTGGCGCTATCGCTCTTTCTCCCCTTTGCTTTACAAATAGGGGCATTATTGTGTATAAAAGTATAATGTGAGGAAAAATTGCTCACTCAGCGTTTTTTAACATTCATTTAAAGATAATGTCTTTACGGTTAGTCAGGGGGCATGGCTACAATAATATTTTTTTGTTTGTCTTCACGAGCTGAATGTGTGTACCGAATTCCGTGGCTGTACGACAAACTTATCTTCGGGGCATCTCCCACAGGCGCAATGTCTTTTGACTTTTGTAGGTGGCGCTGTCATGCAATTTTTTATTGCATTTTTAAGTGCCTAAAAATATATATATATATATATTTCGCCTATTGTGAATTTTTGACAAAGTTTTGTCAGTTTTTGAGCATGTTTAGGGGGTCAAAGCTAATGCTGTGCACAACCAGTCCAAATGAACACAATTCTCAACTTTGCAGCTCCCGTCACATAGAGACCGTAGCACTTGGAATAAAAAATTGGATAGCTTTTGATGCCCCGCTCCTGTAGATGATTGTTACCAAATTTAAAGTTGGTCGGGCAAACGCCCTAGGAGGAGTTGGTAAAAGTATGAAGTGTAAATTTCAGAGATTTTTCATGCCCCGTAGAAATTTTAATTGCACTCTGTAGGAGGCCTAAATTTGTGGGACAAATTTGCGGCTGCGCAGCACAGACACCGTAAAACGTATCATAAAAAATTGGATAACTTTTACTACCCCACTCCTCAAGAGGATATTCCCCAAATTTGAGCTTGATTGGGCTATCGCCCAAGGAGGTGTTCGTTAAAATGTGAAGCGTAAAAATGTGTAAATTTCAGCGATTTTGCAATTTTTCCATTAGGATAACATTGGATGTTTCTGTCATCGCTACAGCTACGCCGTAAAAAATATGGCATAAGTCTGATTTGCTTTTTTGACCGGGATGCCAAAATAGAATTTTGGGCCAAATTTGGAACATGTTGGTAAAACAAAATTTTTTCTCTTCATGTTAATTTAAATTTCCGTCTGTAGGGGGTGCTATCATGCCCATTGATTTTTATTTTTTTTTAACAATGAGCAGGTCCATAATTTAACAACTGATTCAATTTTGGTCCAAATCGGACCCATTTTGCGCAAATGTGAGCAATTTCAAAATTTGCTAAATTTCAAAATGCATTGTCCAACTTTGCGGCTGTGCTGCAAGTAGACCTGAGGGCAGGGGCGATGGCAGGCATGCTGCCGGGCCTGTCACAGATGGTTCCAAGGCCTTTGATGTGGACCGGGAAAGAACTGAAATGACTCCTACGCTGGCCGAGGTGAAGATTGTTGTTGTGCTGCTGCAGATGAGTGGTTTGTTGGAGGCGGTGGTTGTGGTCCGGCTGATGTTGAAACATTGGCTCGGTCTCTGGCTGATAGAGCTGGAATTCTTCTCTCAATCCTCTCTTCTCTAATAATCTGCTCAGGACCCTGTCAAGGCCCAGTCCAATGCCTCAGAGCGTGGAGCAGGTTCTCTGTCAGCACCCTCACTCCACCTCTGCATAGGTGTGGGCCATTTCTCTTAAACAGGTCCTCTAGTTTCCAGAATAAAGAATATAGTTCTCAATGTAGTGCAATCCTCTAGGTGCACACTCTTTGGACAGCCATGTGTTCATCTGAAGCAGCCGGCTAAACTTGTTTATCTTCCTGTCGATGTTTGGAAAAGGTCCACTTATGAATGTTTTGATTTCTATTTTATCAAGCACGTCAAATAACTCCAACAAGTCTCTTTTCAAAACTTCAGTCTGTTCGCGTCCACTGCACCGACATGCACAATCAGTTGTTTAACTCCTTTATATGTGGCCAAAGCATTAGAAATGTGTGACGTAATCTCAGTGATTGTGGCGCTGGGAAATGAATGCGTTTTCATTTTTCATGCATCACGTGACTTATTGCACCATCCCCAATCAAGACGACCTTGACGTTAGGCACAGATCCTCTCTCTGTCTTCTGCCTTTTGGACACGTCATGTATTACATTTTTCCTTTGTTCATTTACTTCAGTTTCTGAAAGTGGTAAAAATCTGTTTGTAAACTGTTTTTTAGGTGACATTACATTATCTTTGTATTGCTTAGGCATCGCACCGACTTTGTTACAAGATACAGCCCGCTCTTCAAACAGTTTTGGGAACGACACAGAGTCAGTCCAGAGTCAGTAAGGACCATGTGCTCCATGTGTTCGGAAGTCTACTTGTTAATGTGCTTTGGCACCGGAGGTCAGCGTGTTTCGGTTTCTTTGTTGGATAGAAAGGCGTGTGCGAGTGCAGTGTAGGACTGACATATGGGTTGTTCCATGGGCCGGGTTATGAAAGGTGGACCTCGGTCTCGTTTCGACACATGTGCACCTTTGTATTCACGCTCTCATTTCTCTATGAATATGCGTTGGATTGTAATAAACACATAATTTTACAGCTTAACGTAAAAATAAATATAAAATACATTATTTCTCAGGTGTAGATCAGTTGTCACCAGTTTAGTGCAATCAGGAACTTTTTCCCATTGTCCATTTCATTACGTTGCATACAGTATATGTCAATGCTCAGTATTGGCTATTTTTAATAGATGTGAAGCAGGTTAAAAAAATACGTTAGGGGACTTCTGGTATGACGTCAAAATGAGCAGCATCCACGCACTGCGCCTGCGCACTTCTTGAAAAGTACCGTTTTACCCACAAAACTCCAAGAAACGAGGAGCAAGAGATGACGAAACCAGGAAAACAAAAGACTGGTAACGCTACGGGAACCAAACAAACAAAGCTGACGGTCCATGGCTCCAGTGAAAAACAGCCTGTCTCACAAGCTAATGACGCTAGCATGGCTAACAGGCCCAATGTATCAGCCGAAAAGCAAAAGCTCCATCCCTGAACTCGGGTCTCCGGGCTCTTGTCCAAAGGTGGAGGGGAGATCAACTTACACCGACTGGCCACTATGATATATGAAGTTAAAAGTGAAATGCAGCGTGACATGGTTGCCCTGAGGGAGGGAATGCGATCAGAGCTTGGAATTGAAGAAATCGTCTCTGACATAAAGCAGATAAAAGAGGCAAGAACAGGTGGACCTGAAGCTGAACGTATTTCAGACAATACGGACGAGCTGCAGACTATGAGGCGCTGTAGGCCAAGGTAATAACTCTGCAGACGGAGAACAATATGAAAAAGAAAAATAAGATCCTGGATTTTGAGTCCAGATCACGTCAACCTAACCTTAGGCTTGTGGGGCTCAAGGAGGGAGAGGAAGGAGCCAACACTGAAAGCTTTTGGAGAAGATAATCCCTGAGCTCCTTGATGGCTCTGGAGTTAAAGTCCCTCCCATCACAATCGATGGTGGACTGGGAAGGTGGTGCGTCCAGTTCTTTATAAGGATTAGAGCCAGGAGTGGCTGGAGACTTTTCGGAGGCCCTTCATCAAGAACTGATCTGCAAGAAAAAATTTAATTGCTGGAGGAAAACCATGCCAAAAAATTTAAAAGATAAGAGAAATTAATGATCTGACTTCACAGGAAATAGTTAAGAGAATGCTCTTTACCAAACAAAGATATTACTTTATTTCAGCTCAAATCAGAGCGCTGTTGTACCGGTGTGATCCAGAATATGAAGCTCAATGGAAGACAGACGGCTGAGTCTTTTGGGGGAGGTGGATAACCCTTGGGTGAAGTCTGTTCTGACCAGGAACTCTCATTCAAAGCACACATAAATCAAGCCTGTAAAACAGCCTCCTTCCATCTGCGTAATATAGCCAAAATCAGAAAAATCTTGCCTAAAAGGGATGCTGAAAAACTTGTCCATGCGTTTGTAACATCTAGATTAGACTACTGTAACTCCGCAGCAAGATTACTAACAGGAACTAAAAGAAGATAACACATTACGCCGGTGCTTGAGTCTCTTCACTGGCTCCCTCTTGAGTTTAGAATCAAATTCAAAATCCTCCTCCTGACTTGCAAAGCCATAAATGACCTGGCCCCATCCTACCTCAAAGATGAAATAGTACCCTATCATCCAAACAGAGCACTTCGCTCTCAACATGCTGGACTTCTGGTGGTCCCAAGAGTCTCTAAAAGCACAGTAGGAGGTAGAGCGTTTATCTACGAAGATCCTGTGTTGTGGAATCAGCTTTCTGTTCATGTTAAAGAGGCCGAGACGGTCTCTTCATTTAAAACCAGGCTTAAAACGTTCCTCTTTGAAATCGCTTTTGGTCAGGCCAGCTATGCTGCCCTAGAAGCTATGCTGGGGGAAGTATGGCAGCTTGAGCACTACCCTCTGCTTCTTACTACTTTTCTATCAAACAATATTTGATATTGAATTTCACTTGCAATCTGTTCATCGCTTTTCCTTCTTTTTCTCCCACTTCCCCGAAGGGAGTGGAGCAGGCACATCGATGACCTGTGGATCCAGATGCTCCTCAACTGTCTGGAGAAACGGTCTGCCTGGAGAAACGGTCTCTACTCCATAAGAACAGGTTCTTCATCAGCCTCGAAGAATTGGTTCTCCTCCTGAGTGGGTCCAGCTCCACCGTCTATCTGCAAATTGAGGCGCATCCGCCTGTCCGTCCGAGGGAGTCGGATCTCTCCTTCGCTGTGGAACTCCTACAGGTTTCTTCTTTTTCCCAATGAGGTTTGGTAGTTTTTCCTGGCCGAGAAGGAGGGTCTAAGGCAGGGGTCCCCAAACTTTTTCCTGTAAGGGCCACATAACTTTTCCCTTCTCTGATGGGGGGCCAGGGTCAGTTTGAACCAGAAAAAGTGTGACGATCGCAGGGGTGCCTAAATGTAAACATGTATTGTTTTCCAGAAAGCCACATATAACCAAATATGAATAACCCTTTCCGAGATCAAATAACCCTCTCTGGGTTCTTCTTCTTCACAGAAAGAAAGTTTGTGTTGTGCCGTGCACAGTCTTGGGTAAAAGTTCAGCTTCAGTTGTCAGAGCAGAATCTATGACTCATATGAGCATGAATAATGCGTCTCTTGTATTGTTCAGGGGGCCGGGTCAAATGTGGAGGCGGGCCGTATCCGGCCCCCGGGCCGTAGTTTGGGGACCACTGGTCTAAGGACTGGGGAGCTTGGGACATCTGTCTCAGGACACGGGATGCTGGGACATTACCAAGTCCAAGACCATTGTTTATTCTGTTTTTATTCTGTTTTTTCTCAAGGCAACTACTGTTGTGATTTTTGGTGTTACAAAAATAAATTGAATTGAATTGTTCTTACAACATGGAAGGAGCTTATCAAAACACATCTTACGATCAAAATTTCACACCTAACAGCACAGACTCAAGATTTAAAGTTTGGTCAACAAAAGGTATAAGGTCTTTTACCAGATTGTACAGGATTATTTGAAGAGCTTTGAAGAGTTGAAATAAACCTTTGGTTTGGACAAACAGGACTTCTATAGGTATTTACAAATAAGGAGTTATTATAACTAAGAAATTAAAAAGAATGACGACCACAGTAGCCCTTTGACTGAAATATTTATTAAAGCTTATAAATCGGAACTTTCAAGGGGATTAATATCCAAATTATATAAATGTATAAACAATTGGGGCAGCCATTCTACTGATTACATTAAGGGTAGGTGGGAAAGAGGGTCCCTTTGTTCTGGCTGATGATGAATGGGAAAGTATATGAACATCTCATTGAAGAACTATGGGATCACAAGTTTAACTCCAGGTCAAAGTGCCCATTACTCACAGCGAAATGCGGACTGCTGGAGAGGATGTGGCAGCCAGGAGGCAAATCACTATCATGTGTTATGGGATTGTCCTGTTATACAAATATTGGGCCGCGATCAACAAAACCCAACAGACAATTTATGACATTTTGTGTCTGCTCTCTCTGGTTGTTTTGTCTTTTTTTAAATATCAATCACACAAATCAATCTACTTTATAGCATGTTTTAGTGGCGAGACTTTTCCTTTGTTCTCCATTCAAACCAACAGAATTCCCGCAGGACCGGCAGTGCGATTACAACAGAGGTGGCAATCATGTGGGAAAAGAGGGAAAAGTGGGCTAGGTGGATTAAGGTCAAAAGTTCATCCATGTTTTTGTGGTAGATATGATTCGTTTAGTTTTGGTTTAACCATGGTCTGCTTTACACCTGTCAAGCCAGGTTCCTGGTAAACATTGTGTTTGCATTGCCTGGGTTATAGTGCTTTTGTCCTGTTTTTAGTAATGTAATATTGTTATTTGTACTCCGAAAATAAAGTCCTAAATGTATTTATTTTGATTAAGTGTGCCACTGTGAGTCGTTTGTGGATCTTAACGAGATAAAACTAAATTGTGGTGTGATTTTGTTGTCCTGCCCCCTCCAAAAAATCTCCCCCCCGTAACATATAATTGGTGTACCAAGACCAGGGGTCCAGGCAGATGAAGAGCTGTTTATCTAGATTAGAGAGCGTTCCTCCAGGCAGCCAAGGAGCATCCGCATCCGCAGGCCAGCACCGGCAGCGCCTGAAACAGCACCAGTGGAGGAAGGAGAAAATATGTGAAATATATGTGAACAGGAATGAACAGACACAGGTGAACTAAAATATTAAATATTTTTGACTTCCCACAGCATAGTTGCTCCTAGGGTAGCTGGGAAACTGTAGGTTTTTATTTCTGTTCCTAACTGGCCTAACCCTCAGCTATTTCAAAGAGGAATCTATCTGCTGTCCATGGGACAAAAAAAAAAAGACATTTTGACGGGTATATTAGAGCCATGCATCTGTTGTGAACATAATTTGACCACAGAAATGCTCAGAATGAGTTCAGTGATGGTTTTTGAACTTTAAAATTGTGCAGGAAACTTCCGGTGGATCTTCTGTTACATAACTATCCATGGAAAATTGAAACGGTGACTTCTGAGAGCTCAGAAAAGACAACCTCGTAAAACAGGATTTATGTAAACATAAATGAAGCAGAATGAAATACAGGTAGTTTTTGGATGAATCAGAATCAGAAATTGTTTATTGCCATTGTCAATAAACAAAATTCACAAACATAGGAAGTTATCTCGGCATTAAGGTGCAACATAAAACACTGATCAATAATAAAACATATATTCAATCAAAAGGGAATGCATTAAGAAACTATTTAAAATTAATAAAAATAAAAAATAAAAATAGGCATTACTATGTACACGAGAATTACAGTTAAAGTTGTAGTGCAGAAAGTGACGAATAGTTGCATTTAAAGTGGCAGGTGTTTAAGAAGTGTTCATGAGTCCAACGGCAGAGGGAAAGAAACTGTTCTTGTGGCGGGAGGTTCTGGTCCGGATGGACCGTAGCCTCCTGCCTGAGGGGAGGCTGAAGGGGAGTGGTTTCAAATAGACCAAGTCCAGAGGGGAGAAGGTGATCAGCTGTGATTCCGACCTGCTTGTCCAAGAGCCCTGAGACGTACAGAATCTTGCAGAGATAGAGATCTGCAGCACGCATCAACCTTCTCAGCAGAACGACAATGCGCTGTAGTCTCGGTTTGTCCCTGGCTGTCATTAAGTCCAGTGATCCGGCTGGCTTGGGACAGGGACAATGATGGCAGACTTGAAAGCAGGCTGGGACGTGGCATGACCCCAGGAGGTGTTAAAAATGCTCTGTGAAGACGGGGGTTAACTCTCCTGCGCAAGTGTCTTAATGTGGCGTGAGAGACGCCGTCTGCGTCCAGCTGCTTTTCAGGAGTTGGATTTCCAAAATAGTCTGTAACATCCTGTTCCTGAACTGGAGAGGTGTGGGGGAGGTGGGGGACCAGGTTTGGGTTGGCGAGGTGGCCACCGTGGGGGAGGTTGTGGGCACATCAAACCTGGAGTAGAAGGTGTTAAGATTGCTTAGCCAGTTTTCAATGTCTGCAGCAGGGGGCTCGGGGCTTATGCATTGTGGAGAAGCCGGAGCCCCCCTCACACGGACAGGCGGGTTTGTGTCACGAGAACTGCTGCTTTCAGAGCGGTATTGCACTTGATGCTCGCTCGAGAGAACCTCTTTGGCCTAAATCCATACATTCCGCTATATCCTGTTACGCGTCTCTGTTTCTCCAGCACTCTTGCGCTTGCCTACTTCTGCTGCTTAACTGCCTCGAGTTTTTGGGTGAACCAGGGCTTTGTCATTGTTGAAAGTTGATTTTTGGCTGTGTGTGGTTTATATGCTGTCCTTTGCAGAATCGAATGTATTTGACGTCACAGTTCGTGTACTCATCCAAACTATTCTGTGGCAGCTCTGAAAACCTCCCAGTCGTTAATGTCCAAACACGCACCTAGCTCCTCCACTGCCTCATTGGTCACATTCTTAGAGTCCTCACTACTGGTTTGGAGAGCTTCAGCCTCTGTCTGTACGTGGGGATCAGGTGGACCATGGCGTGATCTGAAAAGCCGAGAGCAGCGCGAGCCACGGCGCGGAAGGCGTTTACTGACTGTTTGTGTAACAGTGATCCAACGAGCTCTGCTCTCTGGTCGGGTGACATTAATAAACTGTCTGTACTTTGGTAGTTCGTGACTGAGATTCCCCTTGTTAAAATCACCCAGGATAATACACAAGGAGTCCGGGAAGGTCCGCTCCACACTCACAGCGCGGCACAGGGGATAACACAGGGGATTATGTTATAACATTGTCCATTTTGTGTGATATCTCCCCTTTAATACATGTGTGTAGACCAAGGAGGTATTATAGCTTAGACTAAAAATTCCCCACTAAACCCCCACTATTTAACCCACAAAAAATCAATTCTGTGCAACGCCACCTGATTAAGGGTCCAGGAAACCTGATTAAAATTTAGCCCACCCTAATTGAGGCACCAAAATAAAAGGGACTGACGGACCAGAAACAGGAAATATGAAAATATCATTATTCTTTATATAACAGATGTTAAATTAGGACACATTTTATATTAACCACTTATTCTAAAAGCAGACCATAATCTCTAATTCTCACGTAAAACCTGGTCCTTAATAGAGATAATATTTAGAAACTAGCAATTGATATTGATGCACCGGATTGTAAAAGGACAGTACAGAAGCACACCACTTGATGGTACCGAGTCCAGCCCAATTAGGCTCCACTAGGACGTTGTGAAAGGCGCCTTGAGTCACCCATTAAACATGAGCCAAAACGGCGCTCGGAACGGCAGTGAGCTTTAGTGAGACTAACAGGGAGACTGGGGATTCCGTTAACAAAAAGGGAAGGCTCGAGCCATATCTACTACAGTCGTGACACACAATACATTTGAAATGTTGATTCCTCAATTACATTACTCTATGGGTTTTAAACCAGCACAAATAAGATACCTGTAGCACTCTAGTAGATAAAGATAAGATCACCTTTATTGTGCTCGCACACAATGCGGGAAATTAGCGCCTTTACGTAGTTTCTAGCAGACAGTAAATGTGGTGCAATTGGCCTAACCATGGGAGAAATTTAGACACTACCGCACAGGTTCATAATCCAATTAAAAACAGATAACTTGTTAGAAAAGAGCAAAACTCATATATTCTTAAATAATAATTAAGCACTCTTATCTGTACAGCTGTTCATGATGGACAGAAAATATTTGCGGACCAGAGGGTGAGATTGAATGTGGACAGTATTGAAAGTGCAGATACAGGGTATTGCAAAGGAGTAATTAACAGTATTGCAGGAGAATAACAGTATTGCAGGAGTCTGGGCAGGAACGTTAGTATTCGCACAGGATTATTGAAAGCTGAATAACACGGTTCAGGACTAACGGGATGTTTGTTGTAAAGTCTGCCAGCACTGCACCCATAGCAGGATAGGAAAGACCTTCGAAACCTCTCCTTCACCACAGCGAGGGTGGAATCAGTCTGTCACTGAAGCTGCTCTCCAACGACGTGGACACGAGTGTCCTGCAGGGGGCCGACCGACTCATGGTCCAGCACTAGATGTGAGTTTAGCCAGGGACCCTTCTGTCCCCCACCTCCTGCACCGAGTCCAGAGCACAGCCCAGGACGGAGCTGCTGACTTCTTAGATGATCTTCTTTGTCCAGCTTCTATCCTCCCCCCTCTCTGTGAATGCTGCTGGCTCCCAGCAGACACACACCGTACAAGAGGCCTGATGCCACACCGGAGTCGTAGAAGGTCGCTGCAGGAGTGGCTTGTCACTCAAAGCGCCATCTTACCTCTAGGAGGTAGAGTCGACTCTGGCTATCCCTGGACAGTGGTCTGTGTTTATGAGCCAGTCCAGTTTGTGGTTGAAGATGAACACCAGGTACCTTGTTTGAGGTACCACTCTCTCAATGCGTCCTTCCACTGGATGGTTCACTGGTGGAGGGGGCAGCAGATAGTCGGCGTCTGCGGAAGTCCACCACCATCTCTTTTGGTCTTCCCCGCGTTGATGAGGAGGTGGTTCTGCTGAACCACCACAAAGTCCTTGCGCGAGTCCTCTGCACTCTGCATCGTCGGTCATCCGTGAGGAGTCCCGAATGATGGCAGACTCTCAGAGACTTCTGCAGGACACAGCTGTCTGTCAGGTGTCGTGAAGTCTGCAGTGTTGCGGTGAAGAGATAAAGGGCGCGGAGACGGTGCCCTGGCGCGCACCCACACGCAGGTCCGAGTGTCAGACACACAGTCTCTCACAAACTGGGGTTTGGTTTGGTTGAGGTAGTCCAGGATCCACTCCGCCAGTCGTAGTCCACACCAGCCGTCTCCAGCTTGTCCCTCAGGAGCAGCGGCTGGATGGTGTTGAAGGCGCTGGAGAGATCAAAAAATAGAATCCTCACAGCGCTAGAGGCGAGATGCAGCGCAGTAGGTGGTCCTAAATGGCCAGTGCGCACGGAGCAGAGCTAAACTAACACCAGACATGAACCGCAAGATGCGTTTATAATTGATTTAGAAATTAAATAAAAGATTGCTTACCAGTTTAATTAACCGAACAAACAAACGTGCCAGGGGTAACCCAGATCGCACGTGCAGAGCCAAGGACACCAGTGATCTAAAACAGCGCGTGGTTAACTCTCATGAAAATGAATGGATGAACAGGCGAGGACCCGCAGTACTCACCAAAGTGCACACAGCTGAGCATATACGGTTTTGAACTGTCGGCTCTGCTTTGAAGCGGCACACAACATCAGAGGTGAAAACTATAGAGAAAGTTGCAGGTGAGGAGACGTCCCTAAATTACCTTTGTGACAACGTGATTGGACAGCTGGCGGATGTACGTGCCATTACACATTAAAATGTTGTCTTTCTCATCAGGTAAAACTGTACATTGAAACCAGAAAAAAAGACTTAATAATATAATACATCAAAACTATTAGAAAGATCTGAGAGCAAGAGAAAACATTACCTTGAAGAGTGTTTATACTATTCAATGAACATCCCTTGTCAGATAGGAAGATAAAGTGTTCATTTTTGGGGGCACAGAACCCCCCCCCCACATTCAAACAGGCATCGCTCACCCCTGACAGAGCCTTCCTTGCCACACTGCTGGATTTATGAGGGCATTTGAATCAGTCACACACGACTAGAATGCAGTAGGCTTGTAGAGAACAATGTTGCTACAGCTGTGTGTGGAATATGAAATGACACGGTGTAGGGATACAAGGTGCGAAGGACATCAACCTCAGGAACAAAGATTCAGCCAGCAAGTTAGTACTGCTGAATTTGAAATGACAGCTTTCTATAATGTGCAGATATTGTGTGATAATGAGAAGCTTTGCTATAATTTGTATCTTTAGTCTGTAACTTTTGAAGAAAGTGATTCACACGTAGAATATTATCAACTCTATGAATGAAGACCAATCACCAAACTCAAAACATATCTATTTGAGCATGAAATAGACTAACAAAATAAGATCGACACCATCAGCATCACCAAGAACCATCTCCTCTCATTCTTGAAGAGGAAACCTCAGCCTTGCACAGTTCAGGGGCCTCATTAACGAAGCCCATAATGTGCATACACATTTTTTCACGCAAGGAGTGAGATCTTTAAAAAAATACTTGACTGAAAATGTGCAGACTTCCACGCACACTCTGGAGTTTGTGTGGAAGCTGCGCACAGTTTGGGAAGAAGTGGGCAGAGGTGTAACAGCGACACACATGGCAGCTTGGTCAAATGGGACCAGTTGTTGACACCAACCAGCCCGCGCACGGTATGAAACCGGACTTAAGACGTTCTATTTTATCACTCTTTTCTTTGTCAATACCAGCAAGCTATCATTTCAAAGATTATTTTCTCAACAAAACGAATATCTCATTGATTTGCACGGAATAATATCCCCCAATAAGCAATTACCAATAGTTCATGATAAAAATCAACTTTTCATGTAAATTTTTTTAACCTTATTCCGGTTCTGACGAACTCAACGGGGTTCAATCCATCAGTAGCTGTACTCATTCTATCCGTAATAATCCACATAAAACAATATCCACTTGTATTTTTCCTGAAGTAATCCCATTTGGAGAAATAGTTCAGTAAACATTTTCTTCTGTGAAAAAAACTCCCAACTTAAACTCGTGCGACACTCGTGCTCCAGATACAAAATTGCGCTGGGTATGTTTGTTTTCCTCACACTTTCAGCTACAAAATGAGACGATTCACGAGTTTTTTTGTCTGGCACAGCCCTTTAGATAAACCGAGCGTCACCTTCCGTCGCGCAGGTGACGAGTGTTTTACCCTTGCGAGCCATGGATGTATTATATTAATAATTCTAGCTCGCTTAGAAAGTGACTAGTATGTTTTGATTGACATATTATTGTAGCCAATCAGATAAGCTTTCGAATGATGGGTGGGTTTTAGTAATAAGAGAGACGAGGAGCAATCTATTCACATGCGTAAAGCAGCAAACAGCCAGTTTTTCGGCGCGCGCAGACAAGATTTTACGCACTACGTTTTCTGATCTTGTTAGCCTTTTGGACGTGCATTTCGTTAGATATATGTATTATTATACACCCAAATTATTTTTATATATATATATATATATATATATATATATATATATATTTTAATATAATATATATATAGTATATATATATATTTATATGTCACCTCCTATTTTGAAATTCATGGTTACACTCATGTTTTTAGCAGTTATAATAGGTATAAATGGTCTCCAAAACATCAAAAGTATGTTTTATGATCATAGAGGAGCTACATTGTAGTTAACAGTTTGGCACAGTTGGATAAGTTGTTCCGAATATACTTTTGATTCAAAAGGTCTACAGCACCCAAATGCCTTTTCCTAGAGATTATAAACTTTACACAGTTGTTGTCAACAAAATAAACAACAAGTACAGTGAATAAGCATAGTTTTACAGTGAAGTATGTCTTTCTTAGGACCTTTACAAATTGACAAAATTTAGGAGAGACTAAAAAAGAAATGTATTTTTTATGTTTGGGCTTCTGAAGCCCTGGACAGTTTTCATATGCACATCTGGCCTAAGCTTTCTAATGGTGCATCACACTAGTGTAAGGTCTTCTTTTAATAAGCAATGCCATTTGAGGTATGTTCAACTATTGTGCACAGGGCACAGGCGGCTGTTAACGGGTTAACAAAAAAGTGAATTCAGTAAAAACCATCAGTAAATGTGCTTTACGATCCTTGTGAGGGCACGCGCAATCAAATGACAGACCCTTCACGTGCAGAAGCATGCACGTGCACCACTCGCTTCATGCATGCAGACCATCTCTATTCTCTATTAAAGTTTTCCATCATTGCTCCGCTGTTCAGATGCCCTCCCTCAGTGTCACAGATCCTTGATGCTCTCCCTTCTCAGAGCCTCTCCCCCGCTCTCTCCCGCACTCCCCCGCTCTCTCCCGTTCCCCGCGCTCCCCCTCTCCCCGCTCTCTCCACTCCCCCCGCTCTTCTCCCGCTCCCCCGCTCTCCCCCGCTCTCTCCCGCTCCCCCCTCTCCCCCCTCTCTCCCGCTCTGCCTCGCACTCCCGCGCTCTCTCCCGCTCTCTCCGCTCTGCCCGCTCTGCCCCGCACTCCCCCGGTCTCTCCCGCTCCCCCCCGGCCGCTCCCCCGCACTCTCTCCCGCTCTGCCCCGCACTCCCCCGCTCTCTCCCGTTCTCCCCCGCTCTCTCCCACTCCCCCGCGCCTCCACCGCTCTCTCCCGCTCCCCCGCACTCCCCGCACTCTCCCGCTCTGCCCCGCACTCTCCCGCTCTGCCCCGCACTCTCCCGCTCTGCCCTCTCCCCCGCGCTCCACCGCTCCCCCCTCACTCCCCGCACTCTCCCGCTCTGCCCCCGCACTCTCCCACACTCTCCCCCGTCTCCCCGCTCTCCCCACTCTCCCACACTCTCCCACACTCTCCCCCCTCTGCCCCGCTCTGCCCTCTCTCCCCCCGCGCTCCCCCACTCTTCCCCGCTCTGCCCCTCTCTTCCCCCGCGCTCCCCCGCTCTCTTGCCTGACGCACTCTGTCAGGAGGATTTCCTTTAGTGTCCTTAAGAGCTGTTGTTCAGTCAGGTGGTTTACTGTTACATTATTACGATGAAGGTTTAGTTTGACTTCGCACACAGGGGATTCTTGCGTAGGGCAGTGTAGGCTACAGTCTGATCTGTGCACATTCGGCACAATCATTATGACAGATTACTGATAGAAGGGAGAAGTCTTGCTTCCATTGACCATCAAATTGCGCGTGGGTCCTGAATTTTTGTTTATCGTTTTTAACACGCCGCTACAGGCTGTGCCCTCAGAGGTGCCCTCAGAGGTGCCCTCAGAGGTGCCCTCAGATGTGCCCTCAGATGAGCAGCGCCTTGTGAAGATTTCTGTTTAAAGTCTCCGTTACCGCCGATTAGTGTTTACTCCTCCATCCCAGTGAATTTCCTCTTTTTACTCCTTCTCTCTTCCGTCTGTAGCACCATGTCTCACCCTCATGAATATGCTAAATATGTTAATTTGACCATTTGCATATATGGTATATTAGGGCGAAACTCATCAGGAGTTTGCGCAGCACAGAGGTACGGTGGGTTGGATTTAGGAAGAGGAAAGTGCGTCCAGGTGTGCTGCGCAGGTTTTAATAAATCGCCTTTTCTTTTTGCGGTTGTGAAATTTTTACGTTGCTGTTTGCACACTTTCAAGTACAATTTGACGCACTCCTTTATAAATGAGTCCCCAGTGCTGTTGGGGACTCTGTGTGTACTGCTGTGTGGTAAGATAAGATCACTTTTATTTGTCCCACAGTGGGGAAATTCCAGTGTTGCAACAAAGGGTACAGAAGCAGATTAGGCACAGTATAATAATAAAAACAGATAACTTAGGAAAAAGAAAAAAAGGAACACTCTTATTTACAGCTGTCATCTGGACAGCAATGGTAATGGTAAAGAGAACATTGGCATTTTCCAGCACTGTCTGGTAGAGTAACTACTCTGTACCTGACCAGTCCTGCAATCTGCTCATTAACAGCATCAGATTCACATCGAAGTACTACAAAGACTCTATTTCCTCAGATTAAAACCGTTACAATCCAGTGCAAGACAGTTCACGCTCCTTGTGTCAGACAGGACTCACATAAGTCCAGGGGACATGTATAGAAATTACAGTACATATTCTGGTGGATTTGAGAGCATTTAGAAATGTTATGTTTATTTCTCTCTTTCCAAATTTGTTACCTTTGTGAATGCTTAACTGATCATATGTTGGTAAAGCCCACCGACCTTCACTTTTAGGGTCAATCTTCTCCTTTCAGTGTTGAAAGCTGCACAGAAGCATTGATCTGTTAGCGCCGTGTTTATTATGGAAAAGGTCAAAGGAATAAGGTCAAACTGCCCCGTAACCTTGGGGCATAAATAGCATCTAAAGTAGTGTCTCTGCCTTTTTCTGCAAAGTTGAAGCGAAACACATTTAATTATAAATGGACTAAAACTTTTTCTACAATATGAATAGAATATGAATGTTTTTTTTTTTATTATTATTTTCAGTGCAAAGTTTCATTTGACCTGCTAACTTTCACACCTTTCTGCATGTCATTTGTCCCATTATCGATCTCACACAGGAGTTTGTTTTTATCCTGAGCCTCACGTGCGTCTCAGTGTGGCTCACTTCATGGTTTTGTTCCGCTCTCTGGTTCGTTTGCGTTCACATTCAGATGAATCGCGCAAGAGTTTGATTCATTCGGACCAAGACTGACCTTTCCAAACGGACCAGAGTTTGCCTCTTTGGTCAGCGTGCAAAATTACCCAAACGAACCTAACCAGCCAGGCAAACAAATCCTGATTCGAATCAAAAGTGTATAGTGAATGCACCCTTAGTAAATTTTGCTCTATGCTCTTGTACATTTTTTGCAATGCAAAAAAAAAATCCTTTGGTTTAGAGCGAACCATGTTCCGGTGAAGCTGGCAAAGAGCCTCCACATCCGTGCCTACATTAGTCTGTTAGCGCTGCAGTTAATGTAGCTGTGGGCTGTGAGCACTGCACAGATGGAGGCAGCTCTTCTAATGTCTCATTTTCTGCCTAGCCAGGATTTGTGTCGTTCGATTTGGTTAGAGAGGTAAGGCATAATTTCACTTCAGCCGGAAGGATTTTTTTAACCCCCTATTGTGATAATTACAGATCATCTCGGAGGTATCTAATCATGGAAATTGTTCTAAATATAACTCAAATTGATACAATGTGATGCCTCATTTGGTTGGTGGCAACAAATTGGCTTAATATGTTTATCACCAAGTAGAATATTGTGAATATAACTGTAGTACTATGATAACTCCAGTAAAATGACCAATACAATAATGAGCATACCTATGAGGTATGACATGGTCAATTCGTTATTGTAGAACATCTTTGTATTAAAATGAAACACATTTTACATTCAAATTACCTTCACAAACCAACTGCTATTTTGAGAAAAGAAAAATTTACTTCCACACATTTTCACATTTCACAAATCTTGTAAAGAGCAAGGTTAAGTATTCAAGAGGAGTTTTAAAATATGTCTGAATATTGCATATATAGAACTTTAAAAATATGAAAATTGTATGTTGTTGCCCTTTATCATCGGCATAATACAGAAGCTGCTTTGGCAAATGAAGGTATCTGTCTCTATCAGGCCTTGTGTTGTAAATCACTCTGATGTCTGGTGAAATTACTTAGAAGGCACAGGCTTCATTGGAATATTATTCTAGATTTACGCTCTATAAAGCAGCACCACCTGGGAGCCTGTATGGATGAAAAGAAAATAAGATTTAAATGGAGTGTGAGGGGGTAACATTATGCTGGTAAAACGTTATGCCAGAAAATGTTTTAATTAATCTTATCAAATGTTAAATTCAAATATAAAGCATTAATACAAGTGTCAATGTTTTTGAGAAATACAACCCGCCAATAATGTTATTTTTTTAAAAGACACATAACAGACAAAACACACAGTTCACCTGTAGTCTCTTCATTGCTGTTCAAATGTTTTTCTACTTTCACATGATCTGTTTAATTAGATGAACCACCTTCTCTCCTTCTGAGTGAGTCTGGCCCCACAGTCTATCTGAAAATGGAAGCACTTCAGTCCTGGACCATCTGATGCCTGTCCGTCCGTTGGAGTAGAATCTCTCGTTCACTGGGGTTCTCCCAGAGATTTTGTAGTTTTTTCAAGCTGAGAAGGAGGGGAAACGATGCTGGGATATTTATCCATTTGCTAATCTCCAGTGATGTGTTGCACCTTAATGCCGAGACAAGTTCCTATGTCTGTGAAGTTTGTTCATTGACAATGGCAATAAACCCCTTTCTGATTCTGATTCGGAACATTGTTGAATCTAGTCAGTGTAATTGCTCATTCGTCCTGGAGTTTTCCATTGCAGAAAAATATTCAGTTTTAGCCATCTTGACACGTTTTTTTTTTTTTTTTGAGGGAAAAAAAATTGACACGTTTTTTTTTTTTTTTTTTGAGGGAAAAAAAAAGGGGTTTCAACTCTCACCCAAGAGTTATTCCCAATCTGGTCTAGTCTTGAGAACTCAGATATTTATTTGACTCTGAGTAGGCCCTGCTCTCTGCTATTTAATCAGCAGATTCCCGTTGAGAATATAAACTCTTTTACAAGGGAGCCGTGGCCAAGATGCAGCAGTTAGTTGGTAGCAACAACTAGACAATTTGAATCTTTACTAATCTTTGGCAAACACAAAGACTACATTTAAATGTAACTTTGTAAAAATGAAGACTGCTGGCACAGTTTTGGAAATCAGGCAACCCTGATAACACCTATTCAGCCCGAAAAATAGCCCAGAACAGCATCCTCAGCTCTGAAAAAATATCTAAAATATCTGACCTAAAGACTACAACCGTGCAGGAGTTCATGCTAAAACAATTATTTACAAAAAAGTACTTGGGAACAGTGTATTTATTTGTAAAAAGACAGAATAAACTAATAATTTACTGCCAAATCTTTAGCAAATTCACTCTTGTCTTAAAATGTTTGGTTTACTAATAAAAACTTTGGTCGACTAAAACAGCATCGACCAACTAAACTAAAGATAACAGCCCTTTTGTTGAATGGGCAAAACATTTTTGCACTTTTTTTTAATCACATATTTAACATCACTAATGCCTTTAAAGTGTTACGAGTTCATATTTTTGTCATTACACCTTTTGGTGATATTTTAAGTGGAATCAGAAATGCCAAAAATGTAGCCTTTAAATCAGCTCCATTACAACATAACAGCTTCTCAGGAGAAATCATTAAAAAAAAGTAACAAAACATGCGACTTCAAAAAAAAGAATAGAAAAGTTATTTATGAAAACCTGTGATTACAACAGGTCGCTTAAACCAAGAGGAGACATTGGAAACCCCTCCCTTGTGCTTGCATTTACCTTGGATAGTGTACAATTTGACAGCTCTCCCACCCTCTAGGGACATTTTTGTCCTTTCCCCATGCACACCTCCACACTGGGAGATTAGCAGCCACGAAGCTCTGCACTTTCTGACTCCCATCACATTACTCAGCTCTTTCAATTGAGAAGAACTTATGATGGCGGTTTGCTTTCGAAAGATTTGCAACTTGCAGGGAAGTCTGGAAGTCTATAAATACTAGAGTGCAAAATGTAAAGTGTGAGTGTGGGTGGATATGCCCTGCCTGACCACTTCTCTCTCTTAGTCATAGTGGGGAAAAAATGTGTCTATATGAGGTAAATTGCACTGGAGACAGAAGGTATGGTACACTCTATTGTCTACATCGGCAAATTTCTACATTTCTACATTTGACCCATCCTTTTGCGCCACCTGTCTCGGGCATTCAAACATCTTAAATAACAGATTTATTGTACAATAATATTGTACAATTACTCATAATCTGATTCAGATCTTTATTATCTTTATTTTTCAAGCGCTTTTCACACATAGAATTTAACACAAAGTGATTTACAGTGCATTAAAAACATTCCCACTGGTTACAGTTCACACCACAGTGTAGTTCAATAGACTTAACTAACAACAGACCCTCCTTTCTAAACAACCAGAGTGGATTAGTTTCTGTGTAGTTCCTCCTCCTTCAGACAGATATTTAAAGGCAGTGACTTACAAGATCTGTGTCAAAAGAGCTTTATAAGATAAGGTTATCCTGTTAATTGATTAGCATGATTATTTCGGTAACAATCTAAAAAATTATAATTGATAAAATTGAAAAGTTAAAAAAAAGTTTATTCAATTACTCAAAGTATAGATACATTTGGAATGACAGAAAAAAACAATATTTTAGTATGTTTTTCCACTTACGTACTGGGACTTTAATTTAACTATATTTATACTGTGGTTCCTTTTGCATGACACTATAGTTTGGCAGCACTTAATTAAGGAACTGTAAATTTTTTTGCCATGAATTAAAATAAACATTTTTTTTAATAACATTTAAAAGCAGCTCTTGGGTCATTCTATGAAAACTGTGTCTTTTGAATACACAGAACTAACAATAGTTAGTCAAAATACTTAAAGTGCCCTTTATTTTTGTTTTGAAAGATGAAGAATGGGAAAATGTATCAGGAATCAGGATATATTTATTGCCATTGTCAGAGAACAGAATTCACAACATAGGAACTTGACTTGATGACAGATGCGACATGAGAGACATGCATAAAGAGCATCAGCCACCCGGGCAGTATGTACATCTCAATGGAAGACCACAAAATGCCATGTTTAAAAAGGAATTCTGTTGGGAAAATGTATCATGTGTCTTTATAACACCTGCTAAAACTGTGGTTGTCAATCATTACTATGTGTTTTGGGACTGTCCTATAATTCACAAATACTGGACTGAGATCCATGAGCGGATTGGGGATTGTCTTCGATACAAATATTCCATTTGACTTTAAAACAGTAATGGAGGTTATTAATGGATACCCCTGGACTGTACTTTTGGCTGCAGCAAAAAAGGCAGTAACAAAGAAATGGATGACGGGAACTGAACCAACTATCAAGGACTGGACTGATAATGTTGGACATTTATAAAATGGGAAAACTGACTTTTACTTTGAACTTAAACATGGACACATTTAACAGACATTGGTACAGGTGAGATTGTTACATTGGGGGACATGTGCCGGACTGACATTTTACTACTAAATTAAATCCCCCACATAATATACAATAAAAAATAATTAATTTTGGCTTAATCCAAAAATACCGGGCAGCACCAGAGACTCTTGTCCAGATATTCTTCAGGAGTACTTTCTCAAGCTGTCATTTGCTACTTAGGGTTGGGTCCCCAAAAATTCACTGTGGGTCCTCAGGGGAATCTTAGAAAAGAGTCAATTTCCAACTATTTCCCCTGTGCCAATTGGCTAAAACATGAACTCGAAGCTCTCTTTTTTGTAAATTCCCCAGGGAAGAGGTTTCCAAGCTTTACAGGCCAGGGCCTCTAGAATAACTATGCAAGCTGCTTGGAAGCACCACTGCTAAATTAAATCAATGTCTGTCACAATTTCAATTTGCAAAACATTTGAAATCAGGCTTAATTGTATTCATTTAAGTAGTTTAAAATATACTTTTAATTAATAAAATACATTAAATTGTAATAATTTAAATCTTGGGTCCTGACCCCACTTTGAGAACCACTGGTCTTGAGTGAGGAGTGACAGAATATGGCAAATGTAGCCTTTGATACTTAAATAAATCAACCTCACTCTGATGAATGACATGAGCAGTTAATATCATCTATTGCCATAAAGACAGCCCACTCCGGTGTATAGTGTTAAAGCAAGATACTGATGGAGGTTTACTCTGCGCTCTAAATAATGCAGCTTCAGAAATGTAACAGCAGCCAAAAAAACAATGTTGAAGGTTTATTTAGGTGAAAAGAATGGACCGTTAATAATGGGCAGGAGTTTTGGTACTACCAACAGTTACTAACAGTTTTGGTAAATAGTAAAAAGCCACATTTTGGGAGCTCATAGAAGATCAGGGCATAGAGTAGGGCATATATATATTGGAGTAAATAGAACACATTCAGATAGACAAATATAAAATGAACCGTAGGTGTCCGATAAGATATTCATCAAAAATAGTGACTAATACTAAACATAAATCCTAATCTTGGACGAGGTGAGGAAGGAGATGTGATGGGAAGGACCATGGAGGAAGAAGAGGAAAGGGCTGCATCCGAGTCTGGCCTGTTTTCATGGTCGTCTGCCTGTTTGGCCCCTCTGTGTTACATGTAAAATGTATGAGAAAGTGTGAGGCGTGTGAGTAAATTTAAGGCCACAGTGAATATAATGTAAAATGCATGGAGCCAATGGGATTTACCAAGCAGGAATGTGTGACAGGATTTTCAAAATACTGGGTCATGATGGCAAATGTAATATAGGAATGAGATTTTGGGCTCAATACGAATGGCAAATGCGTAGTAGTTTGTAATATATTTTACTTTTCATTAGATGTGACACTAAGCATATACCTCTACAGAAAGAGACACATCAGAATCAGAATCAGAAAAGGTGTATTGCCAATGAACAAAGTAATGTGGTGCACCATGCGATGAACAATAATAAAAACAACATATATGAAATAAAAAAAGGGCATTTATTAAAGTAAACAATTAAAATGTACTATAGGATAAAATAAAAATAGGCTTAGTATGTACACAAAAATGTACAGTTAAATTTACAGATGTAGTGCAGAAAGTGAACAGTAAACAGTGTACGAGTGATTGATTAAATTGTAGTTCAAGTGGCAGGTGTTCATGAGTCCAACAGCAGATGGAAAGAAACTATTCTTGTGGCGGCAGGTTCTGGTCAGGATGGACCGTAGTCTCCTGCCTGGAGACGTACAGGTCCTGCAGAGATGGAAGTCTGCAGCCGATCACCTTCTCAGCAGAACGCACAATGCGCTGTAGTCTCTGTTTGTCCCTGGCTGTGGCTCCAGCGTACCACACGGTGATGGAGGAGGTGAGGATGGACTCAATGATGGCCGTGTAGAACTGCACCATCATCTGCACTGGCAGCCTGGCTTTCCTCAGCTGCCACAGGAAGTACATCCTCTGTTGGGCCTTCTTGATGAGGGAGCTGATGGTGGGCTCCCACTTGAGGTCTTGAGTGATGAGGAAGCGGAATGAGTCCACGTTGGTGATGGGTCCATGTTGGCTTCTGGGCATTGAACTCCAGGTTGTTACTGCTGCACCAGGACACCAGCCGATCCACCTCCCTCCTGTAGATAGACTCATCCCCGTCCGAGATGAGCCCAATGAGGGTGGTGTTCCGCAAACTTGATCAGTTTTACGGAGTCATGGCTGGAGTTGCAGCAGTTTGTGTTCAGGGAGAAGAGGAGAGGAAAACTTACACAGGCTCGTGGAGATCCTGTGCTTGTAGTCCATATGTCTGAGACATTCTTCCCCAGCCGCACGCACTGCCTCCGATCAGTCAGTAAGTCAGTGATCCACCTGCAGATGGAGTCAGGCACGTTGAGCTGGGAGAGCTTGTCCTGGAGCAGAGCAGAGAGAATAGTGTTGAATGCAGAGCTGAAGTCCACAAACAGGATCCTGGCATAGGTTCACAGGGAGTCCAGATGCTGCAAGATGAAGTGGAGTGCCAGGTTGATGGCCTCATCTACAGACCTATTGGCTCTGTAGGCGAACAGCAGGGGGTCCAGCTGGGAAGAGGTGAAGGACTTGAGGTGGGGAAAGACCAGTCGTTCAAATGGCTTCATGACAACAGACGTCAGCACCACAGGCCTGTAGAAAAACTCCAGATACTTGTCTCAATCAATGGACCTTACTTTCAAATGCATTTCCTGGCTTTCTTCGGTTTTCTCACTGCTCAGACTTGGCTCCTACTTCTGGTTAGTTTGACTGCCCCAGCCACCAGAGGCTGTTAGATTTGCAGAAGTAAAACCGATCAATTGGAAAACTAATCATCTCTTCCAACTCGTCCAAGTATATCTCTTCACAGTTTGCCTCAAACTTCTTTGCCTCAAACATCTTTTCCTTGCCGAAGCAAAAAAGATGGCTTGTTATATTCTGGTTCACCAAACACTCCATTGTCCGTCCAGCATAGTGTCTCCACTTTCTTGCACCCACTCAGTTGGCATCGGTGCAACATTAATAAAATCCAGGCCCTTGGTTGTTGGACTGAATACCAGTTCTCCTACCTTCGTCATGACCTCAACAATCTTCCATTGTCCTTCTCAAAGTCCATTCCAACTTGCTGCTCATTTTAATTCTTCTTTGGGGAACCTGAATTGGCTGGACCAACCACCTGAGACAGAGCCCCCATCCTGTTCTCTACCCAGACACCTCTAATCCGTCTATCATATTCTCATCATAAATCAGTATTTTGTTGCTAGTGAAATGGAATTAATGTGATTGATGGCGGTTCAGGAGCAGAACCACAACCTCCTCCTCAACAAGACCTTTATTTTCCGTGAAGCGTTATTTGTACAGGCCTGTCCCAGCATTGCTGTTTGCCTTTGCTCTCTCACAGTTCCATAGGCCCTTGTCCAAATGAGAATATGACACCATCAAATTCTAGACCATGAACACAACCTATTCCACAGTGTATATTACAATACACTACATGAAATGTTCAGACTTATTTTCAGATGACAGACTAGTGGGAGGCAGAGAAATTTAGCAGAACATTACAATGCTTCCCTGTAATGTTCTTTGTGTTAGCTCCTGGAGCTCCACATGAACAATTATTAATAGCTTCTACCGCAAATAGCAGCTCTCTGTCAGTCATTGTCACAGCAGCGTATGAAAAGCAATCTCCATCAATGTGGACAATTACCGTGCGTTTAGCCATTAGCGGCGTGTGCATGCTAATATCAAGACAGCAAGGCAAAAATCAAGTAATGAAAGAAAATGTAACACAATAAACAACACATGTGAAGGTTTATGTAGATTGTTTCTATGGCTATACCAGAGGTGACTACTACTACAACTGAATGTCCAGTACTACGTGCATGTTTCCATAAAGATGTTATTGTTTTGCTTGAAATGTTTCACAGCACACGGTGGCAGAGCGGGAGCTCTTGCCTCCCAAGAAGGAAATCATGGGTTCGATTCCTGGGTGAACATTATCTCACATGATTTCTCTGGGTAGAGTCTGCATGTCCTCCCCGTGTTACCGTGGGTTCTCTCCGGGTTCTCCAGCTTCCTCCCACCGTCCAAAGACATCCATGTGTTAGGTCAATTGGCAACTGTAAATTGGCGAATGAATGAGTGTGAGCAAGTGAATGAGTGTGAGAGTGAATGGCTGTCTCTGTGTTAGCCCTGTGACGAGTTGGCCACTGTCCAGGGTGTACCCTGCCTAAGGCCCAAAGGCACTGGGATAGGCTCCAGTCACCCGCGACCCCTAATGGGAACAAGCGGTAGAAAATGAATGAATGTTTCACAGTATGGTGTTACTTGCATTATTATTTAGACAAGTCCAGCATCTAAGAAGAATATGTGACACAGAAAAGTAATTTGACACATAAGCAACTCATATTTACTCGCGATTTCAACAGCGGGTATATATAGATAGTAAGAACTATCAACAACACATGGTTAAACATGGCTAAATCCACCAAAAATCTGCTTTTCAAGAAAAACATCCAAACACAAAGTGGTGACGACGACGACGACGACGACGACGACGACGACGACGACGACGACGACGACGACGACGACGACGACGACGACGACGACGACGACGACGACGACGACGACAACACAGTCCCAAAATACATGATAGTGGTTTGCCTCCTGGCTGCCACAGTTTCTCCAACAGTTAGCATTTCGTTGTGAATAATGAGCACTTTGACATGGTATTATGAAAAAAAATTGATGCATTTTTCTAACAGAATTCTCTCCAATCATGTGTTTTTGTGGTTCTCCACTGAGAAATACACACAGATGGAGTCTTCGTCAGTCAAATCAAAAATACCCTCTCTCTCCCATTTATTTTTTTTGTAATCTGTAGTGTGGCTGCCTGAATCATCAATACATTTATATATTTTAGATATTGTTCCTCCTGAAAGCTCTGATTTATAAGCTTGGAGGTGGTTGGTGTTTTGTTTGATTTCTTGGTCGTAATAACTCCTTATTTGTAAAATACCTATAAAAGTCCTGCTTCTCAAAGTCAAAGGATTCTTTCAACACATCAAAGCTTTTCATGTGATTCTCCTTTACAATCCGGTAAACTTAAATCTCAAATCTGTGCAGTTAGGTTCGTAAATCAAACAGTTTAATATTTAAACATCTTTATTTAGGTTATATCTTTTAATTAGCTCCTTAGCTTCATCCAAATGACTCAACCATTTGTCCTCTGAAAGTAAATGTAGAAAAAGATTCAGTTGTAGTCATCTGACTACAACTGAATCTTTTTCTACAATGGAACACTCCTGGACGAATGAGGGATTACACCGACATGTCTCTGAAAGTAAAGCCTATACAGGAACCCTCGGCACAACATTACTCTCAATGTTTTTCTATTGAGCTTCATATTCTGGGTCACACTAATACAGCAACTCTCTTATTTGAGCTTAAATAAAGTACGTTTTCAGACAAGGCCAGCCCCAGCCTTCTTTGCCTTTTTGATATTTGTTAATTCTTCAACCGGAGACATGTTATTTTGTCTTGCCATTCAAATCTTGAGATTGATTTATTCCACTCAAACTGCCGGCTGGGGATGGAAGCTGGGAAAGTCTGGAATAGACAGAGAGATCTTGGCAAAACATTCATATTTGTGGTTTCAATCCTTAGACTTAAGTACACTTAAGAGTACATTTTTTGAGGTATTTTTTTATACCAGTAAACAGGATATCATTTTTCTCCAAACTTGTTGATATAAATTTATGTAGGACCACACTCAAATATCTTTGTGATTCCATTTGCCAATTCATTGGGTAGGTCTTTTTAAAGGGCAAAAAGGGTCCCCAAAAAGAGAATTTCAGTTTTTTTTGTACATTTAGTTTGTATCCAGACATCGGACCAATTTTTTAAGAAATTGCACCACATTGGGAATATACATTTCTGGTTTGGTAAGTATAATAGAACATCGTCTGCATAGCAGGCAATTTTATGCCCTATCCCATTAATTCTAACATCATGAATTGTTTATGATTGTCTAGAGGTTTCACATACAAAGCAAACAAGAGGGGGGACCAGGCACAGCCCTGTCTCACCCCTCCTTCCAGAGTCAGCGGATCTGTCTGGGAATTAATTCTTGATGTTGGACCATCGTAAAGAGTCCCAATATGTTTTACAATTAAGTTGTCTATTTGTAATTTGTTTAGCACTTAAATAAGGCCAGCTAACAGAATCAAGAGCTTTCTTAGCGTCCAAACTAATTATCACAGCTTTGTTTCTTGTTTTTGTACATGGTTCATTATTTGTAGGGATTGTCTTATGTAATCTTGGATCTGTCGTCTGTTAATAAATCCTGTTTGATCATTGTAGCTTCAATTTGGCAGTATTTTTTCCATTCATTGGATATAATTGATGTGTATATACGAAAGTCAACATTCAGAAGAAAAATGGATCTACAGTATATATGAAACACAGTCAAGGCGGTACTTCCCTTCTTCAGGTATTAGAGGTATGATGGCTTCTTTCCAACTAGGAGGGGTCTTTTGAGTGCCCAGTTAAAAGTTGTTGAAAGCAAAGGGATAAGTGTTTCTTTATACCACCAAAGGATAAGACCAGCTTTATACCACTTTGAGGTGAACCCATCACTCCCCGAAGATTTATTGTTCTTCACTCTCTTGATTGCGCCTTGTATTTTCTACAGTGTTATTTCAGCTCCTAATTTTTTTTTTTGTTCTTCTGTCATAACAGGCAAATTGAGGGTGTCCAAAAAGGATCCCATTTCATCTTCCAGAGATTTTAGAGAAAAGATTTTGATAAAAGGATACAAATGCTGATTGGACTTGGTCTTGTTTGGTTAAAATTAATTACTCTGTCTGTCTCAGATTTTAAAATGTGTTCTTTTTGCTTGTTGTGTTTTGAATTTTCAGAAATACCTTTGTTTGTTATAAAGCATTTTAACTATTTCCTGTGAAGTCAGACCATTAATTTCTCCTCTTATCTTTTTAATTTCTTGTAGCGTTTTAGGACACCCCTTTTTGGCATGGTTTTCCGCCAACAATTAAATGTTTTCTTGCAGATCATTTTGCTTTTTCTCCCTTTGTTTCCTTCTTTCGGAGGCTATGGCTATAATTTGTCCTCTCAGGACTGCTTTAGAAGCATCCCAGATGATGGGTAGAGAAGTTTCCCCAGTATAATTTTCTTAATGTTGTTTGGCATTTTATCCTTAAACAAAGCGTCACTAAGCTGGCTAGCATTGAACCTCCAAAGTGTGTTTTTTTGTCTTCCCTCTAAGTCCACAGTAATGTAGATGGGAGATGGTCACTTAGGTCTATTGTGCCTATATCTGCTTCAGTGATTTGAATTCTGTCTTTATTGAAAATAAAGAAACAATTTACGCCGGAGTAGATTGTGTGGGGATTAGAAAAGTTGGTATACTGATGTGGACTGGGGTTCATCTCCCTCCGGATGTCAATCAGTCCTACATTCGTCATTACTTTACGGAATTTGTTATTGTTCCTCCAGTGAGGTTGTATGCGAAAATTCCAATCACGCCACAGATTAGGGTTCCATCAGAGTGGTTTGCAATCAGGTCCACAGTATTCGTATAAAAGGTGATATCACTCCCCCTGGTGGAGCATACACATTCAATAAAATGAGTAAATACCTTTCCACTGATAGTTCCCTTGACCAATCTATCTTTGTCTTTCCATTCAAAACTTTGTTCAAAGGCCATTCGGTTTGAAATTAATATTGCAACCCCTCTCTTGTGTTTGCCCTTGTATGATGAAGAGTGAGATTTTCAATAAAACCTATTTGTTATATAAATGTGTATATTGTAAAAAATATGTCTATTTCTTCTTTTCTCATTTTTGTCAATATATTTTATCATTTGATTGGGTTCAATATGCTGTTCATGTTGATAGATGCTACTCGTGACACTTCCGATGCGATTGGGTTGAATGCATTGATTTTGCCACTGTTCATTTTTGAATTTTATAAAACTCTCTGGTCGAACACCACATATAAACAAGAACCACAGAAACACAAAACAGATGAAAATACAAAATAGAAAACAAAAGGGTTAATGCCAAAAACATGCGTCCAAACCCAAAATATGATTATATATATATGTGACGGAGCCAGTCCGTCAGAGGTTCTAGTCGCCGTTTGTACAAGTGCGGAGCCCGTTCATGCCCGCGCGCACAGACCAACACACACTCGTTCATTCCACACTCCCCCCCCCCTGTTTTCATTCATTCGCACCACACGCATCATTCACATACTTCCCCGTTACTCCTCTGACACTAATTCGCCAAGCACATACACGCCAGCTCTTACCCATGTTGATCTGCAGCCTCGCTCCTCCGATGCGGCGCGTTGGACCGAAACCGAGCCAGTACTTCCTGGTAGGTTAAATTGGCGCTGTTCGCGCCGTGGTGCTGACCATGTGACATACATGATGCAAACAGAGTTTTACGCCTTTCTTTTGTGTTATTTTGAACATGATTATGTAATTTAACAAGCTCTTGCGTCGTAGGAAGTTGCCACACACATTTGTTATACATTTATTTTGGGTTTTCATTATCGTTGTGATTTTGTTCAGTGGGAGGGGCAAGTGACAAATAAAGGGAGCCGCTTTTGGCCTGGGGAGTCGGTCGGGCACCGTTTACAGTGCAGGTAACAGGGGTGCTGAGGGAGAGAAAGAGAGTTGATAGGTAAAGTTAAAGCTGAACCTTACGTTTGACTAACCTTGTAACGCTGTTATATGTATTTTTGGACACTGCTTCTTTTTCACTGTTAAATATTTTGCACCATTGTTGCACTTGGAGATTGGCACAATAAATACCACCTGAGCACTTGGAAATTCGACTTCGCCTATTTTTGAAGAGAGTCCCGCCACAATTATAAAGAGTGTAGAGAGGAGAGAAAGTCCATTCCCAATGAAAGGGCCTGGAAAGTCTCTCCAGCTGTTCCTGACTCCAATCCTATAAAAAAAACTCCTCCGCCACCCTCTGCATGAATTTCTCCATTTTCCCACAAATCCCCATCCCCCACATTTGGTACTCCGATTGGTGGATGTCACTAGATACAGTTCATCATGTACTGAGCTGACGACCAACATGGATCATAAAGTCTAATGTCAAAAGCAAAATAAATCCCACCACATTATTTATTTTCAAATCAACAGAGATGTATTACTAGATGACCACAACCTGAACTCACATACCCCACGCCTAGTGGCTCCAGCTCTTGTTGTTTGTCAGTTCTCTGTGTTTTGCACCATCCTGAGGAGCACCTCAGCCTCTTTTGGTATTCTGAGCACGTATTTTTTAACCTTTGAAAGTCACCAGAAGAGTCGCTGGGAAAGAAAACCCATGTCTCAGTTTTCTCTTCCCGAGTTCCTCACAGATGTGGTCAGATGTGTTTTCTCGCTGTTGACGAACCTCGTATGGGATATCCGGGCCAAAGAAGACATGCTTAACTTTGTACTGGAGGTCTCCTTTAACTTTTGCAGCCTTCATAACACATTCCTTCACACGATCGTTAAGAAACCTCATTATCAGGGCCTTGTTGGTTTATTCAGTTGCTGGTCTTATTTTGCCCTTGTGTGCTCTTTCTTTTGTAATGGGGTGTCACAACTCCAGACCCCAAAATGAGCTCTGGGACCACCTTCTCAAGGAACATGTCAGTGACGTCTCACTCCTCACCTTCAAGGACCCCACAAGTCTGATATTGTTTCTGCAAGACCTGGACGCCCCAAATTCAAGATCTTACTTTTCATACTCTTGTTCTTCCGTCCGCAGCGTTACCACCTCGGCCCAGCACCACTATCTCGGCCCTCAGTGTCTGCAGCTCATCCATATTGTCTGAGAAATACGCTGTTGAGCTTACAATCAACTGCATGCTCCCCTTTCCTCTCCCCGCTTACCAATTCCCTTATGTCACATTCAAATTGGTTGAATCGGGCTGTGCCACCCGCCACTCTCATTTCTGCTCATGTCCACGTTACATGTTTCACTTAATTTCACACATCATGAGGGGCAACTGTTGTAAAGTTATCTCCTCACCTCCTTCCAACAAGGGGGAGCCCTGAGGTTTCACGTCGATGCTTGCGGAACCCTTTCCTGCCACAGAGGAAGGTCTGTGGTCTGCCATGCTGGACCTGTTAGTATACTGGACCTTATGTATATATATATATATATATATATATATATATATATATATATATATATATATATGTATTATATATATATATGTATTATATATATATGTATTATATATATATGTATTATATATATATGTATTATATATATATGTATTATATATATATATATGTATTATATATATATATTATATATGTGTGTGTGTATATATATATATATTATATATATATGATTGAGATATATACAGTATATGAAATGGGTGATTTTTACACCACTGAGGTATAGCAGGTGCACCTCACACATGATCAGGGAGGGGTTTAGGCTGATGCTTCTCCGTCAACTCTACGAGGAAGTGCCGCACACCTTGTTTTCTGTGTTTACCTTTTTAAAACTACATCTACAGATGTCTGTGTTCAACAGTACGTCCAAAACGATTCAGAATGAGCTCTATGATGCTGGCTATGAATAAAAAATATATTCGTGATGAAATGAAAGCGTCTGATTTCTTATTAATCCGAGCTGATCAGACATCTGATGTGTCAAGACAGTGTAGCACTTGTGCTCCGTTACCTTGACTGCACACACACCAAACTGGAGCGCTTTGTTTAGTTTATTACACTGGATAATGCCAACGCTGAAAGCATCGCTGAACTTCTATTTCTAAATAGATGCTTTGGTTATTAGAAAACCTATGAAATGCCCATGAAAGCTATAAATGACATCTCTTTAAGAACAACTTTCCATAGCAATGTTGTCTGTGATGATTCAATATAAAAATGTAAAATGTTATACACATGTAGTTCAGGTTAACTAATGTCACTTAGAAGCTGATCTTTTTGTTTTGTTTTCTGTACTGTTTTATGAAACAGGCACCAGCAATTGTTTTTATTTTCTCTTAATGTAGCAATTGCTACTATGCTCTATAAGGTATAGTATCATTGAGATTTTAGTTTTGCTCTTTATATTCTGATATTTTATAAAGTGTAAAATGTCATTTTATGTCAAATGTCTTTTCTCAAAAATGGTAGCTGCCTCTAAGTCATAGACTTAGAAAATAACAAGGAAAACACTGTAACGTCAAATAGCCCCCCCTATATTTTGCATCACCAACCGTCACTGTCCAGTAGTGTTACCTTTCTTGTGTTTTCCTTCTTTACTCATCTGTTGTTCGTCTTATCTGGGATTATGTGGGTGAAACTGTGATTTTAAAGCAAACTTCAGCAGCAGCGGAGCCAGTGCATCCATTTAGCCTGTCACCAAAACTGGAAGTCTCAGATACAATAAGCTTTTCATACATAATATGACTTTTTGTAATTACAGTGGTCCTCCTCTTAAATATGAATTGAGGTCACTTTGGTAAAAATGTCTCTTCATTGTCTCAGCAAAAGGTTTTCAAACTTCTGTTCAAGTGTTATTTCTCTATGAATTAGTCATGCCTACTCTAAAAACTCGACTCATTTTGGCTGCTGTGTAGTTTTGAAAATGGGTTATTCCTGGTACATAGTCTGACAGGTTTTTTTTTTAATCTATTGTAAATGTGCATATCTTTCCGAAGTATTGATTAGTGATAGGTTCACATGAATTGTGTCACATGATTTTCAGCATTTAAGGACACCTGTCCCTCCATATGTTTAATGCCCTGTCCACAATAAAGGTCTTTTAGCTTACCTGGTCAGTGTGCCTCGGATTTCTTTGCCTATGCTGCACAGTTTTCAAAACAGCAATTTTCTGCAAATCTTTTAATGCACTATAGAAATAATCGTTTGACTAGTTGACTAATTGATATAATAATGCCCATGTCTAGTTAGCTGCTAAAATAATAGTTAAAGCCCTAGTTCTCACTTATGCATCAAATATCCAGGCTAAATATCAATGAAGTGTTTCTGTCACTTTGCTTTGTTACAAGACCAGTTGCTGTTTTTATTTTGACCATCCTTATGATTTTCCACTTCCGCTTTTTTGTTTATATTTGTTTAAAAAATCGAATGTTATTGTGACGCTGTCCATTGTATTGTAAGTCACATCTGTTTTCATTTTTGCTTCGATGTCTCTGCACCATATCGAGCCATACCACACAGAGCTGTTTGGAGTGAAGGTGATTCCAGGTGTAATGTTATAATATGTCTGTAGAGAATGACCATGTGTGCGTGTCCCAGTGGTCAAAACTCCAGTGCCAGATCAAATAAATGGATTTGTGTTGGTCAGCACAAAGTGAAACAGCTCGAGTAGCCCATGGAGACCAGGGCAAGAATACACTGTCAATAATAGTGTCTGTGTAGGCATAAGCTTTATATGGACTAGTGAAGCAAAACAAGTGATGACGCAGGACTTATGGACGGGAACATATTAATAGAATTTTTAAAAACGGAAGGAGTCAGCTATATTAACTGTAAGAATAATGAATGGAATGTTGTATACACGGGAGCTCTATGTATTGTGAAGGCGCTTCAATGTTATAAGAACCTCTCATCAAAACTAAACAACAAAAACATGTAAAATTTTATGTTAAATTGACTCTTTGAGCTTTTTAGTAGTGTTCCCTCATCATTAGCTTAGCTTGAGTTGTCCTTCAATTGATTCTTGCATGTCTGAGTAATCCTGTATTGTCCTGCATTTGAAGCTTGAGTGCTCAAAAAATATACCTACCCCCTAACTCCGCCCACTGCTCTGTATTTGCGATTCGTCATAAAATTCAGACTTCTGGTTATACATGTATGTGTAAAAATGCCACAAAATGCCATTTTCCAATAGTAAAACTATACAAATGACATTCCAGGAAGTCAATGGACTTGATTCTATTATTAAGCTTTTAGAATATCATTAGAATATTGCCGTTTATAATGGACAAAATATAAAATAACAATCTACATATGTGAAAAAGCCTAATATGTTAAGGTTAAGGTAGTCCCCGTAGTGAAATTTATCCTCTGCGTTTGACCCATCCTTGCTGCAATGCTGCTGGGGCAACCTGTCAGGAGCAGTGGTCCCCCTGGGGACCTGTCTCCAGATCAGGCCAGGACTACCTTCGTTGATGGATTTTTACCTATGATGCATGTTTTGGGTTGGGATGCTTTCTTTAAAGTAAAGACTTTTATTTATTTTGAAAGTACCGGTAAATAAAAGGGCACTATGCCACTGCTGATGCTTGGTCAGCAGCAGTTCTGCGGTTTTAAACAGGAAGTAAATGGACATGTTTAGATTATTAAATTGTCTTGGATACAATATAGCATAATGTGTCATCTCTAAATAGCCCAAATAAAGTATAATATTGAAAACATTTATACAAACAATTTGATGAAAAAAATACTTTTTTCCTGCCTTTTCTGACCAAATGTATTTATATTTAACTTTAAATGTAAAACTATGCTTATTTCAAAGCTCAATTCTCCACACTAGGCTAGCATTATCACACTCCTTTACAGATAAAATAGTCCCTTTCCAAATGCACTCACAGACCTGATTGGCTCCACAAACGTTATTGGAGCTGTGGATTCAGTGCAGTCCTTATGCTTAAGTCCCCAGGCTCCCTGAAGTTGCACGTCACTTCGCTGCATTTGGGATGAGACAGCCATCCACACCCTCTCCCATATAAATCATTATTTTGTCCTGTGCCAGAGGGACTGAAATCCAATATTAAAAAGTGTAAATTTAAATGACTTTGTTGGCCCTGCAGGCTAAGAGGCTAAGTGTGTAATCTAATATGTTATAGATACTGTCCTGGGAATGCTCTGTATATTAACATAGGGGCGTTTATTCTGAGGGGGTGGTTTTATTTTAACACTTCGTTCAATTTGATCCTCATTTACCTGGACATGAGACCTATGGGGAAATACTGGGAATCTTTGTCTCAGTCTATCGAGTCATTTTACCAACACAACTAATGTATGTAGCAATCAGAAAGCTGGAAACTTGGAAAATAGAATATAGTTTGAATGGATTTTTTTGGTATGATTTCCCAACCTCCAATCGAAGAAAATAATTGCACTCTTTCCTCCCTCATTCCTACAATTTCAGTTTTACATGTTATGCAATGTTCCTTCTAATTTTTCATGTGTCTGAGCAAACACACAAACTCCCTGAGTAGTACCTCGGACCACTGTTAGCAACATCAGATATGCACACTATAGCTAGGATAAGTACTGTATGACCAGAGATTTCCATACCTAATGTGATACACTTCCTTTAAAATATTGGCCCAATGTTTGGATACAAACTAAACATACACAAAACTGAAATCCTATCTTACTGGCAACTCCCTCTGTCCCTTAGAAAGACCTACTTTTAAATGGCAAACGGATATGGCAAACTCAAATATTTAGGTTTGGTTCTCAATAAAGATTCGTCAAAAATGTTTGAGGATAACTTTACACCTCTTTTTTTCTCTATAAAGAAAGACCTTGACAAATTGAACCTTATTCCACATTTTAGTCTAAGTCTAAAAACCCTACAGCTACCAAAAGAAAAAGGTGGTTGAGGCCTACCTTGATTGAAATTTTAAATTTATTTCAGCTCAAATCAGAGCCCAGAATACAAGGCGCAGTGGAAAAATATTGAATGTAATGATGTGCCGGGGGTTCTTGTACAGGAAGAAGAAAGAAAATGAAATAAAAATCTTTGACATTGTTGTCCTTTGACTTGGAGAAACATGACTTTTAGGTCATAGGTATTTACAATAAGGAGTTATTATAATCAAGAAATAAAACAAAGTAATGACAATTACCGTATTTTGCGGACCATTAGCCGCTACTTTTGTCAGATGTTTTGAGCCATGCGGCTTATTTAGAGGCTGCGGCTTTTCTGTGGTTTTTTTCTTTCACCGCTAGGGGCGAACTAACCGGAATTAGCATCAAACTACAGAAAAGTTAAGCAAAGAAGCAGATGTTGCTTTTTTATTCAGCTAGCAAATAGAACACGGACGACAAATTACCAACTATAAATTATTTTCAAATTCTTGCCCCATCATTATGGAACCCAAACGAAGAAGTTCGTATGAAGCAAGTTTTAAGCTGAAGGCCATCGATCTTGCTAGGAAACCGCGCGGCTGCACGCAAGCTTAACATCAATGAATGTACGGTGAGACGCTGGGGACAGCGGGACGAGCTCATGCGATGCCAAAAGTCAAGGAAAGAGTTCTGCGGCCTATACAAAAGGTGCGGCCTATGTATTGTTTTATTATCGTTTTTTTAAAAATAGAGCAAATGCGGCTTATATAGGGGAGCGGCTAAAAGTCCGGAAAATACGGTATAACCGTCTGACTGAAATCTTTATCAAGGCATGTCAATCAGAACTCTCAAGAGGAATAATATCAAAAGTATACAAATGCGTTAATGACTTGGACTGCCAATTTACGAAGTATTATAAAGTATATTAAAATTAAGAGGGAAGAAGACGGTAATTTTGACGGACGAGGAGTTGGAAGGTGTATGCACATCACAATAGAGGACCACAGGGTCCCATATTTGGAAGGAGTTCTGTTGGAAGAATGTGGCCCGTTTTTTCATAACACCATTTCAGAGTGCTCATTATTCACAGGGAGGGGCTGAATGTTGGAGAGGCTGTGGTTGCCAAGAGGCGAACAATTACCATGTTTTTTTTCGGGGCGGTCTTATTGTACCAAAATACTGGACTGAAATTAACAAGGAAATGCAAACTGTTTTTGACACCACAAATAATGTACTTGGGCCTCAAAACCCCCCACCATGGACACAGTGGATGGCTATCTTTGGAACATACTCCTGGCAGCCCGGTAGAAGGCCCTCACAAAAAAATTTATGACTCAAACCGCTCCGACAAATAATGAATGGACTAATATCATAACGGACATACCCACAATGGTAAAAAATAACCTCAGGACTCAACTTAAAAATAAACAAATTTAAAAAACAATGGACAAAATGTGACACTTTTTTTTTCTCCTAAATGCCACTCCCTTATTTTCAAATTTTATTCTTTCACGTACCTTGTGTTCTCTCTGGTCACGAACCTTTTTATTATTTTTTTTATTTTATTTATATATATATATATATACACATTTTTAATGACTATTATTTTTGTTGTTGTTGTTGTGTTATTTGTGTTGTTTTATGGAAAAAAAAAATGAAATTATCTTTAAAAAAGGAAGTACTGTATGGACCACTTTAAAATTAAATGGGAGTTTGCGTCTTTTCTTCGCATCCTCTCTCCCTTTCTTCCTCTCTACTGCTTCCTCAGACATGGTGCAGGAGCTGAGTCAGATGGAGGAAGACAGACACAAGTAAATCACCTCAGAAAGAAAGATCGTGGAGAGGGGACAGTGGTTCTCATGGGACATGTTCTCTGTATGTTAAGCTGCAAAAGTATGCATATTTTACAACGATCCGATTCATATTAACAAAAAAACTAGCCTAATGAGGAACTACATTTAGACAACCTAACTTTAAAAGATAGTCTACACGAGGAGTGACGACAGACGACACCAGTCACAGTAAAAATGTAATATAAAAACACCTTAAATTAAACAAGATTCATCAGATAAGTTACACCGTGGTTTTAACGTTTGTCCGATTTGTTTGTTTGTTTGTTGGTTTGTAAATACATTTAAGTAACCCTAACCTAAATTTGGAAATAATGAATTGGAACCTTTCCAAATCATCATTATTCTGTGTTGTCTTGCACAAGATCTCAAACTTTCTCACAAAAAAAGTATTCATATAGCAGTCTCTGTGAAAAATACATGCCTCGTATGCCTCATGCATTGTATTTGTGCTGAAGTAAAAGTATAAAGTTCATGTGAACATTTTTCTGTTACACAAATCTTGATTAATTAAACCGTTTAAAGCTGATTTACGTTGTTTTAAAATGCAGTCTGGTTTATCAGAGCAGGTGATCCAGTGCTGCTCTGTGTCTTTGTCGGGCAAAGGAACTGTGGATGAAGAGTATTAGGAGTCAGTAATTAATATGATTACAGTTACATGACTAGAGTTATATTCAATTGCAAGTGCAAGTTAAAAAAGTACAATTACCCCCAAAAATCTACAAAATTAGAACGCTTCCACCCCTGCAAATAAGAAGATAAGAGATTTACACGTCCTCAATCATAAATATAGTATATTTTTCAAATATGTCCTGCTATATGACATTTCTTCCTGGCTCCTCCATACACACGGAAGGCTGAGAAGTTACAGAAGATTTGTAGTAAATATAGCATATGAAGGATGGCCTGTTTTATAGCCAGTGAGTACAGTGAAAAATAGGATCAGAAATACAAGTAGAAGTGCAAGACATATGACTTAAATGATCAGGAGTTAGACCCACATATTTTATCTTCATTACATTTGTGCATAAATATTTAAGATGACATAGTGGATGTAGTGCTTTAGCAGGGGTTTTTGACATGACAAATACAATGAGCTTCCTGTTATATGCTACATTATGCTACATTTATTTTCATAGAAAAATCAAATATTTTGGTACTCTTAATGGTAATGGTCCTGATGTTTTAATTCCATATTTTGTAAATTGGTCATCTTATGTTATGTATTTTACATTTTACATAATCCACATGCAAGTCCAACTCTTTGTATGAACCTGGATTTTGCGGGAAACCAAAGCTGTGCATAGATTTTTCACAGAATGTCCAAAGCCTGTCTCATAAATATCAACATTCACAAAAGTGCAAAATGCTAAATTTTGGTAATCAACAAATTTGGATTCAAACTCTCATAAGCAAAAGCAGATTCACAAACCAAACATATTTTTTATTCTGAAATTGATATAGGCAAATTATATTTTATGGATAAATCCATAAATGCAAATCAGGCATTATGATTTTTTTTTTTTTTTTGCATCAATAGGTTAATACGACGCAAACTTCACCCCACACTGTGCTATACAGGCACAAAAAAACCTCACTAACTATAGGTGATCCTGCTGCAAAAGCGCATTATTAGCACTACTACAATTACTACCAATAATAATTCATTCATTATGAATTGATAATTTATTTATAACTTAATTTATGTAGCGCCTGAAACTCATGAATTCAATATATATTGCATTATTCATTCACCTCCACACTCGGTGGTGGTAAACTAAAAATGGTAAAGGGTCACATTTATATAGCACTTTTCTACCGTCAAGGCACTCATAGCTCTTTACATCTATGAATCAATCACCCATTCACACACACATTCACATAGATAGTGGGGGCGAGTCAGGTTAAGTGTCTTGCCCAAGGACACAACAGCTATATGGCCCAGTGGCTCTGACAGCTCTACCATGAAAGAGTGGATTCAAACCTCCGACCTTCGGATCAGAAGACAAGCACTCTACCACTATTATATTACAACTACCACTAATATAGACAACAAATATTGTAGCCTAGTATCAAGCAATCAGTCAATCAATCAAACTTTATTTATAAAGCGCCTTTCATACATAAAATGTAACACAAAGTGATTTACAGTGTATTAAAAACATTCCCAAATGCCCACATCCCCCCCCCCCCCCCCCCCCCCCCCCCCCCCCCCAGCCTTACCCATAAAACTAAACAACACACCCACAGTCAAATGCACACACACACACTCCAGATACATGAGTACATATGAACCAGTTAGGGAAGCACCATCAGAGGAGCCGTCTGCACCAGGACACAGACACAGGGCCCAAAGGAGAGACAAGGCAGAAACACCAAACTTCCACCAGGGGCCCATGACACGCCCCAGCAGCCACAGCCGACCACCACTCCTGGTACTCCACAGAGGAAACACTGGAGAACATAAAAGTGATAAAGGAGTAAAACAGTACAAAGTACAAACTAAATACACGAGTAGAAGCTAAGAACTGAATTTTGTTCATTGACAATGGCAATAAACCCTTTCTGATTCTGATTCTGAAATAGCATCAATTAAAAGTTGTGTTGAGCTATAGTAAAATTAAGGCATAAATACACAAACCTAAAATAAATTAAATATATTAAATATATTAAATATATTAAATACATGAAATAAATTAAAGTCTAACAATAAACCGGGAGGCACGGTGGCGCCTCGCATCACAGCCAAAGGCTCTGGGATAGATTCCCCGGGTGGCACGGGGCCTTTCTTTGTGGAGTTTGAATGTTCTCCCCATGTCTGCGTAGGTTTCCTCAGGGTGGTCCAGTTTCCCCTACCAATAGAAACATATAGGTACAATAGGCTCCTCCCCTAAAAAAGAGATGTTACATCTCAGACTTATTAACATCAGGCTGCACAGGGTCTACCCTGTAGCACTTGAGCTACAACCTGGTACAAAGCATCTCTCCTGTTAAGGCTAATGTATATTGTGCACTGTCACTGTTTCATTAAAAAAACAAACTAAAGCCAAAGAGGTGGGTCTTGAGCCTGCTATTAAAAAACCTGAAAGTTCTCTAACGCCCTAAGGTCATCCAGCACACTATTCCATAGACGAGGGCCATAGTGAGTATGAGTCCTGACTTTGGGAATGACTGGGAGACCCAAAAAACATCTAGACATTTAAAAAACAGTCAGAGAACATCAATATTGATTCCTAAAACACAGAGGGTGACAATTTTTATCATTTCAAAATTGGTGTAATGTGGTCCCGCCCCCTGGTCTTAGTCAGTGCACATGCTGCAACCTAGGATTTACCTTCCTAAAATACTGAACCGAAATGTTACCCTTTAATCAATCCACTTGCAAAGGTAGTTACTTCTCAAATTTTAAAAAAAATGTTTGAGTAAATTGTATTTGTAATTCCTGTTTGGAGCAGGCAGTGAGTGATATGATGTGGAGTGCAGCTGGCGTCTCCACAGGTACAGCTCATTAGTCGGTGATCAGATTCAGGATTAGACCAGTTTCACTGATGACGAGCAGCATGTGAACACCTACTGTATACAAGATCAACTCTCACACTTACTGATCAGATGAGAGAAAAGTACTTAAGGTTGTTCACAAAATCAACACTTAAGAACTTTATCACAAACATATGTGTCAGAGTGTTGCTTCATTCATGCATGAAACTATATGTGAGAGCTGAAACTGGAATGGGCGGGGATTTATGGCACAGGTGGGGCTATGTAGAACCAAGCGCTGTTTAAAGATGCAAAAAGTCTCTGCCCCTGCTTGACTCCATGGAGATTATATTACTTTACCGGAGCTATTCCCCAGTAAGGCATTCACTATTTCCATTTCAGCTATTTCCATGAAAAAAAGCAGGTGAATGCATCCAGGCCATGTTACAGGACTGATATACGACTCTGCTCACAGTAAGAATACATTTAGTAAATAAAGATATTTTTAGTTATAATTGAATAAATGCAAGATGTAGATATACATAAATACTTTCCCATGCAGGCATATTTAGAAAGTCCAAGTGGTACAGGTCTTCAAAGGAGATTTGGTGTCGCAGTATGAAAACAGTCAAGAAGGCAGCAACATTGGATCACCATTTGCAATTACTTTAGAAAGACTTGGATCTAAAGGATTTCTTCAAGCTTCAAAACGCACCTTTAACTGCAAACAATGTCTTGTAAAAGCCCCCATTTTCCGAGAATATATATATACATGAATAAAAATAGACTGAATGATATTGCCTGTACATTTTAAAGGGATTTTCTTGGCTGAGAACCATAAGGAAGTAACTGCCAAGGACAGACAATTTTATCCAATCTGAGACATTGTTGCTTCCTAAACCTGCTGCTCTCAGTTAGTATGCAAACACTCAACCCATTTCACCACTGCCACCTCACATTATACCGGCAGTGACATGTTTAGAACAATTGCACACAGCCTGGTACTGATATAAAGGTTCTATCCGCAAAAGAGGCAGCAACTTAAAAACATGGATTTGGACTTTTGTAGACTGCACAGACAAATGGTTGCTGTTTATATGTTCATTACATTTAGCAATAAGTAAATGTAACTTCCAGCTCAGTTTTCTGAATTCAATTATTTTCTGTAGGATTTGATGAAATAAGATATAAAATTTCACTGTCAGACTGTTGTTCCCTGCTATATTTTGCATTACAGTAGATAAAATATATTTTTATTACATGATTGTAATGTAGAAAAAATTCAGTTGTAGTCATCTGGGCTCTGTTTTATAAAAAACAAATGTTTCAACTCTTATCCAAGAGTCAATCTCAATCTGTGAAACAAGTCTGAGAACTCAGGTTTATATCCTACGCTGTGAAAGCCCTGCCCACAGGGCGGGACCTTCTGATAATCGGGCTTTGAAACTGAGCAGGGAGAAAAGATGGTTTGAAAGAGGGGTTAAGGAGGCAATCTTTGTTAAGAAAGAGAATCCTTCCTTAAATCTTAATGGAGGTTTAAGATTCAACCTTCCCGTTTTTTGTAATGGTCTGCTGAAAACCTGGAGACGCCCGGGGCATTCGGATGCTTATCAGATACCCCGTGAGGAGGGAGCGTAAGTCAGTGTACAATAGGATGTAAATTGGCCCATCTCAGTTAATTTCAATGGTCCATTATCAGGAGGTCCCGCCCTGTGGGCAGGGCTTTCACAGAGTAGGATATAAACCTGAGTTTTCAAACTTGTTTCACAGATTGAGAACTGAATCTGTTTCTACAATGGAACACTCCTGGACGAATGAGGGATTACACCGACATACATGATTGTAAGCATGCATGCTAATTTAGGTGCTAATAGCAACATCAATAACACACAGCAAAGTTTTCTGACAAGGCTCTGCAACGCTACCAGGCTTTAGAATGCAGGCGTTCTGTTTACAAACACTGGAAGGCTGTATAATATAAATGTATACCTGTAAGTCCTATAAGATTAGTGAAGGATCCCTTGCCCTGCTGTGTTTGCCTGTGGTTTTGACGGTGCATGATGGATGTTTGGGGATAATCGTTCTTGTCTGATCAGGTTGTTGTGAGCAAGCTCAGAAGGTCGCGACCTGTGGTTAGTAATTCATGAAACCGTCAGAGCTGTAGCTTCACACACACACACCCTTTAACCACCTATCTGCTTCTCAAGGGCACTCCAGACTTCATGTAACAAAAGCACATGTGATGAATATACACTTTAGGTCATTTACAATAGAGAAGTACATTTATTGTGGTCTGTAAGCGTATGGAAATCTAATCATCAAAATAACTAATAAATCAAGTTTGTTTATTATTCCGTGTTACATTATTCTTCATCTAAAACAATGAGGTATAATGACAACTTGAGAAATAATCGCTTCCAGTTCCAGTAGCCATTTGCTGACTCTAAGTCATGCTAACTGGGAAATACTTTTATTTTGAATACGTTCTTTTGAATATTTTTAATACTTTAAAAAAAAAAAAAAAAGTGCTTCACTGACGTGCATGTTCATTCAACCATCCAGATGTGGAAAACAAACAAAAATAATTTTCATCAAAATGAGAAATCTCTGCATCGCTTGTGACCTCTTTTAATTAGAGTATCAGTGGGGCAAGAACTACAGAGGGTCAACTTCACAAAGAGTCCATCCAAAGGGTTCAGAACAGCTTCAATTTGAACCGGGGGTGCTTTTAGTTTTAGGGAAAATCCACTGTAATGTCAAACAAAAAAATGGTTATTTACCCAATTACACTGACCAGCCCCTATAGGTGGGGGGGGGGGGGGGGGGGTGGGGGGGGCACACATCTCCCCGAGTTCTGATGAGCGTGATTGACAGGCGGATTAGTCAGTCAGTGAAAAACATAGTTCACTCGTGTCAAAACTAACATGTCAGCTTGCGAGTCAAATAAATAGCACCAAAAACATTTAGGTGGAGGTGTAACTGGAATGTCAAAAGATGTGATGAAGAAATATTCCTGTGAGATTGCTCCCAGAGTGATATGATGGACATTTTGATGCTTAGATTCTGGTAACAACATCAGCAAAGCAATGAAGGGAGAACATGGAGGCATGGTTAAGAGGAGATGTTGATGTTCTGCTGCTGGGGTGGAGATGGGGCGCAGGACGGTTGAGGCTGTGTGATTGGCTGACAGTCACATATAGGAACAAGAATATGTCATTGTTGATGTTACTATTTCTTTTGATTTTGATATGAATTGATCAATTCAAATCTGATTTTTATCCATATTATTTTTCACTGCTTTGAGTTCTTCATTAGCCTTTCTTACATTTACATAGACAAAAGGAACAATGAAACATGCATGGGATTCATTTAAAATCTATTTAAGATTCACATTGTTGCAACAGTAACAGAAAGTTACTGTCTTCATCTTATTAGGCTGTTTGGATCACAGTGCGGACTTGGGTCATAGGAAAGGCATGTTTTAGGTAGAGATGTACATTTACATATTATGTCATCATAATAATATTGTAGGATGTTATAATATATCAAATCATAAACTCCTTTACTGAAATGCACTTTTTTTCAGCAAAAAAGCAGTGGGAACTACATAAAACCTTTGCTCCATTTCAGAACTACCAATATGAAGACGACTATTTTTTAGCACTTTTACATTCTTTGTAATTCTTTGTACCAAAGGCTTATCAAGGACTTTTAAAAAGAAAAATGTGGTATATCTTCAATTCTGTTAGTCTCTTTATGATATTGCAATGAATATTGTACTGTGATATGCATATGTTAATACTACACCATGAGATTTTGATATTGTTACATAACTAGTTTTAGGAAGCTCTTGTCATGTGACTCAGACCCTAGCCCAGCCCATGCATTCATAGTCTGTGGATTGTTCATGACATGTAAAGCTGTAACTAAGTGTCAAACATTTGTTTGTATGCTGTTATCTTGATCTAAAAACACTTACACTTAAACTACTTTGTCATGTTTCACCAGGGCTCTTCTTCTAATGCACATTTGATGAATGCCAAAGCATGAAGGTTATTTAGTGGGGTTTTTTTTTGTGTTTTTTCAAAGCTTTTATTTTGCACTGAATTTGTGTAATTTAATTTTTTACATTTGAATTATGTGAACTGATTTTTTGACCATCCAATCAAGTAAAAATATTCATTGAATATGATAAGTAAAAATAAATCTGTGTAAAAAAAATCCCCCCAAAAAACAGTGGGAAATAATACAATGCTAAATTCAGTTTATACTGTGTTTTAAATTTCTGTGTATAAAAGTACAACGCTTTTATATTGAGTTTGTTAAAATACAGTGTTTACATTTCAGTGTATAAACAATTGAAAACACAGTACAAACTGAATATTAAAGCACTGAATTATTTCCCACAGATTTTTAAAACATAGTATATTTTTACACAGATTTTTTTTTGACATATTCATATTCAATGAATATTTTTATTTGCTTGGATTTTTTATTTTTTTTTTAAAGATAAAAAGAAATAGGCTACCAAAGAGTGTTTTCTGTGTACTCACTGACTTCTTTTGAAAAGAGAAACCAGTTCTTCTGGGTTAGTATTGTTGGTGGTCCAGGCCAATGAAGTAGTTGTGTTGCATTCCCCTTCAAAGACCCTTGTAAGACATGGAATAGGACTTATTTGTTTATTTTTGTTTTATTACTCTACACTGTATTGATACTGGTTGGTACACAACAAATATGTTTCTACTGCTCTAGTACTGCCGCATATGCCTCCTCCCACTGTGTTGCAACATGTCCGTAGTTGGTTTTACCGGTAAGTGAGCAGTGTGCTAATGAAGCTACAATTTCTCTTTCAAATCTGTCGCAATTAGGCCGCACGCACCAAATGATGCCTGTGATGAAATATACATGTTAATTAAACACTTATGAATCATGTAGACCTAATGGGAGGCTGATAAAAGCCAGGACCTGCACGCCGTCTTGTTCGCTCGCAGTTCCCCTCCCTGTGCTACTTTGTCTCTGGTCCGCCGGGATCATACACAGCTCATCTCCACAACGCTTTTTGATTTTGATTTTTGCTCCAGGTTTGAATTATTCAGCGCGCATCCCCCCTGCATTTATGCCTCTGCGATGGAGGCTAGGACGCTCTGGATGTTGATATTTTGAGTCAAACTTTTATGCCATCTGCTCGCACTGACAGGAATATTCAGTGATGGAGATATGCAGCCTGGTTAGGATAGTGAGTCTCTGTGGTAAATTTCGAGGCCTATATTATGATTTCAACATTCAACTTTTTACTTTAATTGAGAGATAACTGTGTTCACACCATTTAATGAAATCGTCCACCACAGGACCATGACTGCTCTCAATGTTGGTTAAAAATGACTGTATTTTTATTTATTTGAACAGGGACAGAGCGAATTTATGAACATTTCTGTAAATGAGCTAGGTTTCCCTGTGTAGAGGTGCTGGCACCAGACATAAACATATAACAATGACTTAGTAAATATTTTTAAGTTACATAAAAGCCACTCAATAATACACAAAGTTCATCAGATTGCTTGAGGTCATTTTGCATCAGACACAACAGTTGAATGTTTACATACAGCACAATTATATTAGGTAGGTAAATTTATAATAGCTACACTTTTTATACCATTAATAAAGCATGAACACACTTAATTCATAATGAACAAATAGTTAAATAAGAATATTTCAGTCTCTGTAACTATTCAAACGATTCCCTATCACCAAACCTAAACCCTTAATTAAACCTGAATCATTCTTAATAAACTATTGACTCACTATGAATTCAGTTTTTTTTAAGGCTTATTAAGGAGTTGTTATTATAAAATGGTACCAGCTGTTAAAATATTGTATCCTCATCAAAAAACACCTGGAGTTGTGTTTTGTTTCATTCACATTTTTGGGTAATATTCAGTCCATCTCTCCAGCTGAAAAAACGTTGTTCCACCTGCTGTCACGGCCCGGTTCTAAGGCCGCGACGGATAACCTCCCAACCAAACTCAGGACAACATAAAACAAACTAACCGGTTGCATAGACTCTTGATTGGATGGGAATGTCAGCAGAGGTCGGGGTGTGGATGAATGTTCAGAAGATGTGAAAGTATTGTGGTATGATGCGTAGTAGAAAACCAAAAATTAGGAAAAAAGACAATGTTAGTAAAGTCTTTACATCTTCTTCAGACTTGTTCTCATCATTCTAAAAAATTAAACTGTTCCTTCTGTTAGCAACAATGGAGGTTTGTACACATAAATTGTGTCTGAATTAGAATAGAATTTTACTTCTATGAATAGTTTTCTAACACCATATCTTGACTCTTATTTGAGTCAAAGTTCCCACTGTGAGATAGTCTTCAAGTGACAGAAGCTCTATGTTGACAATATTAGATGATTTGAACACTTGTGTTTCTTCAACGCTGCTTCAGATATGATTTAGTTTTTCTAATTTCATAAATTTCACACTATAATTCAGCTGCTGCGTCCAAACAGTTGCTTTTACTTGCGTTCTGGTTTTTGAATAGTGTTTTACTTGAGTAAATTTTTGGATCACTTTGTGTTTCTACTTGAGTAATATCATTTTGAAGAAATAGATAGGTTTAAGCTAAAAAAAAATTGCGTGGAAATAAAAAATATGAATCTTTTCCACAAAGTCTACTATCTCACGCAAGTAGCCAAGTTGCCTTCAGTTCACTTTGTACTAGTGTCTTCAATTAATGTTTATATAAAATTGTAATCTTCCCTCTTGCTCTAACCAGCGGTGCCCTAGAGCTATGTGTGGATCCTCTCTCTGCCATGGTGCACTCCCCAGGTGGAAAGTGGAGGAGTTGGATGGTACAGCAGGGCTATAAAAAGACCGGCCTATGCAAAAGAAGCTGCCAGCTCAGCGAAACATGCTCCCCAATGAATAAAACCAAGGTCCTTCCTCAGACTTAGAAATATAAGCTCTATACATTATTCAAATGGGAATGTCTTATGAACATCCTGTAGCCATCAAGCTGCCATGGTAATGTGTGAAGTACAGAAATGGCCCATATTATATTAATTGGCTTTTTGAGCTGTTGGCCATCTTTTCTTCTTTTCTTCAAGAACTTAGTTTGACTATTTTTTAGTTTCATTCATGCACAATTATCCATAATCAAGGGATGGGACAAAATGTTAGTCCCACGAGACAATACAAGACACAAAATTGGGACTATAAGATTTAGACATAGATATGACCCTCAAGAGGCTCTAATATGGCCTGTAAAGAGGTGCTGAGATTTATTAGGAGTATGTATATTATTAAATTTCCTGCCGAAAAGACAATAGTTGTAAAGGAGACCACATTGAGTCTATTCCCCCAAAAATGTGTTAACAGAAGACAATTTAGTCATCATCTCTTTGTGAATAAGCTTTTAAAATGCAACACATAATTGGGTTTGGCCTTTGGTGTGATAATATTAATTAATTTTGGCCCGCCAAGAACATTCATGTTGTTCATATTTTTCTTTTTCAGAATCAGAAAAAGCTTTATAGACATTTTCAGCCAACAATGAGCTTTGGTTGCCAATTGGTGAAAATGTTTAAAAGAAAATAACACAATTCAAGGAACAATGGTCTTGTGCATTTTCATCTTGTCAGATTTTGCAACATGAGATAGTGCCCAATCCTCAGTAAATATGTTTTTTATGCTTAGTTTAAAGCACATCAAAATCAAGGCCCGCGGGCCAGATGTGGCCCGCCAGACGTATTAATCCGGCCCGCCGAACATTACGCTTAGTGTGTCCCACGCATGGGACGTTGGACTTTTTCTTTATTTAATCCCTTTTGTCCACTATTTTATAACTGAAAACTCTCAAGCTGCTTGATATGCTGTACATCACTATAAAGCTGTAACCCTCTTATTTCCAGTCAAATCAATAATTCTGGGAAGCATCAGGCTCAGTTTGCACTCCAAACCCGCAAGTAAAAAATTACCCAAAAGGAAAAATGAATAAGACTTTTATATAGATTCCGCCTGGACATTTTTGCTTCATTACAAGTCTCTAAAACTCATTTTTAGTTAATTTACCTTCAGCTTTAAAAGAGAATTGTCAAAGCCCAAGTCATGAGTCCATGTTCCTGCTGCTGATGCATGAATATGGACTCAGTCTTTCACCTGCTGCAGATTTGTGCAACAGTGTTCACAAAGAACTACTACTAGGCTATATGAAGCTATTTATTTCTTATCGTTTTTATCGTCTTATTTTTTACATTATGTTCGGCCCGCGACCCAGCCTGAGCATTGAAATTAGGCCCGCGGCCCAAAATGACTTTGACACCCCAGTTTATTGCTGCAGGGTGCTGATATTAAAGACTTATTATCATTTCCGGTGCTAACACCAGCCAAACTTAGAGCATTACATACCATGACATTCTGATATGGTGTGGCAGCACAGAGGCGAAATAAATGCACAAAAAAGCTGACGGTGCCACAGTCTTGGAATTAGTAAATGTCTTGTTTGTCTTGTTAATCGCTGACATCTGTCTTATGATGATTTATTAATGTTTGGGTTTCTTACACTCCAGCGCCATACATTATCAATGATCTGTGACCAGTGTTCAGCATGCTCCCCTCCTGTTGTGAAGGAAAAGGTTACTCCCGCTCCTGCCTTTCATCTGGAGCCTACTGGACGCTGTAGATACAAAACACAAAACATGTTTATAGTGGGAAGCATCTATGGTGTGCCCCCACTGAGATGTCAAAGCTTGTGTGCATCTTTCTGTTGAATGCTGAAATAATGAAGGAGATCTAAGCACTCTAAAAAGGCCTAGTGTAGAAAGCAAAAGATGAGAGGACGTGGCGAGCAAAACAATTTCAGAAGGATGTAAAATAACAGGATGAAACTTCTTCATCCAAACTATGTGTATTCAATTTGTTCATTTCGGTCACATATTTGGTTGCATACTATGCTTTAATGATTTGTTTGACCTTCAAGCCATGTTTTAAATGTATCCATGAAAACATTGTATTTTGTTTCATGCTCTATAGCAATGTCAAGAGATCGTGCCACAAGATCTTGCAAGATAAAATGTATGTAGTTCCAAAAAGCAGTGCGAGGACAAAATTGTGAACTGAACCAGACCATTTTCTGAATTATAAATTATGTCGAAATCTTGTCTTGTCTAGTTTCTCATCGGCCTAAGCTTGTGTCTTGTCGGATCCCTTTTGTGTGTGTTTTTGAACGGAATAGGAAGAAATATTTAAATAAACCATAGCAACATGAAAGGAAATCGTTTTGCAGTCAACAACTTCATTACAAATCCAAAAGAATAATACAAAGAATAATACAACAAATTGGTTAGTGAGACTTTTAAGTGATTTTTTTCTCTCCTCCTTTTTTTCGAAAGTGAGAGATTAAGTTTATTTCATTGTTACCGGCCCTCAAAGTTACCGGCCCTCAAAGTCCTTCATCAGGTTCTTGTACTCATCCTCCCTTATCCAAAACCTTTCAATACCATGGAGTCAGAACATTGTAATTTGAACAGCTGGAATACTGTACACAAAATAAATTAATACAGCTTCAACATCTGAGTCTGCGTTCACACATGCCTGTTTTGTTGTCCCAATTCAGACTTGATTTGGTCCTGTTCTAGACCTGGTTTAGTCCTTAGCTCTTTTTGAGGCTACAGAATTCCATGGTTTGTGAATATAAACCACCTTTTGGAGGCGACGAATGAAACCCTTTTTTGTTGAACTGGGAGTCAGTTAATCCTATACGAGGTAGAATTTACGCCGATGTTGCAATCTGGATGGGTTTACACCTACATAGTAAAGCTTAGAAACTCCTACAAACAATCAAATCAGATTCAGACCACTCATTTTCATCTAAAATAAATATAGTAGGCATTGCACACAAACAAAACGTAAGTGGAACGACATGAGACTTGATTGAAAGTGCTCTAAGTTATATGAACCACACAGCTCCCAAAGTCATCTCAGAAAGTACTAGCAATATCTTAAATAAGCAATATAAAGACTCTATTGTATTCACAGTGTGGTGGACAGTGGTGGGTCATGTCAATGTCAAGTTCTGTCATAAAACATTAAAACTTTTCTGCTTGACCTTAAGGTAACCAGGTAAAACCCATTGCACACAAGCACACATCATTAAAAAAAAGTTCACATAACCTCAATTTTGACTGAAAGGAGTTCCAAACTGTGGCTCCCATCCCCTGTCCGTACTCGAGGTAAGGACAAGCCACTACATTGAGTGGATACGTTAAAATAAATTGTCAAACAAAGTCTATGCTGATGTGAACCACCTGAATGCTCCATCGCTCCCTTCACAATGTGCTGCAGATGAGTGACATGTAGCATTTCCGTAAGGACAAGTCATTTTGTGTGTGTGCCCTGCTTGGACAGCGCTGACAGGGGGTAGAAGTAGGCCTGTCATGATAATTACTTCTCATGACAGATGGAACACATTTTGCACCTAAATATAAATAATAATAATAATAATGAATTGCAACAGTGGGGAAATTGATATTTCTCTGTAATACGATAATATTTAGATTGAAATTTTTGTTTTATTTTTTGCAACGCCCAAATTAACAACAGCAGTTGCCTCGAAGGACGACAATGAAAAACAGATGAAACAATGTTCATAGAAATGTTTTGGCCTTATTCATCAGAACAGTTCAGCCTAATATGGGAATGAGACTTACAGTAAGTATGACATGCAGATAAGTGTCAAAAGCTGGACTCGAACACACCGTGCTGCGGCCCATCCCACATGGCAAGCATATGTGCTGTCTACTCGACCATGAGAAGCACCACTTTTTATCGATCAAATTTCACTGATGTGGACATAGGTACAATAGATCCTAGTGATCATGCCCCTGTTTACATGACAGCAGATTTAGAGAAAACATTTAAAAACACACTTTAAGAAAAAAATTGTCAAACAACATTGAAACAGATGTAGATGAAAGTGACTATTGACCTTATTCTGCCCCATCACTTTCCCCTCTTTTCCCCACGTATCGGCACTTCCGTTGTAATCACACTTCTGGTCCAGTGGGAATTCCACTGGTTTAAATCAGTCCTTCTCAAATAGTGGGTCGCACCCCTCTGGGGGCGCAGTGCGATGCCTGGCGTGTGACCCCATTTTAAATGTACTTAAAATGGTATAGGGGGCTTGAAAGAAAATAATTGAGAAGCACTGGTTTAAATGGAGAACAAGGGAAAAGTTTTGCCAATAAAACAATAAAGTATATTCGTTTGTGTAAAATGTCCAATGTTCATGTGACCAATAAGTCAACACTGTACCGATTCCCTGGGAGGCCTGAAATCGACTTTTTCTCTTTGTAGAACCTATTTTTTCTCAAGGTCGGCGGCCCTATGTTAACTAGAATAACCGGAAGAAGGATTACGTCATATGACGGCGCCCAGAAGGCTTTCAGAAAAAGGTGAATGGATCAATCAATCGATCAATGTTTATTTCTAAAGCACACTTGCAACTTTAAAAGCCCAAAGTGCTGTACAGCAAAGTGCAATAATACATATATATACAAACAATTAAAATACACATAAAGATAATAAAATAATGACTCAGTTCATATTTAAAAAGCCAGAGAGAAAAGGTAGGTTTTTAACAAGGATTTAAACTGCTCTAGTGTCTCAGCAGCTCTAACATGAGGCTGTTCAGAGCCTGCGCCCCACCACAGACAAAGCTCAGTCCCCTCTGCTTTTCAGCTTTGACCTGGGCACATCCAGGAGGAGCTGAGAGGAGGACCGCATGGTACGAGCAGGAACATGGTGCGACAATAACTCCCGCAAAGACTTGAAAACCATGAGCAACATTTTAAATTGGATTCTGATTGGAACTGGAAGCCAGTGCAGTGATGCCAGGACTGGAGTCATGTGCTGGTGACGCCCTGTACCTGTGAGCAGCCGCGTTTTGTGCCTTGTGCCAAGGTGTGCCTGCAGTTGGCGATAGACAACCTTTTCCAAAAAACATAAGAAAGGAAGGGTAAATTTAGATATTGGCCTATAGTTTGTTAGGATCCAAATTGTGCTTTTGAATAAGGGGCTGGACAACAGCATGTTTAAAAACAGAGGGACACAGCCAAAGGAAAGTGATGCATTAATCAAAGTTAAAAACAATTAGACTAACTGCATCAAATACTTCTTTAAGAATCTTAGAAGGTAGGCAATCTGTGGGACAGTAGGAGGGTCTAAGCATCTTTTGAAGCATACCTCTGCCCGTCCGTCCTCCTCCGGATTTTAGACCCATCACTATCTTTGCCAATTCACTGAGGGCTGTAGGCTCAAACTGTTCCAAGGCTCAAACTGTTCCAAGGCTCAAACTGTTCCAAGGCTCAAACTGTTCCAAGGCTACATGACACACAGGAACAGCAGCAGGGCCAGATATCGGGGACAAAGAGAAGGTGGACTTAATCCCTTCAATTTTTCCTACAAAAAACATCAGGAATTTTTCACACGAGCTTGTAGAGTAATTCATGCCTACATTCACACATGGGTTAATGATGTTATTCAAAAAATGTAAAAGCACTTGGGGCTTATTGCTATTTGTGGAGACAAGTTTAGACATATAATCACATTTAGACGTTTTAAGAGCCAGCTGATAGGCAGCTAAAGAAGTCCTGAGCATCTGTAGAGAGATGTGCAACTTGTCCATTTGGCTACATTGGCGTCTGAGATCGCGTATGGTCTCATTTAATCATGGGTCACAGACACGTGTTGCTTCATAGTGCGAAAGGGCGCGATGGTGTCCGGTCATACGGGCCCTTCTGCCATTGTGCTGAGTCCCGCCCACTTTTGGGTGAGAACCTTCTGCTTCATTCAATGGCGGCAGATACAAATTGACGGATCTTCTCTCCTTTTAGTCTTAAACTATTGAGAAACAACATCAGAACCTCCGGAAAACAGCCGCTCATTCTCACAGCGGACGATAAAGAGTGTTTTTTTAATAGGAAACAGTGTTAACAGCCGATTAGCTGTAGCTTTCCTCTGCCTCGGGTGACCGAACAGCTCTACACAGTGGCCGTAGTTTAGAAATACAAACTCATTCATCCATTTAATTGCGTCGTGACAATAAATTATGTCAATATTCAACCAGGCTCCAAGTGTTTGATTGAGGGATCTAAAATGTGTTCTGTTATTCATGTATGTTAGTTAGCCTGCTAACTGTAGCTTGTGATAAATGAACCCACAGACATGCAGCTATAGTGTTCTACTTTCTTCCTGAACCAATAAACTGTACAAAGTAGACATCACGCAATTAATTTAACTATATAAAATCCAACACAATAAAGACTGGATTTAAATCACCCCGAAAAATAAAACCACACGCCACACAAAAAGCTCATAAGAAAACCCGACTCATACTGTGGATTAATATTTTATTTGGATTGCTAACTCATTTATCATAAAACGTGAACATTAACAGGTGTTTGATATGAAAACAAATGCATCTAATACAGTTTCAATTCAATTCAATTCTTTTTTTGTAACGCCCAAAATCACAGCAACAGTTTCCCTGGGGGGCCAATGTGAAAAACAGATTAAACAATGTATTTGATTAGCTTTGAGTCAAGTCGATCAGTTTAAAAACATTTACATTGTTCGTTTGTTCATGTAAACCAGAGCTCTAAAGTTCTAAAGTACCCTTTAGTAACCTACAGTGTGCCGCAGGGTTCAGTACTCGGTCCAATTCTGTTTACTGTTTATATATGCCGTTGGCATAAACTTCCACTGCTATGCTATACACACAGCTGTATTTATCAATGAAACCCGATCAGACCGATCAAATAGACAGACTTAGTATTTGTGTGAAGGATATAAAAACCTGGATGACACTTAATTATCTGCTTCTTAACCCTGAAAAAACCGAGGTCATTGTACTTGGTCCTAAAAATCTTTGAGACGCTTTATCTGAGTAGATAGTCACACTGGACAACGTCCAACCACAAGGCTGGAAAGGGCTACGGGGCAACTGTTGGGGCAAGTGTTATAAAATGGAAGAGGCTAAAGATGACTATCAATCTCCCTCAGACTGAGGCTCCTTGCAAGATCTCACCTTGTGGGGTATCAATGATAATGATGATGATGATGATAAGAAAGGAATTAGCCCAGAACTACGTGAGGAGCTGGTCAATGACCTGAAGAGAACTGGGACCACAGTTTCAAAGATTACTATTGGTGATACACTACGTCGTCATGTAACTTCTGCACCAAATATTAAAACTAAACAAAAATATTTTCAGGTGTGCAAATACTTATTTTCAGCAATAACATACAAAACATGTTTTTAATTATTTAAAAATCATACAATGTGATTTCCGGATTTTGTGGGAAACCTAGCAAAATCTCAAAAAGGAAATGCTAACTGCTGGAAAAATGTTGGTTGCCAAGAGACACACCATTAACATGTTTTTTGGGATAGTCCTGTTGCTCAAATGAGCTCAATAAAGTGCTACTGACTGTTTTTGACATCATCATCCCACTCAATTTCAGAACTATGTATTTGGGCTTTCGGACTCAATCCAAACTGGACAAATTCAGAAGACTTTGGACTAATTCGGACAGATATAAAACGTATAGGACTATTTGGATGTTTTATGTTTCCTCTCTGTGGCATGTTCTTTGTTTTGCTGATATAAAAAAAACAACTGATAAAATACATAATAATAATTGATGATGGAAAGTTTTTGTATAAAGACTACTTTGGATTTAAAAAATCCCACACATGCTGCTGTCAATTAAAAAGATTTATGGTGGATGTCTTGTCTCTTCAGAGTGCATATGGCCTTTGCTCAAAGATAAATTTATATTAAATTGGACACAAGAGAAGAATGCATTAATTTGAGGCTTGAATCAGACCTATAGGCTAAAGTGTGCAAACTGGAGTTCACTGCACCACTATTGCTATACAGACAGATATCTTCTCTAAAGAACAAATAACTGACCATCAAATCAAATCATTTCCATTCAATCCAGTCTTGATTTGCTTAAATTGGTATTCACACTCATACCTGCACATCTGTACAGTGAACTGTACACCTGCTGTTCATGAACTGTGCACGGCAACCCTGCACTGTGGGCCAGAAAAAGGTTATCTTATCACCTTTATATCAAAGTTTACTGTAACCTTTACCACTCCATAACATAAATGTCAACTAAACGACAACCAGGTACTTGTAAATGACTAAAAATACAGTAGTCTTTGTGTTAGAACCCCCCTCGGCAAAATAATATTTAAAAACTTTGCGATGTCATGATTAAAATTGTGCAAGTGACACTTGAAGTTATGAGTGTAAAAATAAAAGTCATGTTATAAACTGCATGTCCCTGTAATGGCCATCCAAATGGAAGCAAAAGAGCCCATCGATCACACCAAGGCTGTCATCAAGGCCAAAGCCAAACCGTCCATCTGTGGAGAGGAGAGCAGCTAACAATAGGCATAAGTCTGGAGGGACTGGGTATCTGCGGCTCAGATGACACTTCTGCGAGCCGTCAGCAAAGTTAGAAATGAACTACATAGAGCTTCGGAAGAGGTAGTCTGGTTAGCTAGCTGCTGTTGCTGCATTGATTTAAACTTCAAGGAGACATATTATGCAAGCAAATATTTTCAGCTTTCAATTATCTTCTAATGATTTTATTCATAAGCTTACTCAGAGTGGTATTTTGAGTTATTCATGTCAGTATGTTTGAGTAATCCTGTGATGTTCTGCATTTGAGGCGTGAGCATTTATCATCGCCCAGAGCGGTGTTTAGCTTAGTTTAGTTTTAGTTTAGACTCCGGGTCCGGGTGATTCAATTTCACATTGAACACAAAGTCTGTGGTCCTGTCACAGAGTTATGCCCTTTTTAGATTAGTTTTGTGGAGTGACTGTTAATCACAGCCCAGTGTGAGGCTGCAGGCTCAGTCACTACACTGAAGCAGGGGAGCAGAGCCGGAGCACAAGGAGGCAGCAGACGGAAGGGGCTCCACTGGGAACCACTGACAAGTTGAAAGTGATATGCAATTATTATTATTAAAAGGTGAAATAATGATAAAAGCTAGGTCACCAGCATTAGAATTTTTTTTTTTTTTTTTATGTAAATAAAACAATGATCTATTTTGAATCTAGAAGATATTAAAAAATACACTGCAAATATACCCTAGTATAATACTAGAACATGCGTTATGAATTATATAATTATTATTTATACTACAACCCAATTTTTCTTGTGTAAGAAAATAAATCATTTCTGCTCCAGAACAGATATGTTGTATAAGCAGCTCTTAAGGTCAAAATGAGACCACCGTGTGCTATCTTCATCTAATTATCTGCGTTTTATTCTCAGCCAAGCAGGAAAAGCGCTGTTGGCATGCAAATTTTTTTCATAGTTTACCATGATTCACTCTACTATTATCACAGAAAGTTGTGAAAAGCACTTAGAATTCATTGCTGTGCATAATTGCTTGGAATTCATTTGGTAAGTGAGCATTAAGGAACACTGGAATAAATCATACAGTTTAAAAGAAATCAACAGTTTAAAAGAAAAATATATGCCCATATACTTGTCAATACGTGCCATTGAGAAAGGAGCTGTTCGACCACCTCTTAAATTCTTCTTTACCTCCTCTATACAAGATCACAGATCACACATTCTCACATTTCAGTCAATGTACATACCCCTGGGGACTATGCAGCATCATCTATTGCCATAGGCCCCAGTTTATGCTTTTATGCACCCATGGAAGCACATACGCACATGTCACTTTTGGCTCTTTTTTCTGCTTTCCAAAACTGACCCGTCTTTCTTGTCTGCTTTATTCACACAGCGGCAGACCCATAGACTTTATGTTGAGATGTTGGCAATATCCTCTTCCCCGGTCTCTCTTGCTCTCCCTCTGTCTCCTGTGTCTCTCACCTGAGGCACAGGTCTAAAACTGACCAATAGGTCCCATTACAGCGGTAGAAACAGGAGTGCTAAAGTTTGCCACTTCCTCCTCTCTTGTCAGTCCTGATTTAAACATTGGACCCCTCACTCCCTCTTCCCTTCTCTGATGTCTGCTGCCTTTCAATTATTGGCCCAAAATAAAACATATTTTGGTTGCAGTTTAGTGAATGATGTTTATGTTATGTTGTTCCTGATACCCCGCTTTAGGCTCAGTTGTGGATTGAATCATCATCACATGGAGCAGGGGAAGCACCTGTACAGTGGGTCCAAGTCGGCCTGGCCCGCAGTGACTGACAGGTCAGCCCCGAGAGAGAGGGAGTGAGAGAAACTAAAGACTTTTGCATGTGCGCACTCCAAAATATAGAGTAATTATGAGCTAGGAAAAAATTTACCCGGGTACTCAGGGATTTGGGTGACTGCTTTGCCCTCATAGCACACCCGGGGCCTATGCCTCCCACCATGAATTATACATAATACATTTATATTGCAAATGCAGATGAAGTGTTATGCAGAAGGGGACAATCGCAATTTAATGCCAGCAGCAGAATCAAACTCTAATCCTCAAGGCATCAATAATAAAAGGACAGTATAAATAATATGTACAAGTACTGTAGCGTCTAACACAACAGCACCACGCACTCTGTTGGGCCTGGGTTTCTCTGCTTTAAGAGAAGCCAAATACAGAAAGATAACAAAACATACTTTGAGGCCAAATCAAAGGACTAAAGGCCAGACAAGCACTTCCGTTAATCCTCCACAAAATAAAAGAACTTTATTGCAGTTTCAGATTTTGAGGATTACTTTTGCCCACTAGGATGTACAAACAGTTGAGGGCAGAAGAAAGCCAGTGCCTTTTTAGAAAGCAAAGATTGACAGAAGTGGATTTCTCCACCTGAACTGGCTGGTAGTGAATCTGGTGAAGTGAATTTGGAGAATGATCTAACCATTGTCTCATAACAATTCAAAAACTGTGTCAGGGTTGCATATAGCAAATATTCATTTGGCGAGAGAGAGTAGTTTTAACCCGTTAACAGCCGCCTGTGCCCTGTGCACAATAGTTGAACATACCCAAATGGCATTGTTTATTAAAAGAAGACCTTACAGCCCTCATGCTAGTGTGATGCATCATTAGAAAGCTTAGGCCTTCTAGTTTCTGCAGATGTGCATATGACTGTACTTGCTGTTTATCTTGTTGACAACAACTGTGTGAAGTTTATAATCTCTAGGAAAAGGCATTTTGGTGCTGTAGACCTTTTTGAATCAAAAATTATATTCGGAACAACTTATCCAACTATGTGCTAACTGTGCCAAACTGTTATACTACAATTGTAGCTCATCTATGATCATAAAACATACATTATATACAAACATACAAAATATATATATATTTTTTGGGTATAATTATACATATATCTAACAAAATGCTAACAAGATCAGAAAACGTGATGCGTAAAATCTTGTCTGTGGGCGCCGAAAATCTTATCATATATATATATATATATATATATATATATATATATATATATATATATATATATATTATACAAGAGACACATTTGAACAAACACTGAACAAAAAAATCATACCATTCATCATACAGAGGCAAACAGAGGCAAACAAAAGAGGGGGGTTGCAATATTGATTTCAAACCGAGAGGCTTTTAAACAAAGTGTTGAATGTAAAGAAAAAGATGGCAGATAGGTACTGGTTAAAGGAACTATTAATGGAAAGGTTTTACTCTATAGAATATGTATGCCCCACCAGGGAGTGATATAACCTTCTATACTAATAATATAGACCTGATTGTAAACCACTCAGAGGAAGTGGAAGTAGTATTAGTATAGTGTTCATTCAAAATCTTCCACTATTTTCGGCAAAAAATAATAATATATAAGTGTGTATATATATATATATATATATATATATATATATACATATATATATATATATATATATATTTATTTACAAATACAAATAAATAAAAAAGAGGTACAAACCTGAACAGTGTAATATTCCCAGTGGAATAACCAAAAGATAGTGGTTTATTCATAATGAGGCTCAACGCTAATGCCATTCATCCCAAGCTCCTTCAGCACCTGCTCAACCTAATATAACTAGATTATTGTGGGGCCATATTAACATAACATGAAACTGTGCATAATCACACTGACACAGAAACTTTTCAAAGTGCAAAAGCCACATTTATCATACAAGGTGGTCTATTTAAAAAGAATATTTTGCACTAAAGTTATCATTGTTGGAAACAGAATTAGTTTCCAAGTTGGACAAGGGCCAATTGGCCCAAGCAGTTACATTTGATTTTGTTGCATTGCGAAGAATATTTTAGAGAACTCAAATGTTCTCATATCATAATTTAAAGTTAAAAAAGTTGAAAAGAAAAGACAAATTGTATTTGTTGGTATTTTTATTAGCATTGAAATAGCAGTGATTCACTCATGGGGTTGTGCAGATGTCTGTAACCAGAAGATTGGTGCTTAAAATCCCCCTTTCCCAATATTTTGAAGATACTGTGTCATTGGGAAGAACACTTTTAGCTTATGAGCATAGCTGGAGACATAAAAGAAACATCCTCTTCCTCCTCTTCCAACTCCGACTTTTAGAAAGACCTACAGATTTAAATAGAAAACTGAATCCCTCAAATATCGAGGTGGAGGTTCTCCATAAAGACTTGTCAATAATTTTACAGAAAGAATATACCCCCCTTTTTCCTCAATAGTGAAAAGCCTTGGAAAATGGAACCTTATTCCATATTTCAATCTAAACCTAAGGATTGAAACTATTAAAATGAGTGTTTTGCCCAGACTAGTTCAGACTCGCCTAATTCCCATCCCTACTTGATGAGTGGAATAAAACAACCTCTAGATTTATATGACATGGTAAAAAAAACTTGTATCCGATTTAAGACCCTACAACTGCAGACAGAAAATGTTGGTTGGGGCCTACATTGTCTGAAAAATTATTATATTTCAGCTCAAATCAGAGCGTTGCTGTACTGGTGTAACCTGGAGTACGAGGCACAATGGAAAAGTATTGACTGTAAAGTGGTGGTCCACTTCCGCAAACGATGTAGGCAGCACACAAAAAAAACCTAGAGTGGAACCTTTATTAAACAAGCAAAAGTACTGAAATAACCTACAAACACACGCCTAAGTGCTTGGCCAAATTTGAAGGCTGCCATGAGTAACGTGAGTAAAGACCTTGGGAGCTACTACAACGAGAGGAGTTTGTGAAGCAGCTACGACGACAGCTAACATGTCGGCTGATGGGGACGTTGCGTCTCAAACCACTGGTGATAGTTTTTCTGTCAATACTCATGGCGGAACTAGCCAGACATCAAGCCACCAGGACTTCATCAAGCCAGTTCAAATCTCTGTGGATGCTTCACATAAAACCATAAACGCTTTCCAAACATGCCTCATCCAGATAGAAGAACATGTCGGAGAAAACTTTGCAAAGCTCACAGTCACTGAAAAGAAGATTCAAGCCCTGGAAAAGCAAAACAAGATACTACTGAACAGGATAGAGGATCTTGAAAACCGTGCACAGAGAGTGAATCTATGTAAACTCAACATCCCTGAGAAGAGCGAGGACAGCAAAGACAACACCGTCTTTATTTCTAAACCACTAAAAGACAGCGTGGGACCAGCCGTCTTCCCCTCTCCACCCCAATTGGAACAAGCTCCCAGACCCTTCGTTATCTGTTGTCATCGCTATAGGTACAAAGAGACTGTACTACGATGGAGAAGGCACAACCAGATGAAATATGTGGAGCACAAACTGCAAATTTCCTCGAATCTGAGTCTGACTCTTGCCAGAAAACGAGCTGAGTTTGAACCAATTAAGGCACTGCTATATTAACAGGGTGTACAGTTCCGTCTGTTGTACTCGGCTCAGCTGAAGATTACGTACAATGAAGAGAGTCACATGTTCACCTCCAGTAAAAATGCCACAGACTTCTACAAACGACGTATAGCCACCGGCTGAAAGCAGCGTTAGGTATGAGATTATATATTGCACACAGTCATAGACAAGTGGGTTATTGTATTGGATGTCAAAAAAACAGCATGGCGGAAATAATGTATTCCATTGGCATAGTTTAAATGTATCATATACTTTAAACCGCAAAAGTTCTGGTAAAATCCTGTTATCTTTAAGTATACAATTAATAATATATTATTTAAAGGTTTTCACTCAAGGGGTAGGGATATCACAACATGGTAAGGTCCCGTATATCTTTCACATGTTAAAAAAAGGGGAAGGAAGGGAAAAAAAATAAAGAGAGAAGGGGGAAGGGGAAAAGAAAAATTGCATACATGAAGTGTGTCTGTATGTATGTGTACATGTATGCATTCATGCACACACAGAAATATGTGGACATGCCCACATGCGCATTTATGTACATGTGAACATTTTTTATTTTATGTGTGTGTATATATGCATGTATGCACCAAAACTGAGGCAGTTAAGGCAGCAGAAGGAGCCAGCGCACAGGGCTGGAGACAGAGAGCGCTACAAAGATGCGATGTATGGATTTAGCAAGGAGGTGTCTCGAGCGAGATCATAGTACAATACGCATCTGAAGCAGCAGTTCTCTGACAACAACCCCGCCTCTGTGTGGCGTGGGCTCCGGCTTCTCACCAATCATAAGCCCCGAGCCCCCCCCTGCTGCAGACAATCGAAAACTGGCTGAGCAACTTAACACCTTCTATTCCAGGTTTGATGTGACCTCCCCACGGTGGCCACCTATGCCAACCCAACCCTGGTCCCCCCACCTCACCCACCACTCTCTCAGTTAAGGAACAGGATGTAAACAGGCCATTTCGGAAATCCAACCCCCGAAAAGCTTCTGGATGTCTCTCCTGCCACCTTAAGACACTGTGCTGGGCACCCCCGTCTTCACAGAGAACACCTCCCTGGGATAATGCCAAGTCCCAGCCTGCTTCAAGTTGTCCATCATTGTCCCTGTCCCTATGAAGCCCCGGATCACTGGACTTGATGACTACAGGCCTGTGGCGCTGACGTCTGTGTAGTCATGAAGTCATTTGAACGCCTGGTCCTGCCCCACCTCAAGTCCTTCACCTCCTCTCTGCTGAACCCCCTGCAGTTCGCCTACAGAGCCAACAGGTCTGTTGACGACGGCATCAACCTGGCACTCCACTTCATCCTGCAGCATCTGGACGCCCTGGGAACCTATGTCAGGATCCTGTTTGTGGACTTCAGCTCTGCACACACCATCCTCCCTGCTCTGCTCCAGGACAAGCTCTCCCAGCTCAACGTGCCTGACTCCACCTGCAGGTGGATCACTGACTTCCTGACGGATCGGAGGCAATGTGTGCGGCTCGGGAAGAATGTCTCAGACACTTGGACTATCAGCACAGCACTCCACAGGGCTGTGTACTTTCTCCTCTTCTTTCTCCCTGTACACAAACTGCTGCATCTCCAGCCACGACTCGGTGAAATTGATCAAGTTTGCGGAAGACACCACCCTCATCGGGCTCATCTCGGACGGGGATGAGTCTGTCTAAAGGAGAGAGGTGGACCGGCTGGTGTCCAGGTGCAGCGGCAACAACCTGGAGTTCAACGCCCAGAAAACAGTGGAGATGATCGTGGACTTCAGGAAAGTCACAGCCCCCCAGCCCCCCCTCATCATGACAGACTCCCCCATCACCACCGTGGACTCCTTCCGCTTCCTCGGGCACCACCATCACCCAGGACCTCAAGTGGGAGCCCTCCATCAGCTTCCTCATCAAGAAGGCCCAGCAGAGGATGTACTTCCTGCAGCAGCTGAGGAAAGCCAAAGCTGCCAGTGCAGATGATGGTGCAGTTCTACAACGGCCATCATTGAGTCCATCCTCACCTCCTCCATCACCGTGTGGTACGCTGGGAGCCACAGCCAGGGACAAACGGAGACTACAGCGCATTGTGCGTTCTGCTGAGAAGGTGATCGGCTGCGGACTTCCATCTCTGCAGGACCTGTACGTCTCCTGGACTATTGGAGCCACTCCCCTCAGGCAGGAGGCTACAGTCCATCCGGACCAGAACCTCCCGCCACAAGAACAGTCTCTTTCCCTCTGCCACTGGACTCATGAACACCTGCTACTTTAACTACAATTTAATCAATCACTCACTGCACTACATCTGTAAATTTAAATGTAAATTCTTATGTACATAGTCAGCCTATTTTTATTTTATCCTACAGTAAATTTTAATTGTTTTCTCTAATGCATGCCCTTTTGATTTCATATTTATTGTTTTTATTATTGTTCATCGTTGTATGTTGCCCCTTAATGCCGAAACAAGTTCCTATGTTTGCGACTTTTGTTTATTGACAATGGCAATAAACCTTTTCTGATTCTGATTCTGAATCCCTGGGTAAAATCTGTGCTCACGACCCGGACATGGCTAATCAAAACATATAAATTAAACAAAGATGTTAAAAATCTTAAGATGGTTGGCTTTTCAAATGAAAAGCTTTGATATGCTGATGGGATCCTTTGGCTTGGAGAAACAGGACTTTAGGTATTTACAAATAAGCTATTATAATCAAGAAATAAAACAAAGCAGCAATTATGTTACGGCTTTGAAAAAATTAGAGGACCCAAAAATTAAACCAAGACAGGAGGGAATAAGGTGGTTTATTATCAAAAAACTGCTGAGACAGGCTGGTCATCTGGAGAGCGTGGAGAGGCATGTGGCAGGAGTCTGGAGCTAGGAGCACAAGAACAAAGGTACGTTTAGGTTTGCAAAATTGGAAAGACTTGTATATGCAGAATCCAACTAAAATCACCATCTCACTGGCAGAACAATCTGGCACAGGCTGGCAGGAGAGTAGAATTTATGTAGTAGTGTGACAATGTGGCCAAGTGGGATGTTGTTTTGTTGCAGTGTTTTTACTTTTGGATGTATTTTAAGGTTACTGTGTTTTTAATAGTGCATGTTTTAGTTCACGCCTCCTAGCTTGTTGCCTAGTGATGACCTGCAAACTCCAATACTCATGAACACCAGCTACTTTAACACTTATCTCCATGGAAACAAGCAGGTGACGCTACCAGTCCAAGTTACAGGTCAGATCTGTAGAAAGACAACCTTGCTATTAGCCAGAATGCATGTTTTTCAACGTATTTTTGAGCAATAAAAGCATCTGAAATTAAATCAATACAAGTATGGAGAAGATTAATGCTGTGTGAAATAGTGAAATTTCAAATACTATAATTCATAGTATTTCAACTATGAAGGCGCAATCAGCACACCTGCGTAGTTTGAAACTAAATGATTTAAAGCCACACCTACCTACATTTCAAATCTGCATGGTTTGTTTCTGGTCTTGACCAAAATAATAAAAAGGAAAATCCTCTTCTCAGCTCTGCCGTTTCAGTTGGTGGAATTTTACTCATACAAATCTTAATTTCCGCACAAAAACATTATGAACATGGTGAAAACTGTGGAAAACATGTTTCTTATATTTATGGCAGTAAGCTACATTCAAACTGATCAGCAGTGTCTCGCTTAAAAGCTGTTCTTAAAATAGTTTCCTTGCTTTGTGAATTTATGCCCTTAACATCCATCCACTGGTGCTGTCTACAATCTCAAAGCTGCCGTCTGCACTACGGCGGTTTATGCTTTACTTTTGGAAGGTATAACCACATTTTAATGTTCTTACACTTAGGGCTCCACCTCCACACCAGCGATTGGACCTTTATTAACCTTTGTAATACGGTTAATTGAGGAAGGAGCTGTTCATTTGTGCTTGGTCATCAGCTTGTAATGGGACAAAAGCCTGGGAGGGAGAGGGAGGAGATGGATGGTTTAAAGTGTAGACAGAGATAAAGTAGTGGTCTTTAGGAGGCTGGGAGGCAAGGAAATGACTGAATACTTTGTCTCAAGCAATTTACTGACAATGAAATTATTTGATGCTTTTGTTGGAGTAAATATCAAAAGGTTGGATAAATATAATGTGCCATAAATAATAATATGAGCCGTAATTTCATGTCTGACTCTCACCCGATTGAATAGTTAAATGGTCACAGTATGGCATCCAACTTATCTCCATGGAAACACGCAGGTTACGCAACCAGTCCAAGTTACAGGTCAGATCTGTAGAAAGACAACCTTGCTATTAGCCAGAATGCATGTTTTTCAACGTATTTTGGAGCAATAAAAGCATCTGAAATTAAATCAATACAAGTATGGAGAAGATTAATGCTGTGTAAAATAGTGACATTTCAAATACTATGATTCATAGTATTTCAACCACTCCTGGAAAACATCAAAGTACATTTGTTATAAGATATTTGTCCAATGTGGAAATTCCAGTGTTGCAGCACAAATTAGACACAAAAACAATTATTAGGAATAAGTGGAATAATGAAAACAGATAATTTACTTAAAAATAATACTTAGATCTGGTATAAATATAAGTAGAGCCAAAAATGTAAAAGATATATGGAAAAGAAATATTGCACTATTGATGATTGACATAGTATTGCACATGATTATAACAGTCTTACACATTAATTATAAAAAGCTGAATGACACACGTTCAGGGCGAACAGTTCATTGCAAAGTCTGGCAGCAGCAGTAAGGAAAGACCTGCACAACCACAATTGGCACACAATACAATTAGCAATTGCATAATACTTTTTACACATCAACTGAACAGACTTCTTTTACTTTTTCCAAACAAACTGATAGGGTTTTTCTCTCTTGTCCATGGGAACTTTGTCTCCTTCCACTCCTTCGACCAGGGCTATTCTACTGCCACACAATGACACCATAATTACACAGCCAAGACAGACAAACACTAGCCACTTAGCTTCTCCGACAACCAATCAGCAATTATACAAGTCTCAATCCAAAAAACCTTCGGGTCGTCTGCCTGTTTTTCCAAAGATAATGGCGCCTTTCTTTTCGGCACTTCCCCCTAAAGAAAAGCAGATTTCATCACATATGGAAGAAAGGAGAAGAAGTAATCCCATTTGGAGCTGGAGGCTGGCCAATGTGTTCTGGCATTAAGATTTAATCACAGGTCTATAGACACACCAAAGCTATAGCTGCAATAAGTGGGAATGATATTTCTGTCAGAGGGTGAAGGCTGTAAACGGCAGATGGGGCATTTCTCTTTAGTGGGGTGATAGGGTCTAGTTTATGGGTGGTGGGTGATTAGGGATTGGCAGTGAATGGTTGATGTGCTGGAGCCCCCCCAGTCACCCCAGCCCGGACACATCCATCTCTCAACGGCTATTGATTTGCAATTAGTCCAGAGGTGAGCGTACGTTTACAGGCTTAGCACCAAAGTGTCTGTTGTGTGCAAAGTGCAAGTTAGCGCATACGTTTTTAGCCCTAAAAAATTGTTAATCAAAAACTTTTTTATTTTTGTGGTTAATTTCTAGAAATGAGTTATCTTGTTTGGTTGAATTGTCGCCCATTGAACCAATGTTAACACTTTTGAACTCGCTATAAGCAGTTGTGGGTGTGTTGTTTTTTTTTTTTTAAATAATGTTTCATGTTTTTGAGATTTTGTCCACGTTCGAATATTGTTCTCTCATCATGTCGGTCATAAAAGCTGAAGTGATCCTACAGTCTGAGGAAGTCTCCTTAATTGTTGAGAACTGTTTGACCACTACCTCTGCTCTTCAGGATGTGTTTTTTAAGGTCCATGCATCTCCACTTGATTCACACTGCCTGTTTAGTAAATGTTATAGTCTTTACCTTCAAACCAAGTACTGATTTACCAGCACCAATTGAATATCAGTAGTTGAAGTAATTGCTTGAAGGGCTTTTCAATTTACTTTTTCAAGACAGATACAATTTTTAAAGTTGTTTGTTCTTCAAAAACATACCTGGAGTTATGTGGGAATTGTAATGGTAATCCAAGATGTGCTCTTGCATGTTATAGGACCGTTCTCAAGAAGCTAAAGGCAAATCCCCAAAGATATTTTGTCTAAAACAAGAACTATCCACATGGAGTGGACATTTCAGGAGTTTAAAACGTAACTTTTCAAACCAGGAGTGCAAAGATCTCAAAACGCCGGTTTGCCGTATCCGCAGCTTTTTGTGCCGTACAGTGTTTCGTACATAACCGCTCTTTCTCTGTGCGTTTCACTTGAAGCCACCATGTTTGTTTTGTTTGTGTACACCCCACATGCAGTTTTCAGTGCATGTGGGTTACCTTTCAACAGCGCCACCATGAAACCTGGCATATGTATTACAACATTTTCATCTTGTGTCCACAAGTGTGGATGCACTCATTTAAAGAAACAGTTTACGGAAAACCTTTTAGAAAATATCGCCATTCTCTATGGATGTGGCCTTATTCATCTGATTATTTTAGCATTATATCTCAACTTTGATGCTAACAGCAATTTAAAATACACATATTATGCAAAATTGTCTTTTTGAGTGTTGTATTTTGCGTCATTCACGCGTCTTTCATTAATCCTGTTTACAAGGGCATCTGAGGCTCAGAAATCTCTCCATTTCACTTTTCCATGGACTAGACCTGACTGCGCAGTTTTTTTAAATCCATAAATCATTACCAGAGTTGTTACATATTAATTATTTTAAGTTCTAAAATGTGAAATGCCAAAGTAAAGGCAGGCTCATATTTTAAGGCCAACAATAAAATTAATGCAAGATCTGATTTGATTACCTTTACTTGTTTTCCAAACATATACATAATTTCAATCCGTAAACATGGAATGCTATACCCATGGATTTCCAAAGTAGCCTCCTGAATAATGCATATCATTGAACATTTAAGTACACATCAACCCTTTCTTCTCTTTTCCATTGTTATCTCGTACGTCACCCCCAGATAAAGCATTCCCCTTTACCTCGCTGTTCCTGCCAGTACATAAGCATTCAGGTGAGCATGTCGCTTTGCCTCCTCCCCCCACCGTGAGGCGCTCCGTACCGTTTTTATCAAGCGCTGACTGGGAAGACAGATGGCCGTGAATGGGGCAGCCTAATGTAAAAGTGTGTGGAGCCGGGCGGAGGGAGAGATAAGGCTCAACAGCCCGATCGCTCTGCGCCGAGGCCTGGGTACGGGGCACTAAATCACCTGTTATCAACAGAAGCAACCAGGCTAGCGCTAATGGTCATCACACAGGCACAACCCTACAGGCAGCTGGGGGGTGGAGGGGAGGAAAAGGGGGTACTGGACTAGCGACTGCATTGCATGGGTAATATGGGTCACAGCAGCAGATGATGAGGTGTGACTTGTCAATAAAGTTAACATGCATGGATCATCATTTTACATTTTCTTCATTGTAAAACAGCTGTGTTGATCTAGAGCGGCTGAATAATGGAAACTGTTTAATTTATTGCCTGTTTATTTACATGTTTTTATAGTAGATTCCTTTTTTGAAAAAGTAGATAAAGAGCACTGGGCAGAGATGAGGGTTAGGTCGAAACTTACATTTGCTGAGCACTCAAGCCTCAAATGAAGGACAATACAGGATACAACTCTGAGTAAGTTCATGATGAGCTAATAAAAGTCTGTTTTATATAATAAAAGGCTCCAATACCTAACTATTATTTATTTTAGTACAGGAAAACTCGGTATATAGTATATTGTAAAATCAGCTGGGAGTGAAACAAATTAGACTGAATGATATTGCCTATACATTTTAAAAGGCATTTTGTTGGATAAGAACTATAGAGATGCAAATGCCAGGAACAGACTATTTCATCCAATCAGAGATGTTGTTGCCATATGAGTGACTATCCCAGACAGTTTTTGTCATGGTTCAACATCAGCGTGAGAGTGACATGTTCTGCACTATTGGTTCATAATTCGTTACAGGCCTTTTTCTTCTTTTTTTCCTTTGAGGATTTCTTTGCCCATAGGCTTTATTGGATAGGACTGATGAGAATGAAATGGGGGATGAGAGACAACGGAGGACAAATGCTGTTTCTGTTCCTTCTGAGAGTTTACACTTCACTGTGGTTGGCGAAATCCTCCTATCACTCACAGAGAACCTAATGGAGGCTGAGCAGTGGGAGGAGTGGACAGGGAAAAGTAGACGGTATGTGTCTGTGTTTGAGCCTTGCCCTGAGTTAAACGGAAAAGAACAGAATCACAGTCACAGTGACAGAGAAGTAAAACATTTTTCAGTACTATTAAACAGGTGTTTCTCTCGTTCAGACCTGAGCACAATTTTAGCCAGATGATCTCATTTTCATACCATTTTCAGTGTGCCTAGTCAAGCCCAGTCATCTCTAGTTGAAGACAGTTGCAGCTGCTTCAGTCTTGTAGTGTGGAGCTGTTACAACTGGACTTGCATCTGAATTACAAAGTGTGCACTGCAGAAAGACATGACTAGATTCCAGTCGCAGTCATGTAATTTTGGCTCTGCTACAGAAGACTGATATTTCCGCAAACACGGAGCCCAGCAGCCAATGAAAATTAGTGGAGGAGACGCTGGAAACAGGGTCCGGGCTAAAACATTTTATCTTAATTTTTTCAGAAGAGAGAGAGATGCAAAAACGATGGCACATAGAGATATTTCTGTCTAAACCCCAAATGTATTATGTGAAAAATACAGACACAAACAAATTTTTTTTGTGCATTCTTTTTTGCCACCCGGGAACGTCCCTTACGTGCAAGTCAGTGATGAGGGTTGAGAAAGGTCTATTAAGTTTCTGTCACTCTGCAGTTATTTTTAAGGTGCGCTATGTAAGTTTTCCAAGGGGGTATTAGGTTTACCTGGAATGTTACACATTACGGAATTAAACGCATCCATCCCGAATGAATTAGAAGTTTTTTCTAATTGCTCAAAAATACCCAGAAAAACATGCATTCATTCATGCATGTTGAGTTGCTTCTCCATCTGAACTGCAATAGGCCTGGCAGTTACTGTCTTGATGCAGATGGGTCAGTTCAGAATCAGAATCAGAATCAAAAAAAGGTTAATGCCGTTGTCATTGAACAAAGTTGATAAGTCGATATAGAAACGTAATAATAATATGAATAATAATATTATTATTAATAATAATATTAATAATAACAATAATAATAATAATTAAAGCTGCGCGTGGCAATAAATCCCCTCGCCTACATTACCCTTCCCTCACAAACAGTCCCAACCTTACGCTACTTCATTCAACATTTTCACGGCCGCACGGTTCGATATAGCGTTATGTCCACATTTGCTTTCCTGTTCAGTGTGACGTGGAGAAGAAGTGTGCCAAATTTTAACTGTTAATGACAACGTGAATGTTTTCACTCCATTCAAAATGCCAGTAAACCAAAAAGCATGTAAGTCAATGACAATTTTTGTCAGGTTGTCACGGTAACATGCTTACATATAGAGGTATGCCGTCATTGGCTTTTTTGTTCAGAATGGCAAGAAGGGTATCTGTGCCAGATTTTCTTAGAGTCAAAAGTCTAGTTTCTAAACCAGACTTGGAGAGACGTATCCAGGTATTTGCCCCCAATAGATTAGACTATTATAACGGCCTGCTCACTGGCCTCTCCAAACGAGCTGTAAAACAGCTGCAGTACATCCAGAACGCGGGCTGCTCGGGTCCTGACTAGAACCAGGAATACGATCACATTAGTCCTGTGCTCAGACCTCTGCTCTGGCTTCAGGCTCAGAGAATAGACTTTAAAGCAGCTCTGCTTGTATACAAGTCTCCCCATGGCCTAGCACCAAAGTACATCTCGGACATGTTAGTGCCATATGAACCATCTCGGACTCTGAGAACCTCAGGGGCCAGAGTCAGAACTAAACATGGACCGGCCTCCTGCTGGTGCCAGAGTCAGGACTAAACATGGGGAATCTGCGTTTCAGTTTTACGCAGCTAAAATCTGGAACAGTCTTCCTGAGGATGTGAGACAGACCTCTACTTTGGCATTGTTTATATTGTCCCATTATAATTTTTTTTCAGTTGTCGAAGACCAATAGATTGTCTTTTCTGAATTTTTAAAAATCAAATTTGGAGAGGGCGCTAGAGAGACCATTTTATTAGCTAGCCACTACATTTGCATATCATTGCGTTCCGCTTGGAAATCCTAAGAAACGCTTCGATAAAATAAAAAATAAAAAATGTGTAAGAAACAGATTTTTTTTTAATTTTCCAAAAATTACGATTTTGTTTTAAATTCACGATGACGATATCAATTTAAAATTCATAACATTTCATTGCTCATGGGTTTTGTGTCTTCTGGCACAAATTTGAAGTGTTTTCATTGAAAACTGTTGGAGGAGATGCCAAAAGTACGACGAGGCGCACTTTTGTCAGCACGGTGTTTTTATCCAATATTGCTGACTTCCTGTATGATATAGGGCGGGGTCATAATATAATTTTTTACATGTCGTCAAATTTTTCTTGGAGTGACCGTCATATTTTTACTGCAACGTTTTTGCCGTCCTACTCCCCTTTGGCCCCATGTTAATCGATTTTTGAGGTGGCTTTCAATATTTTTTCACGGAATCTTCACTTAAAATTAGAACTCACTGAGTTCTAATTTTTTATATCGCTCAGGGGCATATCCGGCCTCGTTTGCTACTCGATTTTTGCACTTTTCCAGCCCCCGGATACAATTTTCCCTCGCCGGGATGCCGTCCTTCGGCTCGAGCCTAATAATATTGATAATAGCATAGTCTATTTAATCAAATAAGGCATGCATAAATTAAGAATTTACTAATAAAATAAAATAAAAAATAAACAGATTATTGGGAATGGTGCAAAAAGTGAAAAGTGCGTGAATAGTATTGGTTGAATAATTGTTAAAGTGGGTGTTAAGTGTTCATAAGTCCAATGGCAGAGGGAAAGAAGCAGTTCTTGTGGTGGGAGGTTTCTGGTCCGGACTGACCGTAGCCTCCTGCCTCAGGGGAGTGGCTCAAATAGTCTGCGTCCAGGGTGAGAACGGCTTTACTCAGCTGCCGCGCGGGAAGTTCATCCTCTGCTGATGAGGGATGAGGGATGAGGGAGCTGATGGTGGGCTCCCACTTGAGGTTCTGGGTGATGGTGGTGCTGAGGAAGCGGAAGGAGTTAGGGTTACCCACGGTGGTGATGGGGGAGTCTGTCAAGGTGAGGGGGGGATGGGGGGTCTGTGACTTTCCTGAAGTCCACGATCATCTCCACTGGTTTCTGGGTGTTGAGCTCCAGGTGTTTACCACTGCACCATGAGTGTCTCACTCTTTTGGCCAAAGTATTGGTATGAATCTTGGCTTAATAATGTGGAACCGTCCAGGCAAAGCACTAATGTTTCCATGAGCGGAGATGTTAGGTCTTTTTTGACGGACACACCACCAGATAGGTTACACCATGCATCATTAAAATGCAGTGACCAAAACACATAATAAGTATAATCAATATCCACATCAGAAAACTCTCTAAAATCACAATTTATTCTCTAAGCCTCATGACCTTTTTTGAAGTCTTGAATCTCATCTTAACAAAACTCATTCCACATCACTCCTGCAAACAGAAACGTGTGTGCAAAATAACTACTGCTGTTACCCACGGAAACACAACACAAACTCGCGGCGTGATGCTCATGTATTCATGCCTTTTATTCTGTGCTGTCACAATAGTCGTTTCTGCAATATGACAAGAGCTGTGTTTTGTCAGAGGGTGGCAGCTGGGTGAGGGCTTATGTCCCAAAGAAAAATATGTACTACTTCAATCCTCTGCATTTTGTGAAGGGAAGTTTGGTTTTCCCATGAATGAAGTAACAGGTGCTAAGGCAGAGTGCAATATACACGCTGAAAAATACACAAAAATAAAAAACCAAATACACTTCATAATCATATCTAATGCAGCTCCTCTGAGCAGAATAATGTATTATTATTATTATTATTGTATTTATTAATTGCCAATGTGTTGTTAAGGAAAGTCCTGTAATATTGTTCTCTCATGTTTTACTTTACTTAACTTATAGCTTAGCAATTTAAATTTCTTCAGGGAAAAATAGGAAACCATAGTTGATGGTAGTAGGAACTCAGGGTGCCACTTTCTTTCAACACGAAGTGGCTCTAGCCGCAGGCAAAAAACAAAAACAAAAACAAAAAACGTTTAAGGTCTATTGCATCTTATAGTTTTTATATCTGATTTTCTGATCTTTGACAAACTCCACTTTTCCTTTTTTTCCTGACGCCTGTTGCTATAGTTTGTAGCCTTCCACATTACCTGCAAATGTCAATAACCAAAGACTGGAATTACCAGAGCTGATTTCTTCTCACCTTATTTCTTCTCACCCCTCTGGGCCCCATGGTGTTAAGTCTCCATCCATCCATGTTGCACCCCTGCAGGATCCTTTTGGAGCTACGGTGTGTACGTTTTCTGGCTCTCTTCTGCCTCGGATCACCCTTCCTCTAGTCTAGCCTTTACACGTACACATTGCTTGGCCATCTGTTTCTTGTGTCCGTGTCCTCAGCAATAGTAACTGGTGGCACAGTGGCAGAGTGGCTAGCACTCTGACCTCACAGCAAGAACGTAAAATTCCCGGGCTTTTCTGTGTGGAGTTTGCATGTTTCTCCTCCTGTTTGGGGGGTTTCCCCTGCGCAATCCAGTTTCCCTCATCAACCCAAAACATAAACCATACATAAAATCCTACAGCTACAGTAGCACCCATTCCTCCATGAGCTATTCTCCTGATCTCTGCAGTATTGCTGTCTCTCCCGCTCCTCCCCTACAGCCCGATTTATGTCCTGTTGGGGTGCTGAGTGTTTTGAGAGGCTCCGCTCTGATTTGCTTGGCTATTTGTTTTACTCAATGTTTAGGAGTCGCTGCTTTGTGACAATTCTATCACAAGCCTATCGCCTTTCACCTGGTATCTCCCATAGCTAGGGTGCACTGGGTCTCAGCGTTGCCGGGACTTATAGTCATAATAAAAATCAAACCAACCCGGGGCCCTGTGTAAAAACAGCATCCCCTAGTGCTATTTCTGTAGTCACATCACAAAGACGGAAAACAAAATGCGAGTCAGGCTGCCCAATCTGAGAAATTTGATTCATATCCCCTGCAAAAAGAAAACGCCCAGTCCCACTGAAACTAGTCTGAAACTTGCTGTGCTAAATGTCAGATCCTTATGTAACAAATCTGCTCCACCCAAGTTTGAATCTGAAACACGAGAAAACAAAAAGGGAGGTGGTGTGTGTGCTTTTGTTACAGATGAAATGGTTACCCACAGGTTGTCCTTTGGGGTGTTTTCAACATTTGAGTACGTATCCTTTAAAATTTTGCTAAAACAGTCTCCATCCATTCTCTTCATTGTTTTATACAAGCCTCCCCAGTACTGCCAAAAGTTTTATTGATGATTTTACTGAGATGCTTTCAGTCGTATGCACAGACTTTGATGGTTTGGTCGTAACAGGTGATTTCAATGTTCATGTTGATAATGTCTGTGACAGAAACGCTAAAGAACTTCATGCTGTCCTTAAAACTTTCGGTCTTACTTAGAATGTGAGTGGGCCCCACCCACAGCAGAGGGCACACTCTAGATCTTTTAATTACAAAAGGGGTTAATATTTCAAACGTCAATGTAGTCGATGTTGCTCTGTCTGTCACTTCTGTGTCTTCTTTGACCTGTCTGTTTTCCCAAACCACCAGCTGGTCCTGTAATTGTTCGGAGGAGACACATAAATGACAGCACAGGGAAAACTGTTTATGGAAATTATAAACTTTCAAAATGTCTCATGTTCTAATGTAAAGGATTTGTTGAACTCTGTTACATCTAGTGTCTTGAATGTTCTCGACACCATTGCCCCTATGAAGGCTAAAATTGTTAGAAATAAGCTGAAGGCGCCATGGAGAAATGTTGATTTGGTCAGAGCACAGAAAAGGGAGTGCCGCCGGGCCGAATGAAAATGGCGCAAGTAAAAGCACCAGGTTCAAAAGGAGATTTACAGAGAGAAGTTGTACATGTACAACCTCATTTTATGTAGAACAAGGGAAGGATATTTTTCTGAAATAATTGGAAGCTGCAGTAACCAACTCGCATGTCGTGTTTATCACAGTAAGCAGATTAACAAACCCTCCAGCTCAGCTGCCGTTAGAACTCATTTCCACATCCAAGTGTAATGAGTTTGCATTATTCTTTAATGACAAAGTTCAGGGCATTAAAAAATGCTATAAATTCTACAATGCAAAAAATAACCCTCAAACCACCTACACACTTAGAGCTGACTCACTTTGCACCTGTAAGTGACAAAAACTGTCCAGGAGATCATCACCAGCCTGAGTTCATCTACATGCTGCCTCGATTTCTTACCCATCAGATTTCTAAAGTCTGTGCTGAACAGTTTGTTAGCACCACTCACTCACATGTCGCTTCAATCAGGAACATTCCCAATTTCTTTGAAAACTGCGGTCATAAAGCCTCTCCTAAAGAAGAGCAGTCTTGATGCCGCAGTACTGAGTAATTACCGGCCCATCTCTAATCTGCCATTTTGGGGCAAAGTCCTTGGAAAAGGTTGTTTACCAACAGCTCACCGATTTCCTCTTAATAAACAACTCATTTGATGTTTTCCAGTCAGGTTTTAGACCTCATCACAGCACTGAGACTGCTCTTGTCAAGGTGTGACAAATGACATCCACCTGAACACTGACGCGGACAAAGCCTCAGTCTTAATTCTGTTAGATCTGAGTGCTGCTTTTGACACTGTCGATCATGGGATACTTTTACAGAGGCTAGAGGACTGGGTGGGCATCACTGGCACTGCTCTAAACTGGTTAAAGTCCTATCTGGAAGGCAGGAAGTACTTTGTTGAAATTGGTAACTGTGTCTCAGACCAGATACCCCTGACCTGTGTGGGTGCCCCAAGGGTCAATCCTGGGACCCCTTCTGTTCAACCTCTACATGCTGCCATTAGGTCAGTTGATTACGCAGACGAAAATGTGCCCTATCTCAGATCTATGTTTCACTGACGGCAGGTGAATATGGACCAGTGGATTCACTCTGTCACTGCATCCATCAGATCAGTGTGTGGATGCAAAACAACTTTCTCCAGCTGAACTCAGACAAGACTGAAATCATCGTCTTTGGCCCACAGAAACAAAGAGAAAGTGTTTGCAGTCAAATCCAGAGTCTCGCTCTAAAACCTACAAATCAAGTTAGAAATCTGGGGGTAATAATGGACTCAGACTTGAATTTTAACAGCCACGTCAAATCAATAACATCAGCAGCTTTTTACCATCTAAAAAACATTGGCAAAATCAAAAAGTATAGTGTCTAAACCAGACTTGGAGAGACTTATCCATGTGTTTGTCTCTCACTGGCCTCTCCAAACAAGCTGTAAAACAGCTGCAGTACATGCAGAACGCTGCTGCTCTGGTCCTGACGAGAACCAGGAAGTACGATCACATTAGTCCTGTGCTCAAGTCTCTGCACTGGCTCCCTGTGGCTCAGAGAATAGACTTCAAAGCAGCTCTGCTTGTATACAAGTCTCTCCATGGCCTAGCATCCAAAGTACATCTCGGACATGTTAGTGCCATATGAACCATCTTGGACTCTGAGGAACCTCAGGGACCGGGCTCCTGCTGGTGCCCAGAGTCTGGACTAAACATGGGGAATCTGCGTTTCAGTTTTATGCCGCTAAAATCTGGAACAGTCTTCCTGAGGATGTGAGACAGGCCTTCTACTCTGGCATTGTTAAGATTTAAGCTAAAAACTGTTTTGTTTAGCTGTGCATATGACTGAAATGATTTTATTTGCACTCTTCCCTTTTATGTCTTAAACTATTCTGTCATGTCTTTGTGATTTTAATGTAATTTTTCCTGTTGTGTGAAGCACTTTGAATTGCCTATGTGTATGAATTGTGCTCTACAAATAAACTTGCCTTGCCTGGCCTATCTTGTGTTCTTTATAGCCACAAGTTTCAGTTGCCAATGAATTGTTCTTCCAAGATGATACGTGCAACAATGAAGTCCCCCTGCCTCTGCCACTATTATTAATTTTCTCTGCGTTCTGACCCAGAGAGATATTGGTTCTTTTTCTCTACACCTTTGTGACAAGCTCCTGGTCCTTCGAAGGCTGAAGATTTATTTTCATAAATTTCTTTGGGCCAATTTTGCTATCTGGCAATGGTGTCCATACCCACACAATTTGAATGTTTAGGTCTAGATTTAGTTTCAGGTTGTATCTGAAATGGAAACGTACAGGTCCTGCAGAGATGGAAGTCTGCAGCCAATCACCTACTCGCCTACAATGCGTGCACTTCTTCCTAAGTGTGGAGAATGGTACTCTCCGCAGAAAGTCGGTTGCGAGGAAAGGTGGAGGAGAGCCTGAGGACCAGTCACTATGCATTTTACAAACAATTCATGAGACATTTTAATATGAAATAGCAATCATACACAAGGCTCTGAGCTGAGACATCCCAATAATTAACACTTAGTAGTATGCAGAAAAGGGCAAATGAGGCAGACAGATGCATCGCCAAGCACAGAGCTGGTGCCATCTTGTCTCCAGGGTTCAGTTCTGCAGGGGTCACGCTGGGAAGGACATGGGCCACTCGGTCTGAAGCTCTGGCTCTGACAGCATCAAGCTGAAGAAGCACTGGATGAGGGCCGCTTGATCTGAATTTTCCTTGGCTCTGAGGCTTTTTTTGTTGTAGACTTGAAAAGTTGCAAAAGCATATTGCAATTTGAAGCAGAATCATGTCCAAAGACAGGCACAGAATTACTTATGGGGAGAGAGAAAGTAAGCTTCCTTGATTCCTCTCTGGAATGTCTTTGTTCCTAGTTTATCCTTAGCTTAGTTTATTTTATTTTAGCTTAGTGTAGCTATTTTAGCTTAAGCTAGGAGACAGTCTCTTTTCTTCCGCAGGACTCCGCACTGCCTCCCTGTGGCTCAGAGAATAGACTTTAAAGCAGCTCTGCTTGTATACAAGTCTCTCCATGGTCAAGCACCGAAGTACATCTCGGACATGTTTGTGCCATATGAACCATCTCGGACTCTGAAGACCTCAGGGACCGGCCTCCTGCTGGTGCCCAGAGTCTGGACTAAACATGGGGGATCTGCGTTTCAGTTTTTACTTTTTGAAAGACCTATCAATTTAAATGTTACTATATACAGTATATATATGTATATATATATATATATATACATATATATATACATATATACAGTGTGTGTGTGTGTGTGTATATATATATATATATTAATATATATATAATATATATAATATATACATATATATATATACACATACATATATATACTGTATATATATATATATACAGTATATATACAGTATATATATATATATACAGTATATATATATATATATATATATATATATATATATATATATATATATATATATACTGTATATACTGTATATATATATATATATATATTGTCTCGCACATACCTGAGTTAGCGAGTACGTTTGAATGAAGGCTATTGAGCATAACACTTCCTCTCCCCCTCCCTCCTTCACTTCTCACTCCCCCCTCTCGCCCTCTCTCTCCCTCACTTACTCTCTCCCTCTCTCTCTCCCCCCTCTCGCTCTCTCCCCTCTCTCCCCCTCTCCCCTCTCTCCTCTGAGACTGACTGATGAGAGGAATGTAAAGTTTTTTTTAATAACTGGCTTCAGTCACTTTCTCTTGGCATAGTTTAATCTCATCATAATTTTATAGCATTACAGTCTCAACATTTTAATCTTACTTTAGCCGGCTGGACAAAATTAAAATGCACCAGAATACAGGACAAAGGTCTGAAAATTTCAGGGGGAGTGCCCCCAGACCCCCTTGTAGCATAATTTAAATTGCTAATGTGGCTGTAGCTCATTTACACCCCTACAAATACATTTGTAACAACATCAATGTGTGGTGTGATATTTGTACGGGAAGTAGAGATGATGTGTCAGTGGAATACCAAGTTGCATTGTGGGATTTGAGTTATCCATATTTGAGCTTGTGTGGTGATGATGATAAATCAATCAAGATGGTGCCACAAACTGATACCCTAGCATTTTGGTGTGCTTTGTCATCGAAGCAAGTTCCTAATTTGTGAATTGTTCACTGACAATGGCATTAAAACTGATTGTGAAGATGCGGTTCATCCACGGCTAGTTGTTTGGAAAACAGAAAACAGACATTTATGTAGTCCGTGATGCACTCTGTGATGGTGTTAATGTCCTCCCCGTGTGGGTCAGCAGTCCTTCAGAGTCTCCTCGCTCTCAGCAGTCCACCTCTTTACCACACGGGGCACCACAGGCTGCCTGTGCACAATGGGTTCATACACAGGCCGCAAATGTACTAGATTGTGTTCAGAGTTACCCAGAGGAGGAAGGGGGGATGAAGAATAAGCCTCCTTGGTGTTGGCAAAAGAACAAGTCTAGTGTTTTCTTGTCTCTGGTGGGGCAGGTGACATACCAGGTGTATGTTGGCCGAACAGATGAGGGAGAAGCGTGGTTGAAGTCACCAGAGACGAGGAAGAGAGCCTGTGGGTGCTGGATCTGTAACCTGCTGGTGCAGGAGAGCAGTGCTTCACAAGCATTGTCAGCAATTAGCAGAGGGGGCCACATACACTGCGATCACAATAACATGTGAGAACTCCCGGAGCAAATAATATGGCCTCATGTCAACAGCCAACAGGTCAATGTCTTTGCTACACAGCTGCTCCTTCACTGTACAGTATCCAGGTTTGCACCACTTCTCATTCACAAACACAGCCAGGCCTCCTCCTCTCTTCTTACTGCTTTCTCTTGTTCTATTCGCGCACAGCAGATGAAAGTTCTCCATAGATACTAGAGTCTGGCATTTCTGGGTTAAACCACGTCTCCGTAAAAAGCATGGCGCCGTACTCCCGCTGGCATTGCGAGAGTCCCACCAGCTCAGCTGTCTTGTTCTGGAGAGAGCTCACGTTTCCGGTGACGATGGGAAACATCTCTTCTTTTCCCGGAGTTTATGTCCGCGCGCCGGCCTCTGCGTGTCTTGAGAAGTACCTCCGCAGGAAGTTCGTGTCGGTCCCGGGAGAAAAACCACCATTCTCCGGAGCTCCAACAGCTGATCCTTTGGGGCTGGGGACCAACGCATATTTGTAGTGACAAAAACACAGAATAATCCAACAATATAAAGTTAAATCAATGCGGAGCCAACACGTGTCTGTAAACCCTGGCCTTACAAAGCAATGTAAAAAAGTTCTAGAAAGTATTTACGAATATTACATAGCATAGATCCATGGGTTTGAGTGGTCCTCAGAGCGCATGTGCAGACCTCTAAAAGAAGCTGCTCTCCGTTCTGGTTCTAAAAGCTCATTTTAGATGAACGTGCCTCTGAACACGGTCACAGACTGCACCGCCGTGGAAAAAGCAGAACCATGCTTCCCGTGCAGTAATGCCCAGCGGCTTGTAATGACCACTAAAAGACACTGAGTTCAGCCAAGCTTCAGCAGCAGAAGTGAGGGGAAAATGGGTTTATTTGGATATATTTTAGAACAATTCATATATAGTTTTAACGCACTGTAAACTTAGATTTTATTGGCTGATTGCCTTGCTCTGACACACCACTGTCGGACTCCTTGTTTATTATCCAGGGGGGTTTTAACAAGGGAAATCTCAGCCATCAACTACAAAGTACAGACAGTTTATTAAAGTTCCGACCAGAGAGCAGAACACGCTGGATCACTGTCACACAACTTTGTGGCCTGCGCTGCTGTGGGCTTTTCAGATCACGCCATGGTTCACCTGATCCCCACGTACAGACAGAAGCTGAAGCTCTCCAAACCTGTAGTAAGGAAATCTAAAAAGTGGACAAGTGAGGCAGTGGAGGAGCTACGTGCGTGTTTGGACATTACAGACTGGGAGGTTTTCAGAGCTGCCACAGATTTGGATGAGTACACGGACGCTGTGACGTCATACATTCGATTCTGTGAGGACAGCATCATACCAACACACACCAAAATAACTTTCAATAATAATTACAAACCAAAACTGAGGCAGTTAAGTCAGCAGAAGGAGGCAGCGCACAGGGCATGTGACAGAGCGCGCTACAAAGATGCGAAGTATGGATAATAGCAGGGAGGTGTCGAAAGCTAGATCACAGTACAATACACATCTTAAACAGCAGTTCTCTGACAACCACCGCTCTGTGTGGAGAGGGCTGCAACGTCACACCAACTACAAGCCCAGAGCCCCCCACACTGCAGACAACCGCAAACTGGCCAAAGAATTTCCCCTTTTAGACATTTTTGAGAAGCTTTTGAAACCAGGATGTGCTTTTACATGTTTTGATTATGTGAGGATGTTTGTTTCTGGTGTGAGCGTCAAAGAGGACGAAGATTCTGAAATGTAAAGTCAGAAGGGTTTATTGTGTGTTTACAAATAAATAGGCATATAAAATGTGGACAGCTAAACATTAGGTCAATTTCCTCCAAATCGCTTCTAGTTAATGAATTAATTAGTGATTATAACATAGATCTTCTAACTGAAACTTTGCTTCAACAAGATGATTATGTAAGACTGAGTCCACCCCACCCACTCATGTTAACTTTCAGACCGCCAGGAGCACCGGCCCGAGGTGGTGGTGTGGCAGTGATCTCACGCTCAAGCCTACTCTTGAGTCCTAAAATTAACAATACATTTCGCTCATTTGAAAGCCTGTGAATAAACCGACTCACAGTCACAAGCACACTCACTCTAGATCTTGTCCCAACATATGGAATAGAGATTAGTGACCTCATTGTTTTCCCTCAAAACCCCATACTGTCAGATCATTTCCTAATTACCTTTCAGTTTGTTCTTAAAGATTATCCAGCCCCACAGAATAAAGTCATAATGAAAAGGACAAAATCTGATAAATCGATCTCAAGGTTCAAAGAAATAATAGAGCCAATATTCAGCGACATGTCTTGTGATCCTGCTGAGAACAGATTTAGTCCCAGTGTAAGTGATCAATTTGTCGACTTGACCATGAATTCTCTGAAGTCTGCTCTTGATGGTACAATGAAGAATTGCGTTCAAAGTCCTGAACCCAAGCTGTAAAACTAGTTTCCCATATAAATCCATCAGTAACACTAGAAAGGTTCACTGCTGTTGAACAAGCGAAGATAACTTCAGCCATTGTGTCCTCTAAAACGTCAACTTGTATTCTAGACCCGATTCCAAGCAGACTCCTCAAAGACATTCTCCTCCTACTTATAGATTCTATTCTTAATATAATAAATACTTCATTAGAATGGTTATGTTCCACAGTCCTTCAAACATGCAGTCATTAAGCCGCTTTTGAAAAAGCCTAATCTTGATCCTGACCAGTTGATAAACTACAGACCTATTTCAAATCATCCTTTGTCTCTAAAATCCTTGAAAGATTGTAGTTAAACACAGCTTTCTTGTCGCCATCTACATCCAAGGACGATAACTTATTCGAAGTTTTCCAGTCAGGGTTCAGAGCCCACCACAGCACTGAAACAGCACTGCACTAGTTAAAGTCACAAATGTTTGATTGGTTATTAGCTGCTGACAATACAGGACTGGTCTCAATCCTGGTTCTATTGGACCTCAGCGCAGCGTTTGACACCATCGACTTCAACATTCTATTTTTCCAGAAGTTAGAAATTGATGTAGGTGTCAGAGGCCCCATCCTCAGCTGGTTTAAATCCTACCTATCAGATAGGTTTTTACCAGTTTGTTAATGTAAACCAGAGTTCCTCACCCTGTTCTAAAGTAACCTACGGTGTGCCACAGGGTTTCAGTACTCAGACCAATTCTGTTTACTCTTTATATGCTGCCATTAGGTAACATTATCAGAAAGCATGGCATTAACTCCCACTGCTATGTAGATGACACACATCAGCTGTATTTACCAATAAAACCCAATCAGACCGCTCAAGCAGACAGACTTATGTACAGACTTACTTGTGTGAAGGATATAAAAACCTGGATGACACATAATTATCTGCTTCTTAACCCCGAAAAAACCAAGGCCTGTACTAGGCCATAAACATTTACGAGAAGCCTTATCTGATTAGATAGTCACACTGGACAACATAAGTGTAGCCTCCAGCTCCACTGTAAGAAACCTTGGAGTCTTATTTGACCAAGAGTTCTCATTCAAAAGTGCACATAAATCAAGTAAAACAGTCAATTCCCATCTGCATAATATAGACAAAATCAGAAAAATCTTACCTAAAAACGATGCTGAAAAACATGCGTTTGTAACATCTAGATTAGACTACTGTAACTCCCTGTTCGCAGCGTGTCCTAAAAGCTCTATAAAAAGCTTTCAACTGGTTCACAATGAAGCTGCAAGATTATTAACAGGAACTAAAAGAAGAGAGCACATTATGCCGGTGCTTGAGTCTCTTCACAGGCTCCCTGTCGAGTTTAGAATCAAATTCAAACTCCTTCCTCCTGATTTACAAAGCCATAAATGACCTGGCGCCCCAATTCTACCTCAAAGATGCTATATAGTACCTTATCATCCAACACAGAGCACTTCGCTCTCAAAATGCTGGACTTCTGGTGGTCCCAAGAGTCTCTAAAAGCACAGTAGGAAGGTAGAGCGTTCATGCTACCAAGCGCCAATGTTATTGAAATCAGCTCCTGTCCATGTTAAAGAGGCCGACACAGTCTCTTCATTTAAGACCAGGCTTAAAACGTTCCTCTTTGAAATCGCTTATGGTCGGGCCAGTTAGGAACAGAAATTAAAAACTAGTTTAGTTTCCCAGCTACACTGCCCTAGGAGCAACTATGCTGGGGGAAGTATGGCAGCTTGAGCACTATCCTCTGCTTCTTACTACTTTTCTATCAAACAATATTGAATATTTAATTTCACTTGCCATTTGTTCATCGCTTTTCCTTCTTTTTCTCCCACTTCCCCGACGGGAGTGGAGCAGGCACATCGATGGACAGGGGAGCTTGGGACATCTGTCTAAGGACACGGGATGCTGGGACATTCCCTATGAACACGGTTTATTCTGTTTTTATTCAGTTTTTTCCATTGTAGCCCCTCGAGGCAACTGCTATTGTGATTTTGGGTGTTCCAAAAATAAATTGAATTGAATCTAGGTAGAAATGTGTGAATAATCTAATTCAATGTTTTAGTCAATTAACAGCACTATTTATGATCATTATCGCACAAACTCACAATTCTGACCTTGACTCTAAGCAACAATGTATGATGTGTGTGCAAGCAAACTCATGAACCCACAACGAGGTATTAAACATAAAAATATTGGCCTTGAACGGTCAGATCCATTGACCCACATGGTGCAATCGCAGCTGCCTCAGGTGAATGCTGCTGTTATGATTCTAAGCAATTTCTGTTATTCTCTATGGAACTAAAAAGTGCTTTAATCAAGCTGTTTAAAGTATGAAACATGTAATTCCATTCAAAAGTGTTTTTATGTTTTTTTAACCTTGGGCTGGTCAATTAATCAAATATTACATCGAGATTCAGTCATTTCTAATCGTAAATGTTCACCTTGGGGAGTTCAGACTTTGGAGAAAGAAATTTCAAGATTTGTTGTTTTTAATAACAATTATTAAAAGTCTCTATCAAATACAATCTAAAATTGTGGTAGATTAGTACACTTTTTGTCACATCGCACAGCCCATGTTTACCTGTTGAGGCAAACTGAAATGTCCGCTATGGTCCATAAATTTCTCCCAGCTGTGTAAAGCAAAACTGGAACAGGCCCGCTTGTAAAAATTAATGTGTTATCTCACCCAATTAGCAGTCAAATTAACTCCTATAACATCTATCCAAAATGACTTTTATAGGCCAGTTTGACGGCAACAAGTGCTTTTTAATTACCTTCCAAGTTATTGTGTGTGCGTGCCTTTAAGGGCCGTGAGGGACTACTTCCTGGAGAATGAAGATGCGTAATGAGCTGCCTAGACAATGCTTGAGAGCGCCGTGGTTAAATTGGTTGTTGTCAGGCGAAGGGGAAAAAGCCATAAAAACTATTCTCTCTCTCTCTCTTGCACACGGCAAAATGCTTTCTAGCCTCAGAGATTCTGTACAGGCAGCCAATGAAGCATGGTGAAATTAAAGAGGTATCTGTAACAAAGCTACCGGGGTCGCCCTGATAACCAGAGCAACCAAGTTGGAGCTATAAATATGGGGCAAGCTACAAACTTGACCATGAGGACGTGGAAGTATGATCCGGACAAGCAGGGAGTTGCTGGTTGTAGCTATACTGAAAAGATCACATTGCATGATGAATTTACTGTGCACATTTTAAAAACATCCAGAAGCATTGACATTTGAGAGAAGACAAAGTGTGTTTGTAGAGTGTTAAAAAGACAAAAAAAAGACCCCATGGAAACAAGATATTGATTTCTTTCCAAAGAATTCAATATTTCCTCAATTAAAGATGGAAGAAAGGCACATTGCATCACAAACATTGGAGAGAGAATATTCTGACGACAATTCACAATTTCAATAAGGCTTTTTAATGCTTTATTTTTGCTACTTTGGATTACTTTTCACAATAAATGGATACACTTTGGTGCAGGAGATGTTATCAGAATCAGAATCAGAATCAGAAGATGTTTATTGCCATTGTCAATGAACACACTTCACAAACATAGGAACTTGTCTCGGCATTAAGGTGCAACATAAAACACTGATCAATAATAAAAACAACATATATAAAATCAAAAGGGCATGCATTAAGAAATTAAAATTACTATAGTATAAAATAAAAATAAAACAGGCATTACTATGTACACGAGAATTACAGTTAAATTTAAAGTTGTAGTGCAGAAAGTGACGAATAGTTGCATTTAAAGTGGCAGGTGTTTAAGAAGTGTTCATGAGTCCAAAATTTCCAGAGTCCAACGGGCAGAGGGAAAAAAACTATTCTTGCGGGCGGGAGGTTCTGGTCGCGGATGGGCCGTAGCCCTCTGCTTGAGGGGAGTGGTTCAAATAGACCATGTCCAGGGTGAGAAGGGTCAGCTGTGATCCGACCTGCTCGTCCCAGAGCCCTGGAGACGTACAGGTCCTGCAGAGATGGAAGGTCTGCAGCCGATCACCTTCTCAGCAGAACGCACAATGGGCTGAAGTCTCTGTTTGTCCCTGGCTGTGGCTCCAGCGTACCACACGGTGATGGAGGAGGTGAGGATGGACTCAATGATGGCCGGTGTAGAACTGCACCATCATCTGCGCGTGGCAGCTTGACTTTCCTCAGCTGCCGCAGAAAGTACATCCTCTGATGGGCCTTCTTGATGAGGGAGCTGATGGAGGGCTCCCACTTGAGGTCCTGGGTGATGTGTGGCCGAGGAAGTGGAAGGAGTTAGGGTTCCCACACGGTGGTGATGGGGGAGTCTGTCATGAATGAAGGGAGGTCACGGAACACAATATGGGGATCAGACAATTGCACAGAGACATGATCACAACCCTCTAGGGACGAAGACAACTGGTGGTAAAAATGATCTGGAGAGGCTGAGGTGACTGGTTGCATCTGCAAAAAGAAGATCTGAAGGCGAGCTTGTTCACAGTAAGAGCAATAAAACAATCATATTAAATAAATGTGAGATAGATGCATTGCCTTGGAACATTCTCTAAAGCCATAAAGAACAGCAGGTGGCCCCAAAAGAAAGGATATATGGTGCACCGTTAAACTGAATTACAGCAAAGTAATGATCATATTAAGCCAAGCAGAGAGAAAGCAAATTTAACTTGTGCATTTTGGTAATCTAGATACTGCCTGTCCAAAAAAGTCACCACAGAAAAAACGGTCACACGCTCTAATATTTCGTAGGACCTCCTTTAGGTTCTAGTACAGCACACATTTGCTATGTCATAGTTTCAAATAAGTTTCAATAAGAAATTGACGCTGTTGGCTGTTGACATGAGGCCATATTATTTGCTCCGGGAGTTCTCACATGTGTATTGTGATCGCAGTGTAGTGGCCTGTGGCCCTCTGCTAATGCTGACAATGCTTGTGAAGCACTGCTCTCGCTGCACCAGCAGGTTACAGATCCAGCACCCACAGGCTCTACTTCCTCGTCTCTGGTGACTTCAACCACGCTTCTCCTCATCTGTTCTGCCAACATACACCTGTATGTCACCTGCCACAGAGACAAGTAAACACTGACTTTGTTCTTTTCCAATACCAAGGAGAGCAGGTTATTCTTCATCCCCCCTTCCCTCTGGGTAACTCTGACCACAATCTTGTACGCTGTGGGCCTGTGTATGAACCATTGTGCACAGGCAAGCCTGTGGTGCCCCGTGTGGTGAAGAGGTGGATTGCTGAGAGCAAGGAGGCTCTGAGGGACTGCTTCAGCACCACTGTCTGGACTGAACTTTATGACCCACATGGGGAGAACATCAACACCATCATCAGAGTGCATCACGGGACTACATTAAACCTTGTTTTGAAAACATTGTACCTCTCCGGACGGTGGCAGTGTTGTCCAAAACAGAGGTGAATTAACCGTGAATTGAAAGCTCTGTTGGGGGAGAAAAAGGAGCTTTCAGGCCTGGGAGGAAGAGCTGAGGACTGTGCAGAAGAAGCTGGAGGAGGAAGGTGGAGCAGCAACTGCAGCACGCAGAACATTCAGGGAGTGTGGAGGAGGCTTCAAAGTTACCTCTGTCCAGACGGCGGGGAGACTTACAGTGGGTAAACGATCTAAACTCTCACTTCCTGAGATTTTATCAATCACCACTTCGCCCCTCCCCTTGCAGCAGCTGCATGCTCTCACCTCCACAGCTGGACAATGGCCCACACCCGTTCCTCTTCACACCGCTGCTTCAGCCAATCAGCTCACCACTCAACTGGACTCACCCATCTGATGAAGACACTGGAGCGGCTGGTCCTGGACCTCTTCCACTCCACCGCAAGCTCAGCCATGGACACGCTGCAGTTTGCATACCGGCCTTGGCATCGGAGTGGAGGACGCCGTCATCTTGCCCTGTCTGCAACCGCTCTCTTCTCACCTGGAGAAGCCTGGCAGCGCTGTGAGGATTCTGTTTTTTTATTTCTCTTGCGCCTTCAACACCATCCAGCCGCTGCTCCTGAGGTGCAAGCTGGAGACTGTGACCTGGAAAAGTGGATCCTGGACTACACTGACAAACCAACCACAGTTTGTGGAGCCGGGACTGGTGTGTCAGACACTCAGACCTGCTGTTTGGGGACGCGCTTTCTCTTCATTCATGGTGGCAATATTTTCTGTCAGTATAACAGTTGTTCAATAAGAGCATTATTATTAAGATTATAAGAGTTATTTCTAAGTTATCTGTTTTTATTTATTATACTTCTGTTCCTAATGGTTGTTGCAACAGTGGAATTTCCCCATTGTGGCGCAAATAAAGGTTCTCTCATCTTATCTTATAAAATTTATAAATATTCATTTCCATCCAATGTTGCATTATTATTCACCAGTTGATCTTGTATTGATTGATGTGAGCGAGTGACCACAGCACAAAGCCTTCTCCAGCTCGTCCCAAAGACTCTCACTGGGGTTCAGAGCTGTAGTAGATTATGTTTCTGCTTTCCTTAGATTTTTTTCTCTGCTTCACGACAATTTATTTGTGACCCTTCACAAATAAACTGAAATCTTTTCTATGACTACGTTATTTGTCTTTCCACATGGTTGTTTCAGAATATGAGAAGCCGCTCACTGCATCAGTTTGATTTAAGTACCGTGGTTTTGCAGCTGAAAGATCATACACCATGCAATTATCTTCTCAAATCAAGAAATTACTGAAACTCTCGGGACCTGGTACAATTCAAAACATTGCAAAAAAAGGCCAAATTCTCGGGCTTGCTGTCCAGATCACCATAAAACACCAATAGTAAAACTTGAGAAACTCAAAATTATTTTATTCTAAACAGAGCGTGTGCGTACGAGGAACTTGTATAGACACATTGGAGTGACATAACTGTATTGTTACCTATATTGAGCATTTTACAAAATCATCATAAAATGATCCCCCTATTCGAGATAAAACTTAAAAGATTGTTGGGGGGTGGGAGCTTGAAGAATTTACTAAGGAGGTTTTAAATGCATAGAAATTTGTGTGCGTTTATTTTAATGTTATTTACTACTATAAACATGATCATAAATACTGAAAATAATTTTATTTGGTAATTTATTTGGACCGATATAAAAGAATCAAACAAATGTTTTTCCTTATCTAGTAATCTTTTATTTTTGTACCAGCTATTACAACAAAAACACACACACTAAATAGTGAATGTTCAACGGAGCACTACACAAAATTAGGTGTGTGGTGATTTTATTAATACTGTAGCAAACTATGATTGTAGCATACACTCGGGCACAAGCGTATTCCCATAAGCACTCCAAATAAAAACGGCTTGTGAGAGGGTGAAGTGTTAATCACTGCATGAGGGGTAGGACCTTTTGAGCAACACTGTACAGTTTCTTCACATTATAATGTATAATGTACAGAGTTCTTTGAACTGACATTGCTCAAATAAAATAAACTAAATAAAATACTTTTGATTGCTGACTGTCTCATAAGACATTCTCTCTGCAAACTGTAGTGACTTTTCAACCCCTTAAAACAAAACATTAAAATTAATTTTCAAGTCTGTTCTATGCCTGTAGGAGAGTTATAATTATATAAAAGGCTCCTCCTGTCAAAATACAGAGAGTAATGGCTCTTTCAAATGCACTACATTGGTTTGAATTGTAAATGAAACTGAAATGAGTCAAAATGGGATTTGCTCCTCCTAAAACATTTAAAACAAACTTTGAAGTACAAGTAGCACCAGAATAACTTGCATTTCAGATACAAGGTCCTTCATTTTTTTGACATCAACATTATAAAACGACACACTTCTGTTGATGATTTTCCCTCTTTGAAATGATTCATCAAGAAATTATCTCTTCAAATGAAAAACTGTCTTGATTCTTGAAGTACTTGGAGAGAGTGCAGGTGTTACAAACACAGTGACAAAAACTTAGTAATAATTTACTGAACCTTGCTCATACTTAGAAATGTGTTCTCAGCATTGGAACCATCCTTCAACACTAGAAGTGGCACGCCAAGCTCAAGATCTAGAACTGGTCATATCTACCTGGAGGAAGGGGATTAGCCAATTGTACATGTTTTTGAGGAGGACTCAAAGGAGTCAAGAAAAAAAAAAACATTATGAGAGAAAATGCGCAAAGAAAAGCACGAAGCAGGGATACATCCAGTAACCAGTAGGTGTACTTATTACAATAACATCTTGGCAAATTTGATGCTTAACTACTGCATTACGAGAGATGAATAGGTAAAGATGTTCCTAGAGTGTCAGCAACATGACGAACTAGGATCCATGGAATCAATTGTGTATTAGATGAAAACACCAAAGAACAAAACGTGCTGTGTTGGTTTCTCAAGTTTATTTCGATTGGTGATTATCAAAGACAATGCCCGTGAACATAAAAAAAAGCTCTTCATGATTTTTGGGAAGTTTTGAAATGGCATTGGAACATTTCTTCTCTTAAATTTAAAACAGCAAAAGTAAAAAAGGTAAAAGACAAACATTTTGACAGACAGTGGAGAGGTTTTGAGGGATATTGTGTCAGTGGAGTGCTTTGATTGATGAGTCACGTGCATTTGGAGTTCGCCATAATTGCATCATTGTTCTTTTTATTGTTGGAGTGACTGGCATTTCAAGTAAGTGCCACTGTAGAAAAAGATTCAGTTGTAGTCATCTGGACTCTGAGTTTTTGGTTTCACGTGACTAGTGACACAGTCAGTGTACAATAGGATGCAGATAGCCCATCTCAGGGCTGTTAGTAAAACAAAGAGATTAGTCTCAAGTGAAACCAAAAACTCCGGCCCATTGAGAATGACTCTTGGATGAGAGTCGAAACGTTTTGTTCTTAAACAGAGTCCAGATGACTACAACTGAATCTTTGTCTACAATGGAGCACTCCTGGACAAATGAGGGATTACACCGACAAGTAAGTGCCACTTAACATTATTCAGTCTGGAGTGAAGTTGAAATAGAGGCAAACATAAAATATAAAAACACACTTTTTTTTTTAATCAATAATAGGCACCATTGTGACATGGCCCCATTGACATTTTAAAAGCCGTGTCCATCCATACTTTTCTTTCTGGAGTCTCTCACGCATCCAATGTACAGTACACAATGCACAAGCCACATTCGCACCAAAATGAATTCATTAAGACAGTTTAAAAACACTTAAAAAAGCACAATATGGTATTTTTAAAATTAATTGCACATGTAGTGACGAGGAGAAGAGGGGAATAATAGTGTACAGTGAATGGGAAAGGGGATCAAAAAAGGGCCTTGGTGACGAGCATGGCAATTGAGAAAGACAGTACATTCAGTCAAATAAGAAACAAATAAACAGCAGGAACAGAGCAAAAGGCAAGGTTAAAATCACTTGAAAAGAATTTAAATAAAAATCTCAACACTTTTTTTTATTTCCAGTTTTTTGTTCGGTCAATGCTCAAAGGGTCAAGGCAAGGATGTCCCTTTGCCCCATGACTGTTTGTGAGCAGTAGGTCAGTCGTCTTTGTATTTAAAATGTCTCTACTGTTTGGAGGCCATTGGTAGTTGAGGGGAGGTTGTAGTAGTAGTTTAGGTGCAAGCCTTCCACAACCTAACGTAGGCATTTTAACACAAGTGCTGTCATACATAAAAACACAATGCATTTTCGGTCATTGGTCACCCCTGGATTTTTTGTCTTAGAATGAGTCTGTACAAAAAAAGCTCCTTCGGTTTAAATTATTAATCCTTCATTTGTTTTGAATATTTTTTGTTAATTATTTGGGGAATTGAGCAGCTTGTCCGCTTCAGGATAAGTGGGATATTTCACCGTCTCAATTTTCTCCTTGACTTTGTAGGAGGGGTAAAGGCCGGTACGTCCTAGCTTGCGGTTGATGCCTTTCGAGTAGCCATCCCAGTGGTTGCCAGCGACTCCGATAACATCTCCGGGCTCCAGGGGGATGTCCTCGTTGTTCCGTGCCTGGTGCGGATACACCGCAATCTGGTTATGGGCATTCTGACCTCCGAAGTAGTAGATGTCGTCCAGGGAGTAGAAGAAAGATGAGGCGTCTGGGTGGAGAGTCTGCATGATTTCGTAGGCCACTCGACAAACCTGGAATAGACATGCAAAAAAGCAGGTATTGTAGTTAGAGGATAGTTGTAGGTTTATGAATTGGGATGGGATCTTTTTTTTTAAACAAGTTTACAGCAGCAACCTTCATACATATGCCATATCAACACTATTTGATTAAGTATATGGATTTGCATATAATCAAATATACTTTTTAGCTTCAAACAAATTCAGAAAAACCACTAGAGGCTGGTTCCAGTGAAACCTCAGGATTTTGTTTAGCACAAACAAAATGAACATACAGCTAATTCATTTTTTTTTGGCTGATTTACTTGCCAGTGATGTATGACTTGATTGACAAGTGATTGACAGCTCACTAGTCCCGTTCAATTTTAAAATCAGTAATTCAGTCAATATTCAGAACACATGGGTAAAAGACAGTGTATTGCTTTCGTAGTGTCCCTACATGACATACCTATCCCCTACATGACATACCTTCCCCCTACATGAACCCTATCCCCTACATGACATCCCTATCCCCTACATGACATCCCTATCCCCTAACATGACATCCCTATCCCCTACATGACATCCCTACCCCTACATGACATCCATTTCCCTACATACATCCCCTATCCCCTACATGACATCCTATCCCTACATGACATCCCTATCCCTACAGACATCCTACCCTACATGACATCCCTATCCCCTACATGACATCCAATCCCTACATGACATCCCTATCCCCTACTCCTTCCCCTACATGACATCCCTCCCCTACATGACATCCCTATCCCCTACAATGACATCCCTATCCCCTACATGACATCCCTATCCCCTACATGACATCCCTATCCCCACATGACATCCTATCCCCCACATGACATCCCATCCCCTACATGACATCCCTCATCCCCTACATGACATCCCTCCCCTATGACATCCCTATCCCCTACATGACATCCCTATCCCCTACTTGACATCCCTATCCCCTACATGACATCCCCTATCCCCTACATGACATTCCTATCCCCTACATGACATCCCTATCCCCTACATGACATCCCTATCCACACATCATCCCTACATGACATCCCTATCCCCTACATGACATCCCTATCCCCTACATGACATCCCTATCCCCTAATGACATCCTATCCCCTACTACATCCCTATCCCCTACATGACATCCCTATCCCCCTAATGACATCCCTATCCCCTACATGACATCCCTATCCCCTACATGACATCCCTATCCCCTACATGACATCCCTATCCCCTACATGACATCCCTATCCCCTACATGACATCCCTATCCCCTACATTTGTTAAAGCAATACAAATAAATCATGGAGGTTATGTGCCCTAATGTGTCAGTATTTAAAGGTTTATTAGCCAACTTGCTAATTTGCCTGGTCAGTTATTAAGCATTCCAGTATTAACAAAATAAGAACAGTTCTTGTCATTTATCAAAATTTGTAGTAGTTAGTGAGGTCTTCAACTTCAATTAAAGAAGGGTATATTGATGCGTTAGCTTTCTGGCTAATTAGCCTGGTCTAAACCTTAATATGTATAGAAAAAACAACATCGGAAACACAAATGACACATGTATGTGTATGCGAACTTAATTCATATGAACAATAACTTGCTACAATCATTTATCAAAATATTCCTTAAGTAGCAAGGCAGCCAGAAACTAATGTAAACGCAATTTTGTAACTATAAACCGATACATTTTGTCCAATTTCAACCCCTTTGTTCAAATAATAATATATTCCATGGTTAATTGAAGCATGAACACTCTAAAATTGCAGGGAACACAATTACATATGTGCATTACGCTTGATTCTTTAAAATGTCTGGGCAATTTATTCCACATGGCCAAAGAAAAAAATGCTGCAAATTATGAGAATTACAGATTTTTTTTTTTTGTAGCTGGTTGGAGTGAAGCCCATTTCTTCTTTTGTTGTAACGCTCTTTCAAGAGGCACTTTGAGAGGCGACACGCTTGGAATAATAGAGATGCCATCGCAATCAAAAGCATAAAAGATCGGCTAACTTCCCTGAACACGTGCAGTAAAATCTACGCAATGGGGCCACATGCATCACAGCAGTTGTGGTTTTTTGCCTTGGGACTGTCACATGGTAATTGTGACATTGCCTGTAAAGACAAGTTTGAGCTTGGTGTCGCTGGTGTGGAAAGTGTCCCAGACTGTACTGTACTAAAATCCATTTGTTTGGCCAAAGTTGTTAAGCCAGAGATATGATGAAAGACAAGCAACACAACTTTAGCATGGTTTCTAACAACCATTAGTGCGTTTTTGTTGCCTTGAAACATGTGTCAAGAGTTTCAGTGGGAAAAACCCCAATGGTGGAAAAAACGCTATATTGTGTTTATCTTACTAAAAACGTACTGTCGCAAAAACATTATTTTGTGATAAGGTACAAGTATTTGAATTTGGTTTTATGCTTCCTGAATTATTCATTTTTTCCAGATGTATCTTTTATTGTTTTGTTGTACTGTTGGGAAAAAAAATAATTTCCATTGTTTGGACATATTATATATTTTCATTGCCTTAACCTAAATGTATGTTAAGGTTAAGCCGCCTCTGGGAATGTGAAGAATCTTTTTCAAAGAAATGAAACCAGTTCTACTATTGTATTGAGAGGTTGTGTTTTCATCTCTGTTATTCACAAAATACATTATTTTCAAAAGACAACACACCTGTGAGGAGAAGGTGCAGACCAGGAAGTCAGTCTGGGACAGGAAGTGGATATCCAGGATGACCCCTCGGAGGGAGTTCTCCGTGTAGCGGTTGTGCAATCCGGCTGACCACGAGATGGAGTTATCACTGATGAACTCATAGTCTGGATACCTATGACAACAAAGCTAGGTTTAATGTCAAACATAGAAAAGATAATGAATAAAACATCAAAATTAGTTAAAATGACCTCCTTTTGACAAGGTTTCTTTTGCTTGTCTCAATTGAAGATATTTTTGACTAGTTTGACTAGTGATATATTTAATTTAAGAATTATTTAGGCTTGGTAACTACTTCATTATGACCCTGCCCATAACGTCTCCAACACACTAGTCTACAACAAATAAAAACTAAATAGTAAAATTAAGTCAATTGAAAATAATGACTTCTCAAGCATCAGGTAATTTCAGTACATTGAGATATCCCCCCTAAAAGTACAAGCAGAGGTACTGACTTGGTCTTGGCCTCCTGTAGCAGAGAGGGGTCATCTGTTGCTAGGTAAACCCGTTTCTTGTCCACGTGACCACGGCGGGCTAAATGCTGGAACTGCTCCTCTACGTGAACCATGTACTCCTCAATGGGGTGGAAGGCCGCCTCAGTGCCCACCTTATCCGTCCTCCGCACATGCACGCTAAAAAAAAAGAAGGGAAAAAATATATCAATAAAGATGAAAGATCGACACCATATTGGATATTTCTTCTCCACCATTTTGGTGTTAGTCACAGGGCAAGACATTTCACCATAATGTCCTGCAATGTGATCAGGCTGTTGGAAAGGCTTATATTGGTGCACAATTTGGTAGGGGGTCCGCAACCTGTTTGTCTAGGTGTCATTGCTTTGAGAATGTTCCCCAGGATGGCATTAAACATATCCAAGAATAGATGTTTCTCGAGATGTCTTTGAGGAGTACTAATACATGTAGATGAATGAATGCGAGACATATAAATGTAATGCCATACAAACATTTTAGGCGAAGCAATAACATCTAGACAAGTACATCATGCCCTTATATTTGAATTCAAAAACAGTAAGTATTTAGCTTTATTTTGTCCTGAAAAAGAAAGAAGACAGAATCAAAAACGTACAATTGAAATATGTAAATATTGGATTTTTTTCTTTTGAAAAAAAAGAATGATTTTGTGGCCCGTAGCTGGAAAGGACAGAGTGAAATGGGGGATGAGAGGGAGAGGGGAGGACATGCAGTGCATCGTCGGAGTCGGGATTCGAACTCACGACACTGCGGCCGGCTGCATTTGGAGCGTGGCATACGTGTGCTGAGCCTCAACCTCAACGACCACCAGGCAGCACTATAAAGCACTTTTCTAAAAATCTAACTGCTTTACAGTCCATTGTAAACCCTTCCACATGCCCACATCCCACCCACATCCCACCCAACCACCCACACAACCGCCTGACCCATAGAACAAGACTCATAGACAGACACACACTAGAATACATGAGACTGAGTATAATATACTCAGTTGAGGAAGCACAATCAGAGGAGCTGTCTGCACCAGGAGAGTCGCCTGCAGCCACAGGACACAGACACAGGGCCCAAAGGAGAGATGAGGCCTCAAACCTCCACCAGGGGCCCAAGTGACACGCCCCGGCAGCCACAGCCGACCACCACTCCTGGTACAGAGGGCTCCACAGAGGAAACACTGGAGAACATAAAAGTGATACGGGATTAAAATAAGTACACACTAAAAATATGAGTTAAAGCTAAGAACTAGAATATAAAACAGCATCAATAAAATGGGGAAGAATAAAACTAGAACAGTAATAAATATAAAATAGTAAGCCTACAATGTAAAAACAGAATACATGAATTAATACAAATAAACGAATACATATTTAGATTATTATTATACCGATTCTCCCTGCATATAAAGCGCATACTTTTAATGATGAATTGTATTGTTATTTAATATGAAATAAATACAGACTCATTTGTGTCTGTGTAGCACCTCAAACACTTCCCATTCACAGTGCCTCATTTAGATACAGACTTTGGGCTTTCCTTTCCCCCCACGTGACACAGCATTCCTGCGGTTCAATGCGGCTTCGCGTTTTAAGCTGATCTGATGCTGAGCAGAGCAAAAATGTAAAGAAGAAACCCCATTCTTAACGTGTGAATAAGAATAGTCTGCATTTTTGTAGAGCGGATTAGCCAAGAGATTTACAAATGGATGTGAATTGAGAGAAACAAAGCAGAAAACAAATCAATATGCTAAAATGGATGGTCGTTTTGGGAAATCTAAAGCAAAAAGATGCATTTATTGAAAATGTTGTATGTAATGTCTTTATTTAGACTTTTACTGACAGAATAGAAACTGGCCTGGTATTGATGAGTATTGCATGCTGGGAGAAATCTTTTAATCTTTTGCCAAATAATATGAAAAAAAAAGGAAAAAAAAGGGAAAATCTGCAGCTTAGAGGATTTCAGTGAATAAAGCACAGATAGACACAAACAGAAGATTTAACAGAGAGCAAAACAAAGATTAGGCCAAAATAGGTAAAGGAGGCAAACACAACTTTGTCATACAAGTATTTATGAGATGAATAAACCAAACAAATTATATTCAGCTGTGAGACATGTAAACAAACTGGAAAAAATCTGTTGGTGGGGAACTATTAGATCGCTTTGCTGCAGCAGAATGCGGCGAAGATGACAGAAAGTCGTTTTTCCTGGTTTAATAATACATAGTTTAATATTGTAGTTTCTATATTAAACTTTGCAAACTTTTGGATTCTTTTTTGGACATGTTTTAACTATATACATGTTGAAATTAACAAGAGTTAGCAAATATATTTGTATGTTTGAAATGTTTCCTGTTTTATAATTTTTTTTAAAATAATCTGTGTGTCTGGCAAAATAAGGAGGTTAAATGTTAAATGTTAAACCTATAGGCTAAAACAAGTTGCAAATTCTCATTTAAAACACAGAAGAGCACTGGGTTGCTACATAGTGACATAATGCAGTGGAACCAACCTTTTTCAGTTCTTGAGAGTGGAACTAAATGTGCAGGACAATTCAAACATAAATAAAAAAATATTTATAACACAACACAACACATTTTTTTTTTATTTTTGGAAGAAACAATTTTCAGACTATGAGCTTCAACATAGTAAATTAGTGTTATGATTCTAGATAGATGACTTTAAATATGTTGTACCTGTCCCTTAAACTTTTCTTTTTTTCTTTTTTCATAGAACTAGTTGGCTTTAAAATGTTTTCGGAAGTCCAGACATATTTCTCACTTTCTAATGCAATTCTTAGAATTCCAATTATTCATTGGGGTGAGTTTATAAACACTTTTCACAACTTTCAGAACAACACCGTACTTCCTGGCCAAATAAAAACCCTTCATAATTTGAAACAGACATCACAGTGTCCTCACTTTTACAATAAATCTGCACTGGGGAAAGAAAGAGACTTTATTACATGAAAAACATTGTGTACAGCCCCTTTAAGACTAACTTAGCCATGGTACAATTAGTGCTGTCAATCGATTAAAATTGTAATCAGATCATTCACACTTTGGAAATGTGATTAATCACAAATAATCACAAAGTGCGCTTTTTATAATGTCATAATTTAAATGTCTATTTGGAAGTATTTACGCACATTCTCCTATTCATTTGTTCATTCATCTTCTACCGCTTTTCCAATTAGAGGTTGCGGGTGACTAGAGCCTATCCCAGTGACTTTGGGCCTTAGGCGGAGAACACGCTGGACAGGAGCCAGCTCATCGCAGGGTCCTCTTAATAAAATTAAATAATGTAATTATTTTACAAATCTATGTTCTTTTTATTTAAAATGCCAAACACACTCTTCTCAAATTCTTGTGAAATGATGTACGGTAATTATTTTATAAATCTACGATTTAAGTCTAGACTTTGTATTTCATGTTGGATCTGTGTGGTCACATGTTTAATATAAATGTACATGACAAAACGACAAGTTTAGTGGGTTAAAGACCCATAATAACAGTGTAACTGGCTCTTGTGGTGACAGATGAGCTGCTGGTGTGGGCCTGGGGGTCTACAGGTGATGTGCTGTAGTTTGGTGAAAAGTTTGGCCAATTTCACTCGATTCAGCGCTCACACTTGTTTCACTGTCGTCACAAAGCGCACACGGTTTAACTCCAAAACTCCGCCGGTCTTTGGTTTGATCTGTCGCTCTGCGCGCATAAACATCAGCGGCAGATCACTCAGCGGCTGATGTTGTCGAGCGCGAAGCGGCGGGGAATGGTGCGACTTTGCTTTGCCCCGCGGAAAGAACCAAAGAAGCTGCGGAGATCTGGAGTTGAACAACGTGTGCTCCGTGACAAAAATAAAACAGCAAGAGCTACAAGAGCAGAGCAGCACGAAGCAGAGTGAGCCGAACCTAAAGATTTAAAAGGATTTTGAACCGGAAAAAAAGGTTCAAGACCTGAAAATAGGTAAAAATTGCCACAAATCTGACCTTTTTAATGTAGGTCCCTGTCAGCCAAAGAGGAGCAGCTTGTTTCTATATTGCGCTCAATGGGAAAAACGCTTTCTGGACTGTTTTGTTTTTCTTCCGCTGTAGTACCAATGGACTGGCCACTGGGGCCGACTCACGACAGGTTTAAGATAGTAATACCCTGTCCACTTAATTTAATAGAGCCAAGCTGTGGTCAGACTGATTGATTTCATATGTAAAATCGACCATGTGACGTCAGCGCTGCTCTTCCTTGGCTCAGGTAGGCCTCCTTGTGCAGTCTAACAGAACGTGTGTTGGCCATCATGGTGATTAATCAGCGACAATATGTGATTAATGCGTCTATTTTCGGTGATAAATCGCATCAGTTACCGTGTTAACTTTGACAGCCCTAGTTACAATACAATAAATTCACGCATTGCATGTTTAACATCCATATGCCTTCTTGTAAGCGAAGGACACATTATTCACAAACGATTGCGACAAATTACAAACTTTTGCGTAACTTGTTGGCAACGTCATCAAAGGCAAGCTATATTTCCCCCTCGACAATGTGGTATTCCTTTATATTGGAGTAGTCTTTTTCTCACAACAGGAATCACACAGCCTGCACTTTCTGAATGGCTCTACCTGTGTGTGTCACTACTTTGTATTCTTCTGCCGTGGCCCATTCGGCGCGAATCTAGTGAAAAATCTCAGGTCAGGAGCGCCTTTGTGCTGGCCATCTTTTCCCTTTCAACCCTTCTCGAACGCTGCAGGGCTTGTCTGAACGCGAGTCTATACGGGATCTAATTTTAGTGTGTGCAGAAAAAGCATGCCATACGGGTCAATCATTGAACATAAAGGAGGCTGGATTCATTGTTTAACACATAAGGTTGAAGAAAAGAGTGTTAAGGCCAGGAAGAGGTTTTGACTTGAGGGATCCTGGCATTTTGAAAGGTTCCCCCATCTTCTTTCATGCCTATGACCTTTTGGTGCCTGTGAATATTCGTTGTTTTGGGGCTTTTCTTTGCCACTGCACTGAGGTTTTGCCAAAGCTAACACCTCGACAGTCAAGAAGGTTTTTAAACAGTGTTTCCATATTATTGTCGTTAGTGTTGCACTGATATGGAAATTTTAGGCCGATAACTGACAGTTTTTGTGTATTTTAAACACAACACAAACAATAAAAAAGATGACAGAAACATGGCTATAAACCAATCAATTGTCATTCTAAAATAATCAAATCTTTTTTTAAATGTGTAGACCCAATTAGAACACATATAATATTTGAAAATTATTTGAAAATGGACATATTTGACAGACTGTGGAGCAAATGGGATGCGTACTTTGGGCTCAGTGGGCCATGATTTTCAATTATTTTTTCTTCATTTATGAAAGTTGTTGGATGTCTGTTTATTTTGGTTTATGTCCCCCTCTCTGGTCGTGTTTTGTTCTCCTGTGCTTTTTTCTTTTGTTTTAAGTTTGAAAAAAATAGATAAATCAAATCAAATAAATATTATATATGATATATATATATATATATATATATATATATATATATATATATATATATATATATATATATATATATATATATATATATATATATATATATATATAGTATGTTTAGATATAGGGTGGACTATAGGCTATAGCATGATTATTCTTTTTTACAGTAAAATCCTGTTTTATTTGTATTATTTCTCAGACTAAAGTGTGTCTCTGAGCCCCTCCGGCCCCTGTTGCTCCGCCTCCTCCTCTAACAGCAGCAGCGACACTCAGCATTCTCTCTTCTTCTTAAAACCACTCACACTAAAGTTATCTGGCATAAACATGTCTAAACGGACCGTTTAGGTCTTGTCAAATAATGTCTGAAAGTCATACACCTTTCTAGAGCGTTTAAAGGTCTGTAACTTTGTCATTTCCGGGTCATTTGACTCAGAATATAGACTGAGTTAAAGTTCTGTTAGAATATAGCAGCAGAAAGCTTCTGTCCACGGAGCTGTCGCTTTCGACCTATTTCTGAAGGGACGGCAGAGTTAACTCTTTCATTAGCGTAACCATCGTGGACTGATATTGGTGCTTTTCGTTGAAACCAATAACACTCATGGACGTTAATATCGGCAAATACCGATACAGGGCCAACATATCGGTGTGGTCCTAATTGCTGTAAAAGTAAAAAACAAACAAACATTCAAAATGGTGTTGTGTGGCTATTGTAGGCTTTATTCATAACATATAGGGAAGATGCAAATGTTGAAGCAGTTAAAATATTCACTCGAGGCTAGTAACAATATTTAGTTTTGAAGATGGTAATTTTAGCAGTGATGAAAAAGTGATAAAGACAAGTCCAGTTAAAGTGGAAGGACTTTATTACTGTACATATTCTGAGCATTTCCTGGATGACCACCTATGACATGATTGGGGGAGGATGTCATAGGTGTCACATTCTGGAGAGGGAGATGGGCTAAAACATGCTTTGCTGAAACAAATCACAACTCAGATGTTTTTGATGAGGAAACAAGATTTTTACATCTGCACTTACATTTGCACAATACTGGCCTTCTGACTGTCAATCATTACAGTCTTATGAGGGAAAACCCATAAAGGGAAGATTGGAACTAGAGACCTGCAACGGACTGGCTTTTCCATCCTACTCCCGCCCGATCTGCGCTGCATGCTAACGTAATGGCTGCTGTATTTTAACATCAGCAGAATTGTACTTTTATGATCCAACTGTGATTTAGCTTGAAATACACAGAATCCACCAGAAAATGTCTTAAAGGAGGGTTTTCCTTCGAATTAACCTTGCCAGACGCTCCACACTATGACATGTTGCTCACTGTCTCTCTGACCTTCCTCTCACATCCTCCTCACTTTTTCTTAATCTGACACTAGACTACAGCGCCACTCCTCCTTCCCTCTCTCTCCTCCACTCCTCTGCACTTGTAGCCTGCAGCTCCGGCTCTCACACTCTCTCCTCCATGATTTGATTCATTTGCCCGTGTCTGGACCAAAGGGTGCACAGGGAGAGTCGCGGTGGGTGTAAAGAAAGCATGCATTACAGACATCAAACTGCCCCCGCTCCAAACGGACACTAGAGCTCAAAGTCAGTGATTCAGTTGACCAGTGCATTGTGGCTGTCAATCTATTTTGATTAAAGCTAAGAGAGCATTTGATTTTATGTTTGCACTATACGTGACCTGAATCATTTGCATTGCAGATGGACACTACAAGGCTAAGGCAATACTTACACAATATTTTAATATTACACACCTATATATATATTTATAACCGTATTTTGCGGACTATTTAGCCCCTACTTTTTTTCAGATGTTTTGAGCCATGCGGCTTATTTAGAGGCTGCGGCTTTTCTGTGTTTTTTTTTTTTCACCGCTAGGGGCGCACTAGCCGGAATTAGAATCAAAACTTAAGAAAAGTTAAGCAAAGAAACAGATGTTGCTTTTTTATTTCAGCTAGCAAATAGAACACGGACGACAAATTACCAACTATAAATTATTTTCAAATTCTTTGCCCCATCATTATGGAACCCAAACGAAGAAGTTCGTATGAAGCAAGTTTTAAGCTGAAGGCCATCGATCTTTGCTAGGAAACCCGCGCGGCTGCACGCAAGCTTAACATCAATGAATGTACGGTGAGACGCTGAGAGGGGACAGCGGGGAGAGCTCATGCGATGCCAAAAGTCAAGGAAAGAGTTCTGCGGCCTATACAAAAGGTGTATTGTATTATTATCGTTTTTTTTAAAATAGAGCAGATGCGGCTTTTTATAGGGGAGCGACTAAAAGTCCGGAAAATACGGTATATATATATATATATATATATATATATATATATATATATCTGGAATGTAGACTTATAACTTCCTACACTGTGATTTAAAAATGCTTTGGTCTACTTCAAATGTCACTCATCCAACTGAAGAGATGTGACTTTTAAACCTTGATTACATGCACCTGGATCTACTTCCTTCTAATGATGGGATCACGGTCCTCCTTACATAATCATATGAGTGATATTTCAGTTTTTACAAGAATTTAGCTTAAAACCTGCTGAGCTTACTGCAGAGCAATTCAAACGTTTTAAACAAAAACATGACTAATGCAACATTTACATTTGAACTTGAACAAAGCTGTATATATGGATCTTCTGAGTTCCAACATGAACATTTTCCACTGGAACCCCATTCCAACTGGGAATTCCCACTTGGAAAATCGGAACATTTCAGAGCCCAAGTTAAAAAATTGAACATGGCTGCGCTTTGCGTTTGGTGAAAGATAAACACCCGGAAGCTTCGTTGGTGACAGAACTTATAAACTTCGTGCTATTTTGCCTTTATTTGCTCTATACTGTCCACCTGCAGTGCATGAACCTGCTCCTGATTGTCTGCCCTTATGAATGCACAGTTATGCTAATGTTGCTAATGTAAACAAAAGTAAAAAGATTGTAGTATAAACTGGGAATATAACAATGTCTGGGTCTATCAATTAATTCAATGTATTTTTGTAAACGCCCAAAATGGTGGCCTCGAGGGGCGACAGTGAAAAACAGAAGAAAAACAGAATAAACAGTGTTCATAGGGACTTGGTAATGTCCCAGCAATTAACTTAAAAGGACCGATATTTTGGCTGATTTGAGCACTTTCCTTGTTTTCATTACTTGAGTCATTACTGTGATATATTGGTAATTGTTTTTCCGGCTTGACAACTGCAACACAGAAACTTAATGTCACTCGGAGGTCCGATTTCCGACCTCCAAGGACGACTGGAATGCATTATAAGGACTGAAACAGAGCAAAGGATTATGGTAAATTGTTTCTTCCTTTTTACTTGCCAAATCAGCCAAGACTCTACATGTCCCAATTGATCGAGACGGCAATGCATCATAGTGCGTTTGTTTATTTCAAATGGGAAATACAACTTTGTGAGTCTTAATGGATATTGTTGACACAGCACAGCCTGAGAAAAGTAAATGGATTGTTCCATTTGTGGGGAAATACAGTAGGCAGTGCTAGCATTGCGGTAGCATGTTCTCATTGCCAAAATTGTTACATCTCCAGTGACTTCAGACAATGTGGGTGAGGTGTTTTGCCCAAGGACACAAAGGTCCTTATTATTATATGCATGAACTTTAAAATTGCCACATTTCCATGGTAATTGTCCATTCATTATTCAGTCAATTGGAGAGGTAAGATGGTCCTTATACTTATTGTATAATACAGATGAACACATATAGATAGAACTGCCTTGAAAATAAAATAGAGGAAAATGCTCAGAGTATAGCCTGAGAAGAAAGGAAATGCGATGTTGTGTGGTTACCGTGGAAACACAAATGGTAGCCATACTTCCTCCCGTGAGTGGTGCAAGGAGGAGAGAGAAGGAGTGAGAAGAGAGGATGGAGAGAGCTGATAACTGATAACTGTGCATACATTATTCAACTCAAATAGCTCTTCAATTGGCTTTTCTTGAAACGTTTATAACGTGAAATTGAAGTTCTATCAACAACTAACACTTGACATTTTGGAATTTCCCAAACATTTTTGTATGCAGGGAGGTCTATATGCATGTATGCATAATGAATAATTATGACTTATATACTTTTCCAAGGCGAGGATTCTAGTGAAGACAATGATCAGATACAGCACATTCCCATGCTTAGTTGGTACAGTAATAAAATAGTTCAATTTCAGTAGAATCCAAAACACAGAAAATACCACCATGATAATAAAAATCTATTTAGACTATATAGAGGTACGTTGAAATTTTAAGTATCGGACCTTAAAACCCAACATGACCTAGTATAAAATCCCAAACTGTCCCAAAATAGAACCAACTACCAGCTCAAGCAGTTTCAAGCCTACCTTTATGTTTAAATCTAAAAAAAAGCAAAGAAAAAGTCAGCTGGAAAAACCATAACATCTCACACTCTCTCTTCTCTCATCAGCGAGATATCCATTTGGAGTTGGCCGATTAATCAACCAGAAATAGAACTAGACACATGAATATTTCCATATGATCTTATACTAGTTCTAATGATAGATCAAGATCATGCTAAAACCATTCAGGAAAGGTTCAACTTTGTCCTATTTATATGTTTTGCTTTTTCAGTATTGATAATTGCCCTACCTTTAAATTACATTGAATCAGCGCAGCACCTGATTTTGTCATTCTTTCTGTATGGAATCCGAGGAAATGCTTAATGGCCTGCCATTCTCCGAACACAATTCAATTTTTCCTTTGCAAGTTATGATATCCATTGCAAAATGATTAAGTCAGTAAAATCATACACTCATTTCATCTTGCCCAAATCCACCCCAAGTGCCCTATCCATCCATCCTGTCTACTCTTCCAGCCTCTGGCTTTTATTCCACATATATGCCCTCTCCCCACTGCACTGATACGAGCACACAGGCACTTTGTTGCAACATCAGTGTGCCGCGGACTGGATCTGTCGAGACCCTGGCAGGGCAAGAGCAGACAAGAAGAAAAAAGGAGAAAAGGGGGAGGAAAAAAATAACTTTGTTCCATCCAGCGATTCATTTCAATAAGCTGGTTCCCAGTGGAGCAGCAGAAGGATGGAGAGAGGAGGAGATGGTAATGCATGAGAAGGAAGCATTAGAAGAGCCAGGAATGGCGAGGGAAAGGCTGGGAACGTGTGGAGAGGAGGCAGTCACGAGTAGAAAAATGGTGAAAAATCGAGAGATGGGGGCGGCGCAGAAGGCTGGAGTTTTAACATAACTTTAAAGGGATGCATAAAGTAGGTTAGCTTTTTATTACGCAAAACTGCTGCTTCAACAACTTATTTTGCGCTAAAGAAATTTGAAAAAAATAGTCCAATTTAAAAATAATTCAGTCAAATTTGTCCTCTCTACAAGCTCAACAATTTCAACTTAAGCAGCTCATTGGGGAAAAATAAATGAAGACAACCTAAATAGGGCGGATTGTAGCCTTTAATTTCCATCTGTTATTCCGCATTTAGTCTCACACACTCATTCATACACCAGTGTACATGGATACTGGAGGCAAGGTGGGTGAATTGTCTTGCCCAAGAACACAGACCGTATGCACTACAGCCACTGCTCATTTCATCTTTCTGTATGTTATATGGTAAATAAACCAGAGCCTTACTTACACCCTATCCCCGCTGGCTTTAGGCAGGATGGAAAACACAGTCCCTGCGACGATGGGGAAAAGTGGCAGAGGACTCTGCAATTTATAGTCACTGCCCTCACCAAATCGGAAAAGTTTGCACACTTTGGGGTTCATTTGAATGTCTGTCAAAAAGGATGAATGTCCAAAGGTTGGTTTTGTTCAGATCAAAGTTATTGTGATGCAGCCACTAAGTGCTCTAAGATAATAACATACTTTCAAGTTGGTTGGAGTGCTCTAACCACTGAGCCATTTCTTTATTTTCTTGATATTAGAACGTTGCAATATTGGTTGAAATATTTCCTGGCACCCGGTTATGTAATAAAATAAATAATACACTTAAAAGTGTATGTGAACTAAAACGTGTTCCAGTAGTGACACATACTACATATAACTCCAAAAAATTAAATGGTAAAAATTACTGGTGTTTTTATATAGTATTGAAAGGAACCGTATGTAAGATTGATTTTAAATTCCATAAACAAGACCAACCTGTGCCCCCAGATACTGTACGAGGGAACCATCACGCAGCTACTGATACTGACAATAGTGAGAACAATTGTAATGTTGTTATATTCTTAATTACAAAAACATTGGACGTGAAGGCCAAGTTGTTGATATTATAATTTTGTGTCTTAGTTCTCAAGATGAATATCCAATCAGAAAGCAGAATGAGGCCTCTCATTTGGGTTGCAGTTTCAGTGCTGAAATCCAGTTGGTTAGGTTTGTTGTGTCCTCTCTAAGCAGGTTGCGGCCCTGGCAACCAAGGATCAGTCACGGTTCCTTTAAAAACAGTTTTAGCCAAAGAGTAAAATTAATAGATCCTGTAAATTCTAAAAGCATTTATTTCTTTATGTAAATCTTTAGTTTTGAAATGATACCCTTTCTGCTCATTTCAGAACTGAACAGCACTGCAAACATTTGTCTATGTGAGAGTTACTGTTACAGGTTACGGTTGTTTCCATGTATGATTTGCTTTGTCGTATAGCAACAAAAATCAGGGCCATCCAAAACTGCCAAAACTTTCACACAATTGCAAAAAGCAAAACACTGAGGTCATGTCCTGTTAATTTCTGAGAACTACATCATTTGATATAGATATTTTGGTAACTATGCACTATTAAATTGGCCTACCTATTGTATTGCATTTTGGGAGAACATTCATAGCCAGAAGTCAATTTTGGATTAAGGCCGCCTAACACTGGCATCGGCTAAAGGCGTGCGCATTCAGCCTATTGTATCGCGTATACAACATATAACACAAGCTTTGAGTAAAAAATAGCGTTGTTATTTATAGTGTTGTGTTACATTGAGCAAACAGATGGTAAGATGAAGGAAAAAACTGTCAAGAACAATTCCTTTGAATCCAAAGTACACTCTGAAGGCATAGACTCCCAAATGAGGAGGCCTTGTGAGAGCTGAGTGCACTAATGAGCACTTTTCAATTAAGTATCACACGGCTATAGCGTGCCCAAAGCTTCAACTCTCGAGGGACGAAACAAGGCATCCAAAATCAAAGCCAACTGTAAAGTCAAACTACATGTCAAAATAAATTAAAAAAGGGCTAGTTTTGGCTAGAGGAGGTAAAGGGCAAGTATCTCAGGGTTCATGAGTTCAGGGTTCGAAGGTGCCAGGGTCAAACCCTTCCAGAACACGACCTTGAGGAAGTACTCTGGACATATCACACCTGCAGGAGGCCTTAAGTGGACCAAAGACTGTTGGTTTCCTCCAGAATAGGGTTTGGTAACAATAACATAGAACAATGCTGAAGAGTTCGAATCCCGACTCCCACGTGCATCCTCCCTTCTCTCTCAGCCCCCATTTCACGCTATCTTTCCAGTCTAATAGAGCCTCCGGGCCAAAAAAAAAAAAAAAAAACAGAAATCAAAAAAAAAAAAAAAAAGAATAATGCTGAAGAGGAAAGATGTTGGATCCAGATTCTAACTGTGGAAGCCAGTTTTCATCTATACTGGATTTACAATGCAGTGGTTCCCAAAGTTGGGTCGCGAGACGTGAGCTGGGGGTCCAAGATGACTGAGAAGACATTGATTTTTACAATGATGTCACTGTATTTAATGCATTTTTAATTTAAAACAATATATTGTAGTGGAATGGGCTCAAAAAACTTAATGATGATCACAGATGACAATTTAATTCATCCGTGGGGGTCCCGGCTCGGTTGCAGTGGGGGTCTCAGCCTGAAAAGTTTGGGAACCCCTGCTCTAGTGCACATATGTTGTAATTATCATCATCTAGAATAATAAAATCAAGAAGAAAAAAAAAGCTAAATTGTTGCTTGGAGACTGAGTAAAATCTAACTTTTCTGGCATTTTTGAAGGTACCAATCCACTTCATACCCCTTTTTCCACGAAGCGGGTTCTGGTACCAGCCATTTTCTTGCTCAGTATCATCATGCTATAGTAAACAAGGTCATTGTTGAATACAGAATACTTAAACGCTAAGTCTAATATTTAGCATCTTAATATCTACATTGGTGTACATTAGGCTAGTTTATGAGGTATGACAACATAATCCCGAGCTCTTTTAATAAAGGTCTAAACTATAGGTCTAGTCCTTGACTACATCCAAATCTGGACAAACCCGGAGCTAACATGTGTCTAAAAGAAGCGTGCATTTGACCCTAGATATAATTACTAAGACAAAATGTAAAACTAAACTGAACAGGGCCTAAACAAGAAGTAAACCAGCTTTATTGGTAACACATGGACTTGAACTACATCAAAAAATGTCTACAGTTTATCGTGGAATAAAGCATCTCTCATAAACCTGAACTTTACCCGGTATAAAGGGTTAGAACTAAAATGGGTATCAGTGACCTCAATAGTTAAAAGCTCTATGCCAGAGCCTGGTGGAAAAGTGGTGGGGAGTGGTGTCTCCACTTACCCGATGATGGGATGCTTGAAGCCCAGTTTGGCCGTGGTCTGCTGGATCTCCTTCTCTAGCCAGGCTTGGGGTCGGACCAGGTACTTGACAAACTGTGAGACCCACCAAACAGAGGGGTCGCCATGGAGCCTATGTAGTCGAGGGGCCAGGTCCTCGGGGATGGCCAAGGGCAGGTATGGCGGGCGAGGGTGTAGACTGTCCACGATGGGCAGCTCCACCACCTGGACGTCCTTGTCATGGGCTTCTCCTAGAAGGGAATATGAAGTTAGTATTTTACATCCATCAAAACAATTATTTCTGATATTTGTAGTGATTATACATTGACATTATTGAAGAAAAAGCCAAAGCTTCTCTATCAAGCTACCACATTAGCTTTCCTTCCAAGTAGGGATGGTCGGATTTTTTTCAGCCGTTACAGTTTATTATATTTAATTATATATGTATGTTATTGTTAAGTATAACGAAAAAATGTATCAAGGAGATAATATAATTTGGTGTTTGTTTATGATGATTGTGTAAGCATACAGACACTTTTTCACAGTCGTCTAAAAACACATCTGAGGACAAACAGGGAATGAGGCAAACGCACAGGGAGAAGGAGGCAACTTTGACCGATACCAATACTTAATACAGAACAACAATACAAATGTGTATCTGCTGACATTGATACCACTGATGTACTGTCCATCTCCATTAACAACAACAAAATTGAAACACAAAGCCAAAGTGAAATGTCCTACTGAGAAGATTGCACATGGTATTCTACCATCAGCTGTAAAGTAAAAGTAACCTTATTTTGTATAGAACTAACAATGAGCTAAGGGAAGTTTAGAAGGTGGAAGTGACATGACTTAAAGGTCAAATTTCAATAAGCCAAGTCACAGGATAGTGTACTATAGGGGCTTTAAACTGGTGCCCTTGTGCAACTGCCTACGGACTCTTGTATGGAGGACAAAAGGACATACTACTGTGTACAAAACACTAAAGAGGAACAAACAACCACAGACACAACATTTACTTTAACCTTATCCTGTGGCACATCAATATTTAGCAACAAAATGTGCAACTGTTTTTTAATTGACAAAGTAATGCCACTTTTTAGCAGACGATTGACATTTTAAATGCACAGCTTGTTCAAATTTGTTTAGGTTACTAATTTGCCAAGACCATTGTTTATTTGACATGGCCACCCACAATACAGGCAAAACATAAAACCACTTTTACTATTCATGCCTCGATATACAAACAGCCAAATTCTCAGAGGGCCAATATTGTATTTTATGATTCATAAACAACTCTCCAGGTCTCCATTGTTGCCCTCTCCGTAAGACCGAAAGCCCCATGCTCGTCCTTGCTCGGAGGCCAAGTTGTCAGCCTCTCAACCTGAAGGCTGAGCTGCGCCGCAGGGGCGGAGCCGGACACTGGCAGGGGGGTATGGGGGGTCATGAAGCCGCTCCCCTTTTAAGCACTCCAAGTCTTGGTAAAAATATGGGAACTGGATCGAACAGTAGCCATTTTGAAGGTTATCTATCTGTAAACAAAAGGAGTTGCTAAACAAGGCTGTGCTTAGGAATTACAAGGTTTTCAAATTTGAAAAAAAAAAAAAAAAGAAAATACAAAATTTATGTAAAAAAACCCCAAAACAAAACACACTGAGCTAATCTCAACCCACCAGAAAGGGATAGCGCTGGCAGACTTGAGATCACATTCAGTCCTAAAATCCATTTGCTTTGTTGCTAGGATAATGCTTGCTAGCCAGAACAAAGCCAGGGGTTTTATTGACTGTGTGCAGAATGAAATCAAAAATAAGCCAATGTAAGCAAGCACACATGGTTTTTGGTTTCAACTCGCAAAAAAGAGTGTTATTGTGTCATCTACGTGTCATGATACGTTTCCCCTGGTACTGTAGTTTACACGCTATTAAAAAAAAATATATATATATATTAAAATTGGCAAATCCTCCTACTCCTACTACTCCTACTCCTACTACTGATGCGGTGCAAATACGGGGAAGGAATTTCAGATCTTAGTGGGGTAAACTATGGTTAATTTTTATAAGAATGTAATGGTTTTTTTTTATTGCCTGGGTAACTAGATGTGAAACAGTGGGTACATATACATAGCTAGAAAAAAAATGAATCAATAAAATGATAAGATGAAGCACCTAGTGAAAGCTGACATTTTGAGAAACTGTTTAATACATTTTAAAATAACTATAACTCTAAATTTGAATTATAAAGAAATTGGATTAGAATCAGAAAGGCTTATTGCCATTGTCAATGAACAGAATTCACAAACATAGGAACTTGCAACATAAAACACTGATCAATAATAAAAACAACATATATGAAATCAAAAGGGCATGCATTAAGAGACAATTTAAATTTACTATAGTACAAAATAAAAATAGGCTTTACTATGTACACATAGTAAGTAAGTATTGCATTTCAATAATCTGATGACTAAACTACAGAAAGCAGATAATCAGATTTTCAGTGTGCATGAACAGCCCAGTGATAAAAAGGTATAGATATTAGCTCATCCAGATTTTTTTATTTCTATACGTGGGTTTCAGAATGGCAAGAAATTAGGTCTGTTGCCATAGCGATTAACAGTATAAATAGTATATATATATATATATATATATATATATATATATATATATATATATATATATATATATATATATATTCTTTTGAATAGGAGAAAGTCCTCCAACTGCTGAATACAACAGGATGCTGAAACCAATGAATATGTACCAATCTTATGAACCAAGTCCCTGGATAGTTGAGATGAGAAGTACCAAGCTGGTCGTTTGGTTCACAGATATATTTATTGCCTCTGCATCAAACCCAATTCTTCAACGCTGCAGACAGTAAAGCACTCATGGAACCTTGTCCGGATATTGAGCTTAGGTTCACGATAAGGAGCACCTAGCTCGGGGAGAACACCAGAGAAACTACGCTATAATCAAACCAGCAACCTTCTACGTTTGAACTACTTTGCCACCATATCGCAACCGCTGAAGGGAAAATTCAAATTTATAAAATCAATTTCGGTTTCCAGTCAAATCTGGGACACATCTTATTTTGAATTTACATAAGGATTACAGACTGATGCTAATATAGTCACAAACTCATCTACTATACATCATAATAAATTGCATAATGAGTGAGTTAAAATGGTCTATTCAGAATATCTTTATAAAAAGCAAAAGAGAAAATAAATAAATAAATTAACACATAAGCTAGTGTGTGCCTGCGGATGGCTCGGAATATAAATCGCTAAAGGCATTAAATATTGAGCTGAAAAAATATATTCCCAGGCCTGTTTTATATAACGGCAATGCCATGGATCGCATAATGGAGAAATGGTCTCGAAATTATGAATATGGTCCGTGTCTTCATCGCACTAATTAGATCAAAATCTCAGTCAAGTCCAAAGTGGGAGATGCGCATGTATTTCCTGCACGTGGCACGGCTCAGACGGTGTGGATGTCAAGCAGAATAGCAAATAAAGCATGATATGTAGTGATCGCGATGAATAATGGATGAGATTTTAGCAACAAGAGAAGCCACAGTGACAAACTAAGCAGTGGGCCCAAGCATTCAGAATATACAGTTTAACAAGTCTGCAATGATAGCTTCTACTACTACTACGACTTCTTCAGTTATTATCACTACTACTAATTTTAATACGTTACTACTACTACCACCACTACTAATACTATTACTGTTACAAACAGCATTAAGGCCAACAGATTCTTCTATTGTGACAGTGTTCCTGCAAATTACTACTCCGCCATGTCCCTTATAGCGCTATTACTACAATTTACTTTACATAACAACCACTACTACTACTACTACTACTACTACTAACCGTTTCTACAATAGCAACTTCTAAATCTTATGTGTTCCATAAGATGTGCGACGATGTTCCTCCGCCTTTTGCTTTTCCTGGCTATGAATTACACCTGTAACCATGGTTTTACAAATTACTGCTACTACAACAAATGTTTTTTGTGACACTAACTACAACTACCACTACTACCAATACTACAACTACAACTACTACTAACACAACAACTAGAAATCATCAACATCTAAAAAGGTACTGAGTTTGCAAAATTGGACTGAGAAAATGTAACTAATACTCCAGTCCTTACTACTTATTCTTACTTACTACCACCACCCCCACTACAAGTTAATACTTAAAATACACATGACAGGTTATACCACACATTATCAAAAATATATATATTAACATGATTATATTTCTGATTTTTAAAGCTATTGTTTTTTGTTTGTTTTTCCCCCCCAAATATGACAAAATATCTTCAAACAAATATGAACTACTTGGAACTGAGTCAAATTTAGTAAATAAACCAAAATGTGTTCAAGCTTCTCAAATCAAGATACCAAATAAAATAAAGTAAATCAGCAAAGTCAAATTTTTCAGAGCATTTGACCAGGAATGTTGGCTTCTTCAACCATCTTCAATCCAACAATACATTTAATTGAATATCCCTTTTGACTTGATGAAGTTAGAGTGGTCCTTTTGTAGTGCTTAAAATGCAACATCGACCTGCTTTGGAATTCTCTCATAAGAATGTATTATCAGAAGAGAGAAGCTCAAAAGACTACACCCTTCTCTCCATCAAATGAGCACTTTGATCAGCAGACTATTGTTCCACATGAAGACGACGTTTCCCCCTCTGAAGCCGAGCACGGCTGCAAAAATGCCCCGCTCGCTAAAGCCTGGCCAGAACGTGGAGCCTAAATTGGCAACAAACTACTGCCAGAGACAAACAGGGAGAAGATGGCAGCAAGCTAGAACTGTGGTGCGGTTGAAATGCCAAATCAACATTAAATTATTCTGTCTCAACTTTTAATTTTCATTTACGAGAAGAGATGGGAGATATTGGCAAAAATGAAAATCTCACCATAGATGTTCTACCATTCTTTATTTTGACAGAGCTTTTTTAGTTGGATTTTGATAGTTTGGTAACACAGTATAATAACTACACTTTTAATAGCTTTAATAAAACATGAACACTTAATTAATACTCTAACTCCTAACCAATAAACATTTTTTTCATTAGGAATTATGTCTTCATGTTATGTTCATGCTTTATTAAAGTTTATTAAGGTAGTTATTATACAGTGGTAAAATAGTTGACATAGGTGACATATTGCAGGTCAATTCATATTATTTCTCTAGACTTAGTATGACTACTAAGTGACTAGTCATAACTTGTGATTTTTTAGTTTATTATTATTGTAAGGGGAAAGACAATAGACAAAGTCTCTTATCTCACGAGAGACTTATTGGTATTGAGTATCCAAAAACGTAACCCAATTGAGAGTACACGTTTAAAGTTTTTTGTGCAAAAACTCTTACATCGACCATTTGTCTCATGAGTTATTAGAAGCAATATTAGTAGCAATAAGTTCCATATACTTCCACCTCTGAGTGTACAGCAAGTAACACCTGGCAAAGAAAGATACTGAATTCACTTACAGAGCAATTCAATACTGAAATTCATTTTTATCAGTGGGGCATTTAGTGCGGGAATCGAACCCAGGGTTTTCATAGCGTGAAGCTAACGACTTAACAGCTGTGCCACCATTCACCCAAACTTCCATCCCTGTAGCGTTTTCGTACACATTGCTAATTGCTTTTACCATTAATCAAATCTTAAATCCTCGTTAGATTCATGCGGGCAAAACACCAAATGACATTGTGTGTAATTGCATACATCTATTTTAATATCGACTCTCTGCTGTTTCATTTTCTCATTTCCAATTTACAACATTGGGGAGCTGCTTGGCCTCATAACTACTCCATTTCTGCTTTGATTTCCTCCCCCCCGAGCTATACGTTCCAGTGGATGACATTGTGAGTGGTGGATATAGTGCACCTCTCGTATCTGACCTCCTGGGGGAGACCCTTATGAGAGAGACAGACACCGACACGGCCAAGGAGGACAGCAATTTGCACAATAAAAACACCAACATAAGAACCAATCAATATAGAGCTTGACGCTGTATTCACATGAGTAATGTAACATCCTGATTTTAGCATATGAACTACAGAGAGATAATTCATATATGGTTTGAAAAAGACTTTGTGTACTTTGATATTGCATGCATTTATCCAACTAGCTTTCATTTCAGGTGTCAGAGATGATATTTTCCAGACACATACATGATTTGATGTAACATTATAGGAAATATGAAGGCTAGGGAGTTGAAAGTACTTGAAAGACTGAATTGACAAACGCTGCTTGTACATCCCACAAAGGAGTAGCTAGCAGTTTCTTAGCAGTCAACACATCCAACCACTAAGGCACATAAAAGGCCAGTTTGAGGCTAATTGACTGGATATTAAATGCATATCCAGACTAATCCAGCGTTTGCATTTCTCTGTGGCTCAGGAGCCTGGGAGGATGTTGTTGCCCACATTGTTAACACAACAGGCATGACCGCAGCATTAGCTACAGCTGAGGGTTAGCGGTGCTGTTCTGCGTATTACAAGTCTATGTTAGGATGGTGTAGGAATGATAAAAAATGCAAAGGGTAGGAGGAATGTTTTATGCATTTGGTATTTAGGGAAGATGCAATACCAATACAATAAACTACTACTACTGGAATTGTTAAATCATTGCAGACTGGAAATCAATCAAAAAAAAAATTTCACTGCTGATGCCAATACCGCCAGTAAGCCCTGCCGATATATTAGGTCCAATATGTTGGGCCGATTGATACTTTTCCCCAAATACCTTAATTGAAATTGCGAAACAATTAATTTTACTCTTTACAACAAACAGATAAAGTCAGAACACATCTAACCCTCCATTTTGCGCCGAATGCGCATCGACTTGGAGATGCAAGTGGACAAAAAAAAGGAAGCTTGTGTTCCCAAGTGATGCATCGCCTCACTCTGCTCCGACATGAGCCTCCTGTCACTGAGCACTAACTCGATTGTGGTCACTGAACTCACAGTTCCGTGGGAGGAAAGGCTTGCGGTAGCCCATGAGCTAAAGAAGTCCAAGTATCAGGACATCACAGATGAAGCCCTTTCCAGAGGGTGGAATGCAGCCCTGTTTCTCATTGAAGTGGGTTGTCATTCTCTCCAAAGTATTGGCCTAGAACCCAGGCAGATGACGAGGGCCTTAGCAGAGAGCTGAGAGCTGAGAGTTCAAGGTGGCTGAGGCTGACAAAAGATGTGAGTTGGAACCCTTCTGCAGGTGAAGCTTAGTCTTTGCTGCCCCACTCAGGTGAAGCGTACAGGTTAAGGGGCGAAATGTTGGGCTCCGGAGATGCCTGCTGTAGAAGACGCAGAAGGGTCTCTCCACAAAGCCACAAGCAGCATTGTTTCATCAATAAATGTGCAACATATCTAAATTGCTAGAGTGCTTGCTGCATGTAGCATAGCATCCTTGGTGTTTATTTCACATGACCAGTGCAAACCAATAAGAGCTGCATGATCATATTTTGTTCAAAAGTGTTTAAATAGCCTATAGTTAAATGTCTTTCCTTTAGTCAGGTGGAGAGCCAAACCAATAGTTAAAGCCATTTTAACATGCACATGCATTTACTTTTATATATATTATGTCTTATTACTATTACTGACATATTTTATACTAAAAATAAGATTAATAATAAAATACATTAAAAAAAAATCGTATTTATTTCGATGCATCCTCACTGTGAATGGACACAATTAATTGGCTACATACTGTCTGGATATTTTATAATTTTTTATTATATTTTATTATTGTTACCATTATTATATTATTCTGCTGTTGTTGTATTATATTGGTATGAGAACAGTACACTGTATAGTTTAAACAAATAGGATGATTGCAGTATTTGCTACAGCAAATGAGGGGAAATGGCCGGAGCAACAGTCCCTTTTCTCCACACAGCCACAAAGACCCAGTGTAAAGCACTGTTTGAGTTCTGTTTGTATTTTGGAGGCTTTAAACTTTGTAGACACTTTAGTCCGTGTGTTAAATAGAGTACTCGCGGCAGAAATCTTTCCTATGTGCTCCAGTGTGCGTGCAGGGTTTCAAAGCTAATGTTAGCCCCACTGCTAGTGCTTCCTCAGAAGAGGGTGAATGGTTCAGAGGAAAACATAGCAGACTGCTGAATGTCTTCCTGGTTAAACACACTCACAAGTATCCAGCATTCAAAGGAGACCTTCAAAGTCTATATGCACAAGATGTAAAGGGACCTTAAAGGGACAGTTGTGACAAGCCATTTTTATGCACCGGAGCAACAATATGGATCTATAGGAGCCCGGGATGGTGAGACTGGGGCCCGACGTTAGATAACGGGGAAGGACACTTGAAAGGCAGCGGAATGAGACGGGGCCAACGTCGTGAAGATAAGAAAGAGGGGAGCCCAGGAGAGAGCCAGTCAAATGAACCGATATGAGGAAAATGAAGAGAGGAAAGTGCGAGAGGAAAAGGAGTGAGCAACAAGAGAGAGAGGAAGGGAGAGAGAGAGAAAGAGAGAAAAAGAGAGACTTAAGATGGAAGGGAGGAAGAGATGGTAGGGAGAAGGAAGGAGAGGGTTAGAGTAGAGAAAGAGAGAGCAAGAAATAAAAGGAGACTGAAGAAAAAAAGAATAGAAAAGGGGAGGAGGGGGAGAAATAAGGAAGAGAAAAAAGAAAGATTGAATGAAAAGAAAAATTGAGCAGGAAGAGAGAAGAGAGGAATTGCGGAAGAGGGAGAGCAAGAGGGAGAGCAAAAGAGGAAGAGATGATTGAGAGAAGGAGGGAAAAGGGGGGTGGGGACAGAGAGAGAGTGAGGGAGGGAGAAAAGGAAAGAAAACGAGAACAAAGAGAGAGAGCAGGAAGAGGGAGGAGAGAAAGGGAGAGGTAGATGAGAAAAAGTACAAAAACAAGAGCGAAAGAAAAAAATAGAGGGGGGAGGAAGGCTAGAGAGAAGAGAGGGGGACAGAGGGGGAGCGAGTGAGGGAGGGAGAGAAAGAAGGGAGTGATGGGAGTGGTAGAGAGACATATGACAGATGGGAGAGAGAGCGAGTGAGTCAGAATCCACTGCTTTCAAATACGAGGAACATCACAGATATTTCTATTAAGGCTGCATTTAGAAAACAGAAAAGAGTCCCCCTAGTGAGGTCCCGCACGGCAAGTCCTAGAACTAAATAAAAACATATATATATTTCACCTATGTCTGTTGAACAATGATCTCCAGGGGACTGCTGAGGAACCCAAATGCATTCTGGGATATAAATAGTCTTAGACACTGCTCCTGGTGCCACTGGGCTTCCCTCAAGTTGCTCTAACAAGACAGAAGACGCCTCATATACCCGCAGTACTACAAAATACTTCAACTCTCATAGATGTGTGAACAAATGTACTCAAGAGCATATGATGAAATCCACTTCACGTGTTGTGCCTGAATCTTGGTGAGGGGTTGATGGGGGGGAAATGATGGTATCTAGAGTGAACACACCATACACATAAAAACTCCACGCAGAGTCAAGAATTACTGCTACTCTAAGTGCGAAACATCTTCTTTGCTACTGCTACTTGTGCTTCTACGAGGAGATCATCTGGCTCAAATCCATATTGCACTTCACATGATGAGGTTCTTAAAGTGTGTCGATTATTCATTCACTCCACATGGCTGAAGTAAACCATGTATGGGACATGTAGGCGTATAGACAGGATAGAGTGGGATTCATACTGTCAGGAGTCCCTTTACGTGACCGCTCAATTACTGTTATTATTGTGACTGCACACGCTGCACCACATGCAGTTGTTATCGTCTGGGATCTTTCATTTGTCATTAAACTTTTCTTACATGGAGACAAACAGGTCACAGTGGGAATGCATGTTTTTCCTAGCACAACGATCTTGAGATGGGTCCCCCACTGCTCCTGACAGTTGCCCCAGCCGCATTGAAGGATGGGTCAAATGCAGAGGACACATTTCACTATAGGGACAATAAAGTGTACCATTAGGAACATTAATCTAGACTTAACGGTTAAAAAGATATCTGCGTTTGCTCATAAACTGGGTATCAATTTAACTGTATTATTATTTGATTTCAGAATATATGTTTTACACATAAACCAAATAATTTTATACATTTTCAGAAAATATTCACATTTTAGTCATAATTCATGCTGTTGCTTTGCTTTGAACAGAGACAACCCCAGAACTGGAGCTGAACCAGCAGAAGGCAGCATACCATGACTTAAAAGTGCATCTATTAAAGAGATCAGTGGGAGAGGGGAGTAACCCAGCTGAGGGTCACTCGAGTGGGTTGCGCATCATTGCAGCGTTTGTTGCCACATAAATTGCCTGCCAAAAAGGTTTATATGAAATGGTATCATCCAGTACACAGCCAAAGCTAATGTGAAACCTAAAAATACTTGAACTACAAGGTACACAATAAGAGGACTGAGTGGGCATCACTGTCACTGACCTAAATTGGTTCAGGTCCTATCTAGAAGAAAGTACTTTTTAAGATTGTTACTGTATCTCAGACCACATGGCCTTGATCTTAATCCTGGGACCTCTTTTATTCAACCTCTACATGCTGCCATTAAGGCAGCTGATACGCAATGGAGGTGTGTCTTATCACAATTACGCAGATGACACTCAGATCTATGTCTCACTGACTGCAAGTGAATATGGACCAGTGCATTCACTGTGTTTGGATGCAGATCAACTTCCTCCAGCTAAACTCAGACAAGGAGGAAGTCACACTTTTCAGGCCAGACAAACAAATAGAAAGTGTTAGTAATTACCTCCAGTCTTTTTATGTGTAACAATCAGATCAAATGAGAAATTTGGGAGTAATGCTGGACTTCAGCAGCCACATAAAATCAATAATAGTGTTTACAATAGCCGCATTTTACTATTTAAAAAAACATTGTCAGGATAAAAACCTAGTGTCTAAACCAGACTTGGAGAGGTTTAACCATGCATTTGTCTCCAGTAGATTAGACTACTGTAACGGCCTGCTCACTGGCCTCTCCAAACGAGCTGTAAAACAGCTGTAGTACATCCAGAACGCCGCTGCTCGGGTCCTGACTAGAACCACATTAGTCTTGTGCTCAGGTCTCTGCACTGGCTCCCTGTGGCTCAGAGAATAGACTTTGTGTACAAGTCTCTTCATGGCTCACACTAAAATACATCTCGGACATGTTAGTGCCATATGAACCATCTCTGACTCTGAGGACCCCAGAGTCCTCAGACTCCGAGATGGTTCGGACTCTGGAGGACTCCTGCTGGTGCCCAGAGTCAGGACTAAACATGGGGAATCTGCATTTTAACATTACGCAGCTAGGTTCTGGAATAGCATTCCTGAGGTCGTCAGACAGGCCCATACTTAATATTTTTTTTTAAATCTAGGCTAAAAACATGTCTTTTTAATACATCTTAATGTGACTATGTTTTAAAATTTGGTAAACTGGTTTTAATTTGTTTTTATAGTTGGAAAGGACTCTGATTTAAGTTTTGTATGAATGGTGCTATACAAATAAATCTGATTGAGTGAACTGGGCCTACTAGTAGAATTATACTACATGCTACTAATAATGCTACTATCAAATTAGTTATCATCTTATACTAAATGTATTGCTACAACTACTACTCCTATACTATTTTTCGACTTTCTCAAATTCTTACTTCTACTTCTACTACTACTACTACTACCACTCCAATTACTACTACCTGAACTCTAAGTACAGTATAGCTGTATTAACTAAAACACAAAAGAAACATTTGCAGAAAACAAGTACACAATCGGAACATAATAAATATGAATGACCTTAAAACAGACATCACTGAGCGGCGCCTCAAAAGAGGTGATCGGCTTAAAAGGTGAAAATAAAGGGAGACCTTCTGGATCCAGACTATAAATGCCACCTCTTTTCCCCTTAATGAGGAGATAGACTTTTCTCTTGTATTGTAACAGACTCATCTGCCCTTCTGTATTTTGTAGTCCTGATAATACCTTTGCTTACTGTTTTGTTAACACTGTCGTTTTCATTTACAGTGCCGTACAGTCATTAATAATCAGATCTACGTTTTTATTGTAAATCTACTGCATATGCCTTTGGTATTTGGTTACTGGTAAAATGTTGGATTTTAATGTAAAGCCACATGTCGTTAATCACATGACCCCACAATAATTTCAAAAGGTAGTCAACCAGTGTTTTCCATCATTTTACTCTCAAGCCCTGATGAAGAGGTGTGGAGGCTAGTCCATGTATAAAAAAAAGGACTTTTAATATTTTGCTACACACGAGTGCCTCGGATTTTTCATTTAGCTTCACTACTGCTATAATTTATGTACACCGTATGGGTTCTGCTATTCTCTATTCCTCATTATCTATACTACTTTAAGGACTACTACTATTAATGTTAGATATCCACCATGTGACTCTAGGCTGAAAAAATTACATGCAATTGAATTTGAATAATTATTGTTACTACAAATTATATCAACATGTTTTTCCTTATTTCAAGCCAGTTTTTTTTATCAATCGTGCATAGAAATTGCACTTGAAAAGACAAAAGATTTCAAGCTAATTATCTCGAAACCAAACAAAATGTCATGACGGGGGTGCTCTCTCCAATCACATCACAGTGTTTGTTGGCATTGAGAACACAAACCTACTGCTAACGTTAGCCGCCTGCCAAAAAGCTTTAACTGAAATTGCATTGTCCGTATCACAGCCAAAGAAGTCTAACTTTGTTTTTGCTGTGGTGGCACAAACACAGCGCTGGCATGGGCTTTTATACTGTGGCCCCAGTCCTGTAGTTTATTTAATTACATAGAGCCACTAATCACTGAAATGTTGAGGAGCAAAATGCCTATGTCTGGATGCTGTTCAAAGGTACCAGTACTGTACCGGAAAAAAATTGCTATTAGTACCAAAAAAACTAATAGTACCAAAATAAATGCTGGTACTGAAAAAAGTGATGGGAGAGCACACACATTTTCTTTCGAGGCATAATTATACTTAGCCACTGTTGCCCGACTTATTGCATATTGTTGTTGCTCATTCCTTTCATTTATTTATACGGGGGAAAAAAGTTCTCTTTTTCATGGGTACCCAGTTAAAAACACACAACACAAAATAAACAACGAACAAACACAGGATACTAAAACACAAATAAAACATTCAATGAAATTAACCAATACATAAAAAGACATTTACACATACAATATGAGATCAAATTATATAAAACAAGTGCATCGCCACTGCGGGTGGTCCTTGACCAGTGCTTTAAAATCATTAAAAGGCATTAAATGATTTAATTTAAAAATTAAAAAGTTTTGTTCCACAGGAGGGAGCAAAATTGCTGAAAGCCTTTTTTCCTGTCTCTGTGTTAAAACGATGGGATTGTAAGATAAAAATGTCCTGAGACCTCAAACTGTGAATACCTGATCTGCAATAAACTTGATAAATAATCAGGCAAAATGCAAACTAGAGCTTTACACACAAACAAAAGGCAGTGCTGTTCTCTTTGTGCTTCCAATGATTGCCATTCTACTTTAGAATATAATTGACAGTGGTGAGTTCTGTATCCTTATCCTGGAAGGAACCTTAGAGCTGAATGAAAAACCGAGTTCAGAGGTTTTAAACACTGTTGCTGTAGAATGCATAAATATAATGTCACCATAATCTAGAACTGAAAGAAATGTAGCCTGTATTAACTGTTTTTTACAATTAAGAGGAATACACGTTTTATTTCTAAAAAAGAATGACAATCTGGCTTTAAGATTATTTGTCAGCTCTAGTATGTGTTTGTTGAAGGAGAGCTTATTATCTCCTTCAAACAAAACTTTTCACCCGCTTTGCCTGATTTTGAAGGTGGTGTGTAATTAGTCATTGGTAGTAAGAGCGACTGTCAGTGCTGATTATCATGTTACTAGATTGCTTTATTGTTCAATAAATATTTTGGGCTCAATATTTAGAATATTTAAAATTAAGATTATTTGTTCTTAATTTGTTTGGTGACATTTCAGTTCAGTTTTGCATTTTGCAGTTTCATCATTATTTATATTTTTTATTATTATTGAATTTTTTTCGATACAATTTGGTTCATAAGCGGGTACTATCCTGCTAAAATGGGCCTCAGAATGATTGTTTCCAACATGTTCTGTTGCAATACACATCACATTTCACTATGTGACAGCTACAGCTACGTAAGTTAGTCCGCCCCAGGGCAGATTTGGCCTGTCATCACGCATTTGCACTGAATGAATAACGCCATTAAGAGTGACTTCATATGTTCAAAAAGCATGGGCTATTGAAGGTGCATTACAACATAAATGACTCATGTTCCGTCCTTACCAGACCAGTGTCCCGTGGAGGCTCCGGAGCGGTCAGTGCAGGTGTTGCTCACTGGCAGGAACACGGTTTCCCAGCCTCCAGGGGCATATCTCCAGTTGTGAGACTCCAGGATGAGGGTGCGCTGGGTCCCATAGGCGATCATGAAGCAGTAGACCACATGGTGCAGCTGGCAGCCATAGCCGCAGCCTTTGTTTATGTTGCAGACCAGCTTACGGGCCTTGCTGCAGTCTGGAGGGTTCTGAGGAGAGAAACAGAAGAAAATGTTTAGTAACATTTACATATATTATTGTTACATATAATTAAACCTAGACTAGGCCAGGACTAAACGAGTACGAGTACTAAAAAAAAAAAAAGTATTGATTTGAATCAAGACATTTTTTATTCTGCTGACACCAGAGGCCAGTGCACACCACCATAATGAATTCAATTCAATAGGCTTTTCTTCTTTTTTTTTTTCTTTCTTTTTTTTTTTTTTTTTAAATAAAGCCCAGCAACTTAAAGGACGAGACTCCATCTCAGTGAGGACTGATTGCTTTGGCAAGGTTTCTACTGTGTTAGCACTGTATCCATATTTATTTACTATTTACTAAACACAAGTACTTTCAGCGGTCCAGAATCCAATATTTTGTGTGGTTTGGGGAGAGCCTTCATACTTGCCAAAATAACCAAAAGTTTGCACCAAGTCAACCAAAAACAACCCATCTTGAACTCATCGTAAAAGTCTAATTTATTTAGGACCAGCACAAAAGAATCAACTCTATTAAAAAAAATAACCCTGTTAGCTGCGCCACAGCTCAATACTTAGCCCTTCTAGACTTGAAGGCTCAACATAAACACAGAAAAATACTGTTTCCCAATTTGTTATTACTTTGCACTCCACTGCTGTAAATATTTACCATTTTCTACTCTTACCAGCTCAAGCAGAACACAATCCTATTAGCTTAATGTTTCTTAAGACCTACAGCTCCTTTTTGATACAACTTTAATGCATGACCTTTGCCCAAGTATCTTAGCCTTTCCAATACGCTTACGTCTACTGCATTGTGTCTTTTCGCGACGCACTGTGGCACAAACATGAAAAATTCTCCTTGCTTTCTTTTCCGTTTTCCTTTCCGTTTGTTTTGGCTCAGTTCCCTTCTCCCCGGCAGCGTTCATGCACTCATTATTTTTCACTCAAAGCGCCATTGCGTTGATTCCTCCTCCAATACTTGTGCCACCTTGCCCTCCTTCCTCATCTCATAAATTAGCTTCAATGCCATTGCCGTGAGTAGCAAAGAATACCAAAGAGGGTAGAGCTACAAAGCCTTTTTTTGTGGGAAAAGCTTAAAAATAAAAAGGGAGTGGGTAAGCGTGTGTGCTGTGATCAGATCTGTGTAATAACCAGTGTTGGGTAGCGTTACTTTTAAAAAGTGTTACGTTACTGTGTTATAGAAGTAACACGTTAAAGTACAATTGCGTTACCAATATTTAACATTATTGTCGTTTGCCGACAATCCCTTTGCGTTGCTGAACACAGTAACATGATCATTAAAATATAAAATAAAAAAGCAAAGTAAATGTCTTTGACAGAGCTTTATTTATCGTTTATGTTGACAGATTACCACAATACAATGCCATACAATGAGCTCGTGTGGGCCTGTCCTCAAGCAATGAAAAACATCGCTAAAACAAAACACTGACGCACAACAACGGAACGCGCTTGTTTTAGCACTGTCGTTTATTTAAATCAAACTCACCACATTGCTGTTAGCCTACATTTACTCCTCAGCTACAAAATAGCGGTTACAACGAAGGAGATTTAAAAAATTGCTTCTGAAAGTTTATTTCTCCTGAGGACAAGACTCCCAGTCACTAGTTGCGCAGTGTGCATGCTCACAACACGCCAAACTCTGGGATTGCAGTGAGGAGATGAGACCGGCACGGAGATGAGGAAATAACCAAAACTAACGCGTGTGGAAGTGTGTGTCAATGCATTGGTAAATGGTTGGAAGAAGGAATTAATAATACATAAATAGGGCATTATTGTGTGGAGTGCTGAGGCTGTGTTGCTACCCCCACTACCCCCTCTACCCCCACTACCCCCACAAGCAGCTACATCAAGGCTACTTGCAATAGGAGTGGAAACAAAGTCCACTGAGAAGTCTGAATATTAGTGATGGGAATCTCAGATCTCTGTCCGATACGATATGCAGCTCGATAAACTTGCTTCGATTCGATTAAATTAAGATGCATTTCTTACAACCAACGATGCACTCACTACTGAATATGTCACAATGGAGGAAAGATCAACAAAGGGAGCAATATGAAGAACTGCCTTCCGTCAAATTACCTTGTTAGTAATAGAGTGGATTCACTTCTGGGAGATAATCAACTCACAGAAAGATATTGATGACTTAAAAAAACACTAGCGAAGAAAGATAGTTTAAATAACATTAACAAGCAAGTCAAAGATGTTAAGTTAAAAGGTGGGATGGGTGGGAAGGGTGGGAAGGGTGGGAAGGGTGGGATGGGTGGGAAGGGTGGAAGAAGACCAGCTAGACAACTGGACAATCTTTCCAGAAGAATCCCTGGACTAGATCCTGTTAGAGCTGAAGAAACCTGGGAAGACACTGAAACCAAAGTGAAGAAGTTACTAACAAATAATCTGAAAATGGATGCACCAGTGGAGATTGAATGTTCACACAGACATGGGAAATTCAGTGGTGAAAATGATAGACCCAGATCCAACGATAAAACAACAGCACTTTAAAGGCTTTAAACAATTAATCCTGACTCGAGCTAGATCACAGCTGAGGAACTCCTCCATATATATCAACGAGGAATTCTCTGAACGAGTGAGGAAGCGGAAAGCAGTTTTGCAACCTGCAAGAGAAGCAAGAGCAAGAGGAGACTATGTTGTCATTAGTAATGGCTGCTCGACCGTTAAACCCAAATGCAGGAACCAAGAGGGAAAAGAAGTGGCTAAGTGCGAATATGGTGACATCTTTATGGTGCACCTATAATAAAAAATATGGATTTTTTTGTCCCTTATTGTCAGCCAATAATTATTGGCAGTATTTATAGGGCAACAGGTTCAAATGCTGACGAGTTGTGTTCTATTCTGATTTGGGCAATGAAATGTATGTTAAAGTTGTTGCCCACCTTTCATGGTTCAGAGTTGAAGAAAAATGCTATGTGGACGGAGGCTTTAGTATCAAAATAAATTCGCTGTGTATATATGTTATATGGTATTTTAATGTTAAATTGGAAATAATTTGTATTTGGAAGAATAGCAGTGTGGTGACAGCCAATGGGGATCCAAGTTAATAAACAAACAATAAACAAGGGCCTATATAGAATAATAAGAATTCTTTATATATGCGTTATTAAGGCTAATTAAGGTATTACAATAAAGAAAATACAAAAATAAATTGGATTGGTCCAAACTATAGGTCTAAACCAGGCCCAAACCAAAACTAAACCCAGTCTGAATTTGGACTAAACCAGGACCCAAAACAGATCCAAAACAGGACAAACCAGGGTTAAACGATGACTGTTGAATTGAACCACGCTACGATGCAAATGGCCCAAATGAACTTCAAATGAACCACTTCTCAACAGTGATTAGACAGTGGTAGGCGTACTTTTCTCAATAGGGTGCAGCAGATGTGGAGGGCTGGGGTAATCAGGACTCGGAGCACCCGCTGGCGCTAGAGTGAGCCGGGGTAAAATGAGGAGTGTACAGAGAGCAGCGGAGGTTATGGAGAAGTATGGAGGTGTCTACGCAGCAGCCACGTTTTTGGCAGGTTGTGTCAGGGCAGCTGTAGCTATACGGTTGATCAATAAGGCCCAACCGTAATGAGAAGCTTGACAGATATTGTGAGATATTAACCATTTAACGCCATACACTGGTAGTTTGCAATAACTGTAGCCAACGCTTCCCTGTGGTAGACTGACGAAAGCAACGCTGCCAGAAATTGGCTCCTACGACCGCCATCGATCAGTCACACCACTTTTATACAAGGCAGGGTGGGTCTTGCCTAAGGACACAAGGACAGAACTTGCTCCAAGCTGCGATCCAACATATGGTTCAGCGCTCTAAACACTACTGTTAGCGTGTTATACAAGCAAGCAACTTTTTCTAGATCACTTTATGATTAGTATTGTGTAATTATCCTTGATAAGGCATGAACAAAGACTTAATGAACAACATAGTTTATTAAGAATGATTTAGGTTTACTAACTTAAGGGGGGTTAGGAATTAGGAATTACTAAGCCTGAATCATTCTTAATAAACAATATTGTCACGCTTTACTTTTTCATCTTTATTTTATATGGGATTATCGCAAGACATGAGTCGCTTACCCAGTGTCACAGATGTATGCATTTAATTTTATACCTGATGCCTTTTCAGTCCAACCTATCCTTATGTATCGTCAGTGTTTTTTTGCACTTTGCTTCCTGACAAAAGACGTGATCGTCACACCATCCAGGGAATCTACCTGGAGGATTTGTATGTTTTAGTTTAATGGAGACAAATTTAGCACCCATCGAAAAACCTGCCCACTGGGAAATGAACCACTGACCTTTCCGTATGAAATTAATGCTAAACATTTCTTTTTCCATAACCATACCAGTCAAATTTCTTATAAAATACATTGGTTGAAAGTGCATTTTCTCTACAAAACACAAACTTTACACCTGCAGCTTTCTGTACAACAATGCATTAGGAATCACAGACAGCTGTAATGCCATTTGTCTGACGATGGATCTACAACTGCTATGAATACCATATACAAGAACTTGTTTCAACAAAATTCACAAAAATTCAACTTGGCAAGACGGTAACAATTCTTTTACAAGGTTATTCCTCTTAACAAGTGAATATATACTCTATGAAAGCACCACACTCAGGTTATTACTGCTAAAATGCCAGTGCAGGGATGAAAGTGTAGAATCAGGCTTTTGTTTGAGTAAATGTCTCTTTGGCTGCCATCTTTGTCATCATAATTAATTTGAAAGCAACGCATTTCAAACTGTATAGCTCTCATTATGGGTGACTGTCACTGCAAGGAGGGCTTTTGAAGTAAAATACCTACGGCCTGTGACACACTTAATGTATGCAGGGAAAAGCAATGTTCAAGAATACAGGAAGTGGAATTGCAGTATCCTTGTTTTGATATTGTTGGTGTCACGTACAACAGGACTAAACCAGGATTAGAAGGATGGTGTATAGAATTTGTATTGCAAATTTACAAAACATGACCTTTCTGTGTCCCCATATGAGGTAAACATGTTCATATCAAATATATGTTTTAATGATAATATTTGTAATGCAGATTCATCCAATCAGAAAGCAGAAGAGTGTGTCATTTCGGTTGCCAATTCCAATGCTGAAATCCAGTTGATCTGAATGGTCACTACCTAAATCCCAGAACCTGCACCAATCATGAAACAGTGCTAGTGCAGCCTGAGCCTGGTAAGGGTTCTGAGCTGAACATGGCCTGTCCACAAACTGGAAAAGGAAAAGGAGAAACACGTATGTGTCTAGCTGCAGGTGAAGGCGCTGGCAAAGCAGGTTCAGTTGAGATTGTAGTTCTGTTATTTTTTTAAACAGTAAGAGCACACGCTACATATCCTACTTTAAAGATTAACCCTGGGACCAAAGTGAGATTTGAAACAAATTAAACTCAGTAAAACAATACTGAGCATGGACTAAGCTACGTCTACCAAAGATTAAACCGGGTCTTAACTAGGGGTCCTGGTTTGAGCCCAGCGTCGTACTGAAGTATACAGACACGGGCAAAGCCTCAGTCTTAATTCTGTTAGATCTGAGTTCTGCTTTTGACACAGTCGATCATGGGATCTTCTTACAGAGACTAGAGGACTGGGTGGGCATCACTGGCACAGCCTTAAACTGGTTAAAGTCATATCTGGAAGACAGAAAGTACTTTGTTGAAATTTGTAATTGTGTCTCAGACCACCTGCCTCTGAACTGTGGGGTGCCCCAAGGGTCAATCCAGGGACCCCTTCTATTCAACCTCTACATGCTGCCGTTAGGTCAGTTGATACGCAGCGAAAATGTGTCCTATCACAATTACGCAGACGACACTCAATCTATGTTTCACTGACGGCAGGTGAATATGGACCAGTGGATTCACTCTGTCACTGCATCCAACAGATCAGTGTGTGGATGCAAAACAACTTTCTCCAGCTGAACTCAGACAAGACTGAAATCATCGTCTTTGGCCCACAGAAACAAAGAGAAAGTGTTAACTGTCACCTCAGAGTCTCGCTCTAAAACCTACAAATCAAGTTAAAAATCTGGGGGTAATAATGGACTCAGACTTGAATATTAACAGCCACGTCAATAACATCAGCAGCTTTTTACCATTCTAGACTTGGAGAGACTTATCCATGCGTTTGTCTCTAGTAGATTAGACTATTGTAACAGCCTGCTCACTGGCCTGCTGGTGCCCAGAGTCAGGACTAAACATGGGGAATCTGCATTTCAGTTTTGTGTAGATAAAATCTGGAACAGCTCCTGAAGATGTGAGACAGGCCTCTACTCTAGTAATGTTCAAATCTAGGCTGAAAACTGTTTTGTTTAGCTGTACATATGACTGAAAGGATTCTATTTGCACTCTTCTCTTTCAGGCCTAAAACTGTTTTGTGATTTCTGTCATGTCTCTGTGATTTTAAGGAATTCTTCCTGTTTTGTGAAGTACTTTGAATTGCCTTGTGTACGAATTGTGCTCAACAAATAAACTTGCTTTGCCCTGGACTTGTTCTAGTTTTGGATTTTTCCCATAACTTCCACAAATTCACTCCTGATTGGCTCTGTGGTTGCCATGAAACCCGCACTCGGATTTCCAAATATGGAATTCAGCTGCAAATGAGCTGCTATAACTGCTAGCAGCGATTGGCTTCAATTGGCTGGAGCAAAACCTTATGGCGTCCCTACGTCCAATCCTTCTACAGTCTATGATTTTTCCTGGATCTATAGTCCAGGTTTAGCTACAGGTTTAGTCCTAGTTTAATCCCAATTTTGATGTAGTGAAGATCTATATCAGGACTAAACTGTCTAAATTAGGGTTAAATTGCGATTGAACCACTTATAACACAGGACCAAACTAGGCTGAATCCAAGACTAAAACTGAGCTGTAAACAGGGTCTGAAAACAATTAAAAAATTAATTAATCCAGTGTTGTTCAAACTAGTCAGTTACTAAACTTGGACTAAACAAGGTCTAAATTAGGAAGTACCAGGATTTAACCAGTTTTAAACCATGACTTCATGACGGATCGTAGTATTCAGACAATTCTGTAAATGTCCTTGCAAGAATTGTTTGGAATAGAGGTCATTTGCATCCAATAATTGCCTCTTATAATAACATTTGGTCCTACAGTGGAGTTATCCCCAAGCAATTTCACTTTGGGAAAATACATATGCAATTAAAGTTGCATGCAGCCCCCAATACAAGTCAATACACGTGTTAGTTCTACAATTACCGGCACTTATATATTATAGTATATATTATACTGTATGGAATTTTTACTGCTATAGCAACCAGATTAAAATCAATATCACAACTAAGGCCAATTCAGAAGCTGATATTGAAAATAGAAAAATTTAACCCATTTCATTTTCACAAAAGTAGTAATTTTCTAGTCAATGACCAATTTTTGATAATGACAGTATTTATGTGGCCTTATTTTGAATGATGCTGGTTTTGGAAATGTAATTGTGCCACATATATGACAACATTGTGACCTGTATAAGATGCTATTTTTATGCCCCGATTTTAACCAAACCCGCATCTCGCACGCGGTTTGTATAAATCTCCTCTTCACTGCGACCAATGTCTAGATCCTGAAGGAGATACATAAATATTCATTGCTCCTTAAGCTTTTATCATGATCTGGCCAAGTCTCTCATGGTTGAAATACTGTGGGGAAAAAATCGTCTTGTTCATGGACACAACAACAGTATGGACTTGGATAGGGCTGGGCGATTAAAAGATGTAATCTGATCCCGAGTCGATTTTCTTTTTTAGTGAGATCGTCAGATTGGGGTTCAATGGTTTTTATGTTTAATGCAGCACCAGCACTCAAACACAGACACTTTAAAACACCCATCCCTGTTCACTAAATTCAACAACTGATCTTGAGAAATACATAGTGAATACTAAAAGAATAAAGGTCTTGCTCAGGGACACAATATGAACTTGAGCAAGGTTTGAACCGGCAACTTCTGTCTGTGCCAACCCATCACTCAAAGGTGAGTAACTTTAAATGGAGGGTCCGTCAGAAAAAAATGCAAGGTAGGGCATTTTTGAGCAATCAAAACACCCATAATGAACTGCAATAGAAAGATTTATTAATGCCATACAGTGGAGCTTTCCAAGTCAAGCAATAGCAGCTGGTGACTTACCCTTGACTAGAAATGTTCCGTAGTGCACCTTTAAATCATACTATAGGATTTCTATGATAAATAATAGCACTTACTCATTGCAATTAATTCTCGTTTTGTTAAAATCTAATGACTCGGGTAAGGTTTGAATCAGCTACCCTCTGGTTGGTGGGCAAAAACTTAAACCACTGCGCCAATGTTGACCAACCATTTGAAAGTGTTAACGCAAACATCAAATGTTTGTATTGTTCTTAATACTCTTTCATTAAAACCACTTTGAGACCCCCACACTGACAGTTAGGGCTGACTGACGCACACATTTGTTACTTTGAGATGAAATTTAGCTCTTTAACGATCTGCCATTCAACTTGCATGACTATAATTTTATGGTTTGAGCAGAATTTACGAGCAGAATTAAAAAAATATTAATACAAATGCGCGGTAGAATGGTTATGGATGCCAACCATCATTAACAGTGGCATCATTTTTGGAAAGCAGATCACGAAAACAATTAGCATGCGACTCTAATGAACTAAACACACAAGTTTCGCAACAGTGCTCGTCTGATGTCATCCATGAAGGCACGTAATTGACTGTGTGCAGGGGGCATGTGGAATATAATGTCGTGTGTGGTGGTGGACCGATGCAATGAGGAACCAAAGTGAAAAAGTGTCAGGAAAGGCAGGAAAAAAGATTGGTTCCTTTGGGTTGGTAAATCTAGAGTAATGAAGCAACAGGTTTGACAACTAATTTCTTTAAAATGTAGGATAATCATCAAGATTTAACTAAAAATCATATCTTGTTTTCTCTAGTTTGACAATTTTGGCAAAGTTCATGATTTTATTTCATGGTTGAACACAGGCAGGAGATGTGACATTATTCCATACACTTACCTAGCAACCATACAATAAACAAGGGTCAAATGTTGCCTAATTTATACAAACGTTTTTATTTGCCCATTAAAAGTGAATGGTTTGCCCCTCTCACTCGCGTCTCAGCATTTAGCATGTGCGTGTTTATGTGTGCGTTTTGAGGGTGGTATGTTCTGACATTTGTGTTGCCGCAGCTTCTCCTCATCCTGCGTAAAGATGGAAAAGGTTTTAGCAAGAAATGAGATCTCAACAGCAAATGGGTTCTACAAAGACTACATTGACATTTTCAAGCTGCCCAGAAACGGTGCAGTGTTGACTTGTTGGTGCACATTAACATTGAACATTGTACACAAAACAGTCTACTTTATATCCTATTTTAGCTGCAAGACTTTTCCCTTGTTTTCCATTGGTATTGGGACAGGGCCAATGACAACACCTTTATTTTGTTAAATTCCTGTCAGACAGTTACTCTTACAATTACTCTTGAGTAGAAGTTTCTCCAAATACGTTAAAAGTCTTACTTGAGCAATTTCCTGGACCACTACTTTGTACTTCTACTTGAGTAATATTATAACTTGGTCTTGGACACTCTGCTCCTCCCTTCTCACATCTCCATATGAATCTTCCCTTTCAACATAGGCCCCAATGGATCATTGTTTTTAATGGCTATGTTATCTGTTGAGAGCAAGCGAACTCAATCTTACTGCAGCTATTCTTCTTTTTTTATTTATTTGCCCTTTCAATTAGATTCTAATTATAATCCTGCTTGGAAATTTCCCTTCTGCAAAAATACTTTTATTTACACAGTTTTAGGCAGTACAAAACAGCATTATAGCATTTTGTTTTGCAGCCGAGTAGGCCAAAAGTGTGTGAGCGTGCACTTGATAAATGAGCAGAGGCAGCCGGTGGAACGCCGTGCCCTCTCAGCGGTGGTGACAGCAGCTGTTAGTGGCACTGCTGTCTCCACCCGTCCAGACCGGCTGCGTACACTTTATAAAAACGCGGTCGTCATTGCTGCCATTGTTCTACATCAGCAATATATTACCCAGTACTGAGGGTACATAACGAGATAATCTTACAGTGGCTGAGTGGCTAGGTCTTTGGCTTACTGCAGGAAGATTGCAAGTATTCAAGGATTCTTAGACTATGTGAAGCCTGAGGAGTTTCCATGTGATCCCCGTCTATAGTTGTTTAGCATTGTTTTTTTCTAATCATAAAACATTGGCTACATAGAAGGTCATTTCTCCGACCGGGGACTCCTGACTCATATCCTGGTTCAAGATCTAGACATGGGTCAACTGGGTATGCGCGTGCACCTGAAAGAGTATGCATAGTGAATCAAAATAACAGAAATCTTATGTAAGATCATTTTAAATTTCATAAACATTACATATTTGTGACATGTAAACATCAAATCAGATATGGCTATTACTGATAACAACTGTAACTGAGTGACTGCAATGGAATGCAGTCACTCTCTATCACTCAGTCTCCATCTTTCTTTTTTTAATTCCTTTTTTTGTGTTTTTTTAACGGTGTAGCGTGGAGCACGTGCTTTGAAGGCGTACAACTACAGAAGACGGCTTCCTGCCATTGCTAAACACGGCGTCTAGTTCTGATATATTCTTGATTATGAAAACATTGGACATGTCGTCCAATTTGTTGGTGTTTTGATTCTCAAGATAATTATTCAATCAGAAAGCAGAATGAGCCTCACCTGAGCCTCTCATTTTGGGTTGCCAGGTTCAATGCTGAAATCCAGTTGGTTAAAATCTATGCGACCCCACCCCCACTCCTGCAGCCAATCATGAATCAGTGCTAGTGCAGCCTCTGCAGCTCAGTGAAGGAATTCTGGAGGTAAAGGAGCAGAGGCCTGTCCATAAACTGAGAGGGAGAAAAACCTGTATGTGTCTTAATGTGTTAAGACACTGGCAACACAGGTTCAGCTGTGATTGTAGATCCTTTTATTTAACAGTAAGAGCGCAGGGTACAAAGGGTTTCTTTAACTTCTCTGGTTGGGGAACGCAACGTGCTAGTCTTTGCTTTCTTCTTCCATTATCACTTAATATGGAACCATTTTAATCTTAACAAACACATACTCAAAACTCAACATGTACGCATCTATTCAAACTAATGAAATCTTTGCCTGTCATCGCGAAAGGCCAAGAGAATACAAACATGCAGACATTTTAACAGCGTGTTTAATTTAACATTTACATACCCCACGGGAGTGCGATGCAAATATGGCAGTTATGGAGAGTGCATCAATCCTCTGTGCATGTTCTGCCTCTCCTGTTCCTAGCTCATGTCTCACATACAAATAGTTTAGCATGTGAATGAAGAGTGCACGTGGGAACAAAATGCTGACAGGATACAGGAATTGCGATTATCAGACATCACAGTGTTCATCTGACGGTTACGGATGGTGCAAATGTGACAAGGACTAAACCAAATCAAACCTGAATCTAGATTAAAACTGCAAGCAGTGATAAAGGGCCCTCGCAATCCTTGCGACCACAGAAGGGCATTTCAGTTGGATGGCAGCCCACTAACCCTGGCTTTATATATTTTGAAAAATGACAGGTGTCAAGTTTCCATCCCATTATACTTTTACAGGGGGCACTAGTGAGCCATTTTTAAAGATAGATGTAAAATTGACATATAAATATGGCCAGCTCGTCAAAATACACGCCTCCTTGAGTCCTTCTAAATCCAACAACGTTTGTCAAATTTACTAACCTTGCCAGCAAAATTAATTCTCGTAATTTTTGTGAGTTTACAAACTCCTGGGAATCTATCTTCTTTGGTTCCCACTGATTCGTTTGCAGCACGGCTCACAGGCAGGACTGGAACCAATCACAGAGCAGCATTGTGGTTTGGGTGGAAGTCAAAACAACCTGACCCAAAACAAGCATGGCAGCGCCGACAGCCTTACTTCGGCCTATTTTAGGAGAAATATGGACTAAATTGTACAAAAACATGTACACAATGGCGCTTTGTACATTTGTGGATGAGAAAGACGACAGTGCTTTTCTGACCACTGAATTTAACACAATTTATATTTTTCTGCTTCTTCCGCTGTTGTGGTGCTTCGACCAATCAGTGTGAAGTATTTTTATAACATCCCGACTGCTTTTTCGACGAGAGACTTCCAGATTGACAAAGATGAAGAACTCAATTCAGAGTGAATCATAGCTCAATCTGGTGTGAACCAGGTTACAAATTTACCAGGACCTTTGCGTTTTTAAAATTGCCGTTTTGCTGAGAGCTGGTTAAGACCACACCCTGAGACTTATGCAAATTATTGTAAGAACTTTTGTTCCCAGGTATGTACTGATGCTGCTGCCTCTGTTCGGAGACTGTTGGATAAAAACCCATGGACAAGTTCTTTAAAGTATGACGCCTAGATTTTGTAAATCTGCATATTTTTTATTCAAAATGGCCGCTTTCAGGTTGAAGATGGGGTGAGCCATGGATGTATTATATTAACTGGATAAGGCACACCCCCTCTGTCCGCGATCCAAATTGAGTGGTGGCCGCTACGCGGGATTGCAGCCTCAGGCACCAACCATTTCAACAGTTCGGCCTGTAAAATTACCGAAAGTGCGAAATTCTTTTTAGTCTGAATATAAAATAGAAGGAATGTCACACTTTTCTAAAATCCTTAAAAATCACATTTTTAACGTCAGGGCAAACATGTACGCGCGTTGGCCGCGCACGCACTCCTCGTGAACGATCATCAGAGGAGCGCGTGTCGGACGGAAACCAAACAGAAGAAGACGAGACAAACGATACACGTACGTAAATTGTGTTTTATGTCATTTCGTACGTTTTCACACATCATTCAATATGAATGTTAAGTTAATAAATTAAACGTTAATAACAAAAAAAAAACCATCCAAACCAAAAACAAAGTGATCTGGGTGACGATATTAGAACATCTAAATGGGCAAATGTAATTTGTTGTCAATTAAATCGGACTTTTCATCTTAACATTTGTTATAATTCTCTTAATAGCAGAGCTTTACATGATACCTTTATATTATAGATAGATATAACAATTCATCATTATACATTTCATAACCAGACCATTTCAAGACGACATACTCCAAAGTCCGCACTAACTGTGTCCTCCTCAGTCTTTCACGCGTATCGTCTGCTGTCGCCGTGCTCGTTCCCGACGCCAAAGCGACATGGCGATGTCGTCATAAAAGGGGAGGCACTAGACTCCCATATTCAGGAAGTAACAACGGCGAAGTAGGGAACTTTTTTTGGAGACATGCGCCAATGAGCACACGCCATAGGCTTGAATTGGGAGCCATTTTGTTGTCCGGGGGCTTGGGTGTAGCCCCCTGCTCAAGGTTACATAGACGATTCATGAATCAAGTTTCATTAGATTACAACAACCTACATTTTCTACTTACTGTTGACTTATCTGAGGCGTGGTCATCCAAATGTGGGTGGAGATAGGGCGTGGTCTATATTGGCTTGTATGTTCAGAATTACATAAATAGTGTGTACAAAATGTAATTTGTTTAGAACAAACACCTTTTTGTTGTCCCATTTTAAATTTCTTGGGGACGCTGGAGAGGGATTTTTAAAGATAGACGTTAATTCACATATCAATACGTCCAGTTAATTAAAATACAAAAACGCTTCATGAGGTCTGTCCAGATACAATCATGTTTGTAAAAGTTACAAGGATTTTTCTTCTTTCAAAATTGCTGCTTTGTAAGAGCTCGTTATGACCACACCCTGAGACTTGTGCAAATTATTTTTTGACCTCACATTCGTCCTGATGATGCTGCCTCAGTTTGGTGACCATTGGAAAAGCTGGTTAAAATACGGGGACAGGTGCTGCCCGGTGGTCGAGTGGTTAAGGCACAGCACATGTATGCCAGGCTCCAAGTGACTTTGAATCCCTTCTCCGACAATTTACTGCATGTCCTCCCCTCTCTCTCACCCCCCATTTCACACTGTCCTTTCCTTGGACGCGTCAAGTTTGAACCTAAATTGCTGATGCCCAGTGTGATTTAGGGCAGGGACATATTATCGTTTGTCTCGAGATGCTCTTTGTATCTGCCATTTGTCTACGATAAAAAAAATAAGCTCTGCCCCCTCCATTGGTGTAATGTATTTCGATTTTCAAGAGGGCGCCACTGAGACGGTTTGTAATGTAGAATCTTGGCGACTTTATGTAAAGTAAAGTTGAGCCGAGCTCTAATTTGTGCCAAATTTCATGGCTTTTCACGCACGTTTAAGCTTTAAAAAAATAGGGCCTTAATTAGCACATCATTACGTCCAGCTCACAATTCTGCATATTTTGTTTAAATTTCACCATGGCCATGCCCAATGTTCTATTTAAAATCAAATTGATTGATTTCATTGCACATGGGTTTTCCATATTTTGACCAAGTTTGAAGTGACATTTTTCTGGTCAGAGCTCCCACTACAAATAGTAAATAAATAAATAAATAATTATAAGTAAATAATGTAAATAGGTTTTTTAGTTGTCGCTATTTCTATATTTTTTCTCGGGGTCCTTATTCAAAATTAGAGCTCACTTAACTCTAATTTTAGATACAATTTACTTGCATATTCATCAATGTTTACTACCGGTACTTGATTTTTGCGCTTTCTCTCAAAATCTTACAGTTGCAATAGCTCTCCCGCACCAGTGCGAGGGGAGCCATCCCCCCCTTCCCTCTCGTGCTTGGGCTTTAACAATGTGGTTAACCTGACAGAAGCCATTATCAATCTAAGATAATTTATATTTATAGCCAAATGGTAAACTGCTCAACTTTCAGACAAAGCAAATTTGTCATTGAATATATAGTGAAGCGAGCAGAGAAAATGGACTTTAGATCATCTTTTTCATTGACAAATGCAAGTACCGGTACTCTCTTCTATACAAAAAAAAGTCTTAATTTTAGTATTTTTTGCTAATAGAGGCTGAAGTACGTTTGTCCAAGTTGCTATGTTGTGGTTCGTCTGAGTGCTTTGAATTTGGCTTCTGCCCCTATATAAAGAAAAAAACTATACAAAATCAGATCCAAGAAACCAGAATCAGAATGAGTTTATTGCCATTGTCAATGAACAAAATTCAAAAACGTAGGAACTTGTCTCGGCCTTAAGGTGCAACATAAAACACTGAGCAATAATAAAACAACATATATTCAATCAAAAAAGGGCATGCATTAAGAAACAATTCAAAATTACTATACAATAAAAATAAAAATAGGTATTTCTATGTACACAAGAGTTATAGTTAGAATTTACAGTTTGAGTGCAGAAAGTGACAGTGCAGTGAGTGGTTGAATATTGCAGTTAAAGTGACAGGTGTTTTGAAGTGTTCATGAGTCCAACAGCAGAGGGAAAGAAACTATTCTTGTGGCGGAAGGTTCTCTGGTCCGGATGGACCGTAGCCTCCTGCCTGAGGGGAGTGGTTCAAATAGACCATGTCCAGGGTGAGAAGGGGTCAGCTGTGATCCGACCTGCTCGTCCCAGAGCCCTGGAGACGTACAGGTCCTGCAGAGATGGAAGTCTGCAGCCGATCACCTTCTCAGCAGAACGCACAATGCGCTGTAGTCTCTGTTTGTCCCTGGCTGTGGCTCCAGCGTACCACACAGTGATGGAGGAGGTGAGGATGGACTCAATGATGGCCGTGTAGAACTTCACCATCATCTGCACTGGCAGCTTGGCTTTCCTCAGCTGCTGCAGAAAGTACATCCTCTGCTGGGCCTTCTTGATGAGGGAGCTGATGGAGGGCTCCCACTTGAGGTCCTGGGTGATGGTGGTGCCCAGGAAGCGGAAGGAGTCCACGGTGGTGATGGGCGAGTCTGTCATGATGAGGGGGGGCTGGGGGGCTGTGGCTTTCCTGAAGTCCACGATCATCTCCACTGTCTTCTGGGCGTTGAACTCCATGTTGTTACCGCTGCACCAGGACACCAGCCGGTCCACCTCCCTCCTGTAGACAGACTCATCCCCGTCCGAGATGAGCCCGATGAGGGTGGTATCGTCCGCAAACTTGATGAGTTTTACGGAGTCGTGGCTGGAGGTGCAGCAGTTTGTGTACAGGGAGAAGAGCAGAGGGGAAAGTACACAGCCCTGAGGAGCTCCGGTGCTGATAGTCCGAGTGTCTGAGACATTCTTCCCCAGCCGCACGCACTGACCTCCGATCCGTCAGTAAGTCAGTGATCCACCTGCAGGTGGAGTCAGGCACGTTGAGCTGGGAGAGCTTGTCCTGGAGCAGAGCAGGGAGGATGGTGTTGAAAGCAGAGCTGAAGTCCACAAACAGGATCCTGGCGTAGGTTCCCGGGGAGTCCAGATGCTGCAGGATGAAGTGGAGTGCCAGGTTGATGGTGTCGTCTACAGACCTGTTGGCTCTGTAGGCGAACTGCAGGGGTCCAGCAGGGAGGAGGTGAAGGACTTGAGGTGGGGCAAGACCAGGCGTTCAAATGACTTCATGACTACAGACGTCAGCGCCACAGGCCTGTAGTCATTAAGTCCAGTGATCCGGGGCTTCTTGGGGACAGGGACAATGATGGCAGACTTGAAGCAGGCTGGGACATGGCATGACCCCAGGGAGGGGTTTAAATCAGTACGAAACCAGGACTAAACCAGGTCTAAACTTGTACTAAAGCTGGACTGCTCCGGATGTAAACCAGGATAAAACCATGTGTGCCCTGTGTCAAAACCAGTAATAACCCATGACTAAACCAGGTCTGAACGAAAACTAGAGAAAATCTAAATTGCACCAGATCTAAACCAGGATTAAAATAACATCCAAACCAGGACTAAACCAGGGTTTGACTAGAATCACACCAGGACTTTGTGTTGAATGTAAATTGCGTGTACGCATGTCCGTCCTCCTCTTCCGGTGTCTTGCATGCATTTAGTTTAGCATGTGTTTGGAGAATCGGTGTGTGAACAAAGTGCCAACAGCCTCCTGGAATCGCACCTGTCAGATATCTCAGCATTCACTTGCCTCTCCAGGAACGGGCTGTGACAGTTATGGAGGGTGCAAATGAGATGTTTGCACATACACGTTCAGCGTCTTTGGGATTATGAGAAAACAGGCTGGCACTGACGGTAAATACATGTCAACCTGGTTTGTATGGGAGGAAGAGGAATTGGCAATGACAATGTAGAGAGTTAAAGGACAAATATGATGCATTATTTGTATTGTTATTGGCATTTTTAAGCTCAACACTTCCTGGTTAAAGCAGTTTTACTGATTGTGAAATGCACAGAACGAGTCGGACAATAATTTATGGATTTAAAAACAGCAAAAAATACTCTCTGAACCACATCACAGTTCAAGAAATCCTCAGTTATTGAGGTGATTCTGGTGTTTTTGACGCACGAAGGCAGAGGACTTTCTTACCAGGATTCATCAAACTAGTGTGAATGAAGCTAAATGCAACTTCAGGTATGTTTTTGATGAGGGAATGTTAGAACATGGTTAAAAGCCCAGAAAGCTCAATTTGGTTTAATATGTGTTCTTTAAAATGTAGTCTTTTTGATGATAATCGTCTTCATTTTTATAAATTTTCCCTAGGCTTATGTCGGTGACAAGCTGCTGCTAGGCTTGAAACCCCGGCTGTAGATAAAGCGATCAGTTATTTCCTTTTCCATGTGCACAGATAATATTTTTGGGTTATCAGCTACACAACTTCATAAGGAAATCCCAAATCAGAATGTTTATTTACCTATAAGAGTAGGCAATATTGACAAAAATTTACATTATCTAGATTTTTTTTACATTATTTTGATGACAATATTCAGACGATAATTTTACATCAGGAACGTGCTAAAATGTGTGCCAGTAAATGTCAATCCAAAACGGCTATTGAGATATAATCAGAATCAGAAAAGGTGTACACTGAATAATACAAAAATAATAATAATAATAGCAACGTCTATAGAGTCAAATATGGCAAAAATAAGTTAAGAAAAAAAAAAAGGAAAAAATTAACATTTCTCGGTATGTAAATAGATATTTACATAAAAATTTACAAATGGTCGGAAATAGTGCAGAAAGTGAACAGTGCATGAATAGCATTGGTTGGGTAACTGTTAAAGTGTTCATGAGTCCAACGGCAGAGGGAAAGAAACTGTTCTTGTGGCGGGAGGTTCTGGTCCGGCTGGTCCGTAGCCTCCTGCCTGAGGGGAGTGGCTCAAATAGTCCGTGTCCAGGGTGAGACTATTCACTTACACCTGAAGATAGAAACTAATAAAAAGCGTAATTACCTGTAAGTAGGTGATTCTGTTCTGCACCAAGTCGGACAGATCTTTGGCCTCCTTTGCTCTCCACTCGCCCACTCCGTCGGCCTGGCTGAGGTAGTACAAATCTGTCATGATGGATCTACAACAACACAAACAAGAAACATTTAATTCAACGTGCAAAGCTAAGTAGAGAAACCAAAACATTTACTCAAATGAAAGTAACATTACTTAACATCGTTAAGTAATGTTACTTAAACATTCAGATTAGTCCAGCATTCTTCCCAAATGAGCTGATGCCAACCAAACAAATATGAAAAAGAATGATATATATTTGACATGTAAAGTCAATTATTTCCAAAGGTATTTCTCTGACACGATTAATAAAACATTTGCAATATCAAAAGCATTCTCAACCATTCTACACTTGAGGAGTTAAACAACATGTGTTTAGAGGAACTATTTACATCTCTTCGTATTTGCTGAAAAATGCATGTGCGTTAAAATGATGGAAGCTTTACCCTGGGGACATATTTGAAACAGGTTTCTCCTGGCCGGGCGCTCGCGTATCATCAAAAACACACAGGCTGTCACTCGCTAGCACTAAGTGTTAATGAATACAACATCTGGACTCAATCTTCAGGCCATTAAAAACGGCATCGCAAACGTGTCGTGCGTTTAAAAATACAATATAGAAATACTAAGAGGTTATTCCCATAGCAGTAATTTACTTGAAACATTTTTTTAAATGATGACAGGATTACGGTGAAAAAATATATATTATGATATTATGTTGCTTTTCAAGACAATTGAAACTGCATTACTGGACATTCGGACACCAATAAAAATGAGCGCCCTAAATGTGGAACAGTGTGGAAATTTAGACACTGTCAACGTGTTGTGAAGAGGCCATTTATGTTAGCAACAAGGCCAGTGTTAACGTACCACTAACAGATAGATGCTGAAAAGAGATCCTTTACGCAGGTATAATAATAAGTCCAGTCAAAATGTAATACAATTATCAATAATAATTCCAACTGGTAGAAAGGGCATAACTCCCAAATCTCCACAATGATATCCAAAAGAAATTAGGGAAACATTTTTTGGGTTAATGCGAGATGCATTACCGCTCCTGACTATCAACAAAAAAACCTACAAAACGTTGCAAAAGAGTGTTAAACCACGTCTAAGCCAGGAAAGAACGAGGACTGTCCAGGGACTAAACCTGGTTACAGCATCACACACAACCGGTAATCAAGAAAAGTAGATCCAAACCAGAACAAAAGACTAATGCAGCTCTATCCCAGGTCTGCCAAAGGACAAAACCAAACCAGGACCAAAAAAACAACAAACAACTTAACCAGGGAAAACTGAACCAAAACAGTTCAAATTATCCAAAGGCATCGAGTATGTGCAGTTTTCTTCAACCACTGCTCTGAATGTCAATTATTATTCTGACCTATTTTTACAGAAACAACTTTAAATTGGTTCTATAGATTTTCTTTCTTTTTAAATCTCGCATTAACCCGACATCTCTTCTGTGAACACAAGCCTGCGATGCAAATAGGTGGATCCATCAGCTAGAAATGTCTTGCTATAATACTCAGTTTTGCTGATTAGTACCAATTATGTTTCATTTTTACTTCATCTGCAGAACTGTCTAACATGTCGTGTAGGTGGTAATATAATAACTTCTTGTACCTGTGATAACTGCAAAAAAAATCTGCCATTTGCATTAGTATAATTTGTCCACAGATCAAAAGTTTCAAGAAAGGAAATTAAGTGTGCTGAATTTGCCTGAATAAACCAGAAAGTCTGTTATAAATGAAGGGTACCAATAATTCTTAGTATATGCAATTTGTGTATGGTAAAATAGTGCGTTTGACCATTACTCCTAAGTACATTTTTAACATTCAAGAAGATCCAACAACATCTCCATGAAGACAAACAGGTGGCGGACTCTCAACCAGAAAAGTTACATAGGGCAACTTTAAGGCAAGGCAAGGCATGTTTATTTGTAGAGCACAAATTCGTACACAAGGCAATTCAAAGTGCTTCACACAACAGGAAAAAATGCATAAAATCACAAAGACATGGCAGAAATCACAAAATAATAGTTCAAGACATAAAAGAGAAGAGTGCAAAGAAAAGCATTTCAGTCATATGCACAGCCAAACAAAACAGTTTTAGTTAGATTTGAACATTGCAGAGTAGAGGCCTGTCTCACATCCTCAGGAAACTGTTCCAGATTTTAGCTGCATAAAAATGAAACGCAATTCCCCAAGTTATCCTGACTCTGGACACCAGCAGGAGGCGGTCCTGAGGTCCTCAAGTCCGAATGGTTCATATGGCACTAACATGTCCGAGATGTACTTTGTGCTAGGCCATGGAAGACTGTATACAAGCAGAGCTGCTTTAAAGTCTATTCTCTGAGCCACAGGGAGCCAGTGCAGAGACCTGAGCACAGGACTAATTGATCATATTTCCTGTTCTAGTCAGGACCCGAGCAGCAGCGTTCTGGATGTACTGCAGCTGTTTTACAGCTCGTTTGGAGAGGCCAGTGAGCAGGCCGTTACAGTAGTCAAATCTACTAGAGACAAACACATGGATAAGTCTTCCAGGTTTGGTTTAACACTATACTTTTGATTTTGGCAATGTTTTTTAGATGGTAAAAAGCTGCTGATGTGATTGTCTGACGTGGCTGTTAAAATTCAAATCTGAGTCCATTATTACCCCAGATTTCTAACTTGATGTGTAGGTTTTAGAGCGAGACTCTGGAGGTGACTGCTAACACTTTCTCTTTGTTTCTGTGGGCCAAAGACGATGATTTCAGTCTTGTCTGAGTTCAGCTGGAGAAAGTTGTTTTGCATCACACACTGATCTGTTGGATGCAGTGACAGAGTGAATCCACTGCATATTCACCTGTGCCGAGCATAGATTGAGTGTCGTCTGCATAGGATAGACAATTCTCGCTGCGTATCAACTGATCTAAGCAGCATGTTAGAGGTTGAACAAAAGGGGTCCAGATTGACCCTTGGGGCACCCCACAGTCAGGGGCATTTGGTCTGAGACACAGTTACCGATTTCGACAAAGAACTTCCTGTCAGTAGGAAGTTAATGTCATTACTGTACTGTAATTCATGTTTGAAGGCGCCTGGCACTGAAAGCTAGGTCACTAAAATAATTTTTAACAAAAGTACACGCACTCATAAAAATAGAATTAAAAAAATGTCTGGAGGTGGACATTTTACATTTGACAAATAGATTTGACGAAATAAACTTTTTTAAACACTTGTTAATTGACTGAGGTGTTTCTTGGCTGCAGCATCGTTGGCAGTTGGGTGTTGACAGATGATATTTAGCAGTGCCGAGCGGTCAGGGAAATATAGGCACGCAGTGATTGGCCAATAATTTAAAATGTTAATTTCAGTGTGTCCACAACTACCGTACTTTTTGGACTACAAGTCGCTACTTTTTTCCCACGCGTTGAACCCTGCGGCACATAAAACGGTATGGTTAATTTATAGACATTTACAGGCTAACGGCCACCAGGAAGCTTAAGCATTTGACTCTGTCGAAGAAGACGTCATAGGACCCTGACCCTCTCACCCTGTATTTGAACACTCCCCTAGTCGGTCCACCGGACCAGAACCTCCCGCCACAAGAATTTTTTTCCCTCTGCCGTTGGACTCAGCACTTCAAAACGCCACTTTAACTACACTATTCAATCACTCACTGCATTGTAACTTTCTGCACTACAACTTTAAACTTAACTGTAAACTTGTGTACATACAATGCCTATTTATTTTTATTTTATACTATAGTAATTTAAAATTGTCCTTAAATGCATGCCCTTTTGTTTGACTGAATATTGTTGTTTTATTATTGCTCAGTGTATTTATGTTGCACCTTAAGGAAGTTCCTATGTCTGTGAATTTGTTCATTGACAATGGCAATAAACCCCTTTCTGATTCGGGACAGTGGTCACTTTATTTTAAGCTTCAAAACGCATGTGTTTTATTACAATCAGCTTATATTCGCGGAGAAATTAGTTTAATGAGGAAGTGAATCTAGGCGTGGCAAACCGCACATGCGGAGCACGGACATGTGATATACGGCGGTCTGCAGTTTAGAACCTGCCGCATTGAAATGAGACTTTCTTGGCCAGACCTGACCATCTTTCTGTGTAAATATTATATCACAAATGTTACAACGTAACACTCACTCGCTAAGCACAAGCTCAGGAGCAGATGAACCAGATGTGAAGACATAGACACAGGTAAATCAGCACACACAGAGTAATCAAGGACAGAGGGGACAGTAGGGACAGCTCAGGTGTGTTCTCTGTGTGTTAAACTTCAAAATACTGTGTTTGATTTACAATCCCAACTCATATTCACTGAGAAAATTAGTCTAATTAGACTAAAATGAGGTCTTCCGGTTCAAAAGACAACCGGCGTGTGTAAATATATCTCATGTTACAACGTGGGCACCTGTGACTTATTGACAGGTGCAGCCCGTATATGTATAAGTTCTTGTTTCTTTGTAAATTTCGTTCGAGCGGCTTTTATTTAGGAGCGCTGTGTAGCCCGAAAAGTACGGTATATATAAATTGATCTAAAATATAGTCAAATAAGCCTGTTTTCGCCTCACTTCTGCTGCTGATGCTTGGCTGAAGTCACAGTGTGTTTTGGTGGTCTCTACAGGCCGCTGGGCATTACTTTGCGGGAAGCATGATTCTGCTTTTTCCGCAGCTGCTCATTCTGTGACCGTGTTCAGAGGCCCGTTCATGCTCAGCTCTTTAACATGAGATTTTATCTTTAGAACCAGAGCGGAAAGCAGCTTCTTTTATGGGTCTGCACATGCACTCTGAGGACCACACAGCCTCAAACACATGGATCTAGGCTCAAACCATGCTGAATAAACCTGTGTGGGAATCTTGAATATTTGCAGGTTGTGCCTAACTGAGCACGTGCAGAGGAGAAGTGAAGCACCAGCAGCGCCAAGTTTCAACAAACTATCTTTTAGAGACAAGTCTGTGCTTGTAGCCAAGGCTCTGTTCATGTTTCTAATTATTAACCACACAGAGTGCTAATTTGTTTAATGAATTGGTTGGTGAAGTGATCTTATTTATTCTATTCAGCACTTAGATTGAATGTGGGATTTTAGCTCAGTGGAATAGGCGGTTGCCCTTCACGCGGGAGGCTATGGTTCAAACCCTTTGCATATTTAATTACAATTTTTTTCACTTTTTTGTTATCCACTAAATATTGAACACCCCAAAGTCTGTGGAGGTGTGGTTAAATGTAGTTTTAGGACTGGATCTGAGAGGCTCCTTCACATCTGATCACCTGACATTGAGAGCAGTCAGCATATGTTGACACTGCACTGTTTGCATTCACATTGTACAGCCTTATACAGCTCAGGTGTATTTATAGGCACGTGCCTTTTACAGCTGCTCTCAAATCAACTGCGTCGGTCATCTCTCAACAACAACGACATCTCATCTTTGCATTATTTAATACAATTTGTACAATGAGAAACTTCCATATGATATGTTTTTCTAATTATTACTTTGTTTGGTGGGATTTTGCATCTGTGAAATGCCAGTTTGTGAAGACAAGTTGAAATAATAGGAACATATTCTAGAAAAGGAATCCCTTTATTTCATCAATGCTCAAAACTCCATTCAAACAGCAAGGACAATTTATGCACAAGAAACAGATTTTTTTTCTGATTATTTAAACATTAATTTAAGAAAATTAAGAAGTTTAGGAAAATCTTAAAAATATATTTTATGGTATTATGGAGGAGATGAAAGAGCGGAAGAGGTTCTGCTGCAGCTGTGGGAAAGATTGAGTAAAATATAACACAATATGATGAAGAGAAAAAATAAGTAAAAAAATTAAAATGTCCATTTAAATTGTGTGGACTGTATATTTTGTAGATGTTAAACATTTTGCCAAAGTACACAGATGTATACTTGAACGATTGTATAACAAATAATATAATGCTTGGCAATGGTTGGTTTGGGTAACCATGACAACACATGCAGTTCTTGAGATAATCAGAGGGATTAATGTTAGAGTTAGCCTTTCGCATCTAAATAATTTCCACCCACTAAAACCAGATCTGAAAAAAACTGGGCTTAGCCAGGACTGAATCAGAGCTCAAATCTGGCCTGAACAGGGAAAACATATGTCATCTTGTCACTCATATGCCTCAGTATTCAATAACTTCCTCAACATGCTGCACAGACTTTGTAGCTAAAGGCAGATGCAGCATGGGTTACTTACACAAGCCTAATTCATTACTCATTTCTTTGACCTAAATCAGTCAGTGGAGTGTTGTGCGGTGTGGATTCAGCGGTGCGTGGAAGACACAGGCGCATGGGCGCGAGAGATAAACGCCTTAAATACATCCACAATGCACACTGGCTTTATGCTAAATGTGAGGATCTAAATCACACTGTAAACGAAGCTGAAGTTGTGACTAAGACGGCGAGAGAAGGGAAAGGCTGGGGAAAAGTTAAGATTATAGGGTAAAAGACTAAAAATATGGTGACTGAATTTGAAGTTAAAATGAGCCAAAACAGGGAACAGACGACGTAAGTTGGTGGTTCTATTGCAGTGTTACTAGTGTGAGCGGAATTAAGGGTGCACTCCCTTTTCTGGTGGTTCAAAATACTTTGAAAATGTATGTACAGAACAGCTGATACGCTATAAGAAGTTGAAATTAGACTTTAAACCACTTTTCGTGTACTCCTATATTGTTGTTTAACCCTTAATAGTTTTTTGTTGTTTTTGCCATGCTGTGACGTTGTTCCTTCATTGGAAGCATACCTGGAGGGGTAAACGGCCTCTAGTTTTGGGACATCATAGGTGAAGATTCTTAAGTCTTCAGTAATTTTGGAGTTTTTTTAGGTCAATTTATGTCATCTGTCAGACTGTGTTCATCAAAGCTGCATGCTTGCATAATTCATAATTAGGGATGTCACAATATCAAATTTTACTTTTGTGATTATTGTGAGAAGAAACATCCCAATTTTTGGCACCATTTTTATTCCTAATTTACTTTCTTCCACAAGTCTAATGGATTGCCATTCCTCACTAGCTTTATGAAATCTGACTTTCTGAAGAGAGTAATGCTATTGTGACATAAACAGTCAGATAAAAAAAGTACTTTGCATGTAGTTTGACTTTTTTGGCATATTGAATTGAGATTGCTCATTGTTGCTGCTTACAATTGTATGATTCATATTATATTATTTTCTGGAACTTGCAATTGTATTGTGACCTGAGTAATCATCATTATTGATTCACTTAATAATCTTAACATCCATATCCATAATATGTGTCCATTTAAATGTCATCATAGTGTCATTTCCGACTGGCCGGTGTAGGTTGCACTGAGGGTGTTCACGGCTCCTGACATGATGCCAAACCTGTTGCTGTCAGACAAAAAGACACAAATAAAGCCATTCGAATCAGGCTAGTTGATGAGTTGTTTTGTAAACACAATTTAAAAAGGACATATTTACTTTTATCAAATATCAATATCACGGTTTATTTATAAAGCACACTTACAACTTTAAAAGCCCAAAGTGCTGTACAGAAAAGTGCAATAATACATAAATACAAACAATTAAAATACACATGAAGTTAATAAAAATAACGACTCAGCTCAGTTCCGTGTTTAAAAGGCCAGAGAAAAGGTTTTAACATTTTTCCCTCGTCATAAACAAACTTGGAGTTGTATTTAGCTTCATTCACACTTGTTTCTTTAATCCTGTTTACAAGACTGTCTTCTCTGCTCACATAAGCACTCATTTTCAAATTTCTCAGGTTTGTGACATCATAGAGATGTGCCGTGCTTAATTCCCTAAATCATCGGCAGACTTGTTCTAACCATTTCTGACGCTAAATTATACATTACATTAGCATGTCGGGGCAAGATGGCTTTTGTTTATTTCCCCTTTGTAATTCTCTCTACTGCCAGTAGATGGAGTGCTGACACCAAATCCTGATGAGGGAACGCATGTTAGAAGATCAAGTGTGGTTTTCAATAAATGCCTTATTTTAAATCAGTAAACCATCAGATGCCATGGCAATACAATTAATGCATTGTATCTCTGTACTTTAAGCTGGAAAATGACTGAATATAGTGAAGTTGCTCTTGGGGTGCACGGTCGCCTCCCAAGAAGGAAATCATGGGTTTGATTCCTGGGCGAACATCACATCACATGATCTCTCTGGGTGGAGTCTGCATGTCCTCCCTGTGTTACCCCGTGGGTTCTCTCCGGGTTCGTCGGCTTCCTCCCACCGTCCAGAGACATGCATGTGTTAGGTAAATTTACAACTGTCCCCCGCCTAATGCCCAAAGGCACTGGGATAGGCTCCAGTCACCCGCGACCCCTAACGAGAGAAAGCAGTAGAAAATGAATTTCTCTTTTAGAAAGCAACAAGAAACAGCACCACTTTCAAAGTCTGTTGCAAAGAAGGACAATATCATTTTTAAGGGTGCACTTATTTATTTTATAGTGACAAAGTAGCCCTGAAATGTGAGAACAAACATTACCAAACTCTCCATTGACCAAGACAGCCCAATTACTTTCCACCACATAAGGTCAATACAGTAACATGTTTTTCAAAGCTTCAGACCCATAGTTTTGGTTGAACTTCATAGCGCTTTGTTGCGATAAACGCCCCAGTTGTCAAAAAGCAATTGAGATAACGCAAGAAAAGTTTGCCAATTCAGATTTTTTCCAAACACATCATCATTTGTCATGGTTCCACTGCTAGCATCGCTGCGTGAGTGGATTTCGAGGAGCACAGCAAGGCATCACACACTATCAACAGGAGGTAAAGTAAACTAGTATGGTCACTGATATTAGCAGAGACAAAGGGGCTGAGACTGCACCCAAGGGAGCTGGCAGTGAGAGTGGTAACGCCACAGCACCTGCCTATTTATTTAACACGTCGCTATTGTGGATAATGTATGGTCTATTCATTTGACCTGAATATTACCTGTCAGGAGTGTAAGCTAATAGTTTATTGTTATGTTGATATTGAAATATGGTTATTAGAACTATGATTTCAGCAGCTTCCGCTTATTCTGGAAATCGCTGTAAAATTGGATGACTTGCCTATGATCAAAAGTAATGCTAGACTTTCAAAAGATGTTCCTATCTCTTGTGTAAATTCTGTTGCTCTCAGTTAATCACAGTTTGATACCATTGCCTTTCAACCAATCATCTCTCAAACCATCCATTTAAAATCACACCTTTCTTTCAAAAGTCTGTTTCTCTTTCCCATCTCCGCCGCAGCAGCAGAACCATCAGCCTTCTCAGCTCCTATATATTACGTGGTCTCTAAACTTGCTGTACTTTGCCATAAAACGTCACTTCAAATGTAGTCTACTCCCTGCCTAAACCCGTAGTGGAATAAGCAAAGATATTTCAATTTCTTTTACCTGTGCACATAATCATATACGTTCAAATCCCACTAAAATCTCAGCTGTAATAAAATCTTAAAGGACAAATATTATGCATTATTTGTTTTGTTATAGGCCTTTAAACATGCTCATGAAGAGTACCTTCAGTTTGGCAAAAAATAAATTGTTTATAACAAATAAAATTACATTTGGATCTCTGCTGTTTAACCCGGGATTTACTGTGTTTTGGCGCAAAGGGAATTACGCACAGTTTAAGATAAACATTTGAATGCATTTCAAGCTGGCTTCTCACTTCCGGGTCTAAGGACGCAGTTGTACTGATCGTGATTAGGTGGGAGGAATCGGAGGGAGAGGACTTTCTAAGTCATCAAACCAGTGTGAATGAAGCTAAATGTTATTCCAGGTATGTTTTTGATAAAAAAGCTCCAAAAAGTCCATTTTGAATAATATGCGCCCTTTAAACAAACTAAACCAATGAAAACTGAAACTTTTAGTTTTAACTTATTGCAATTAGAGTTAATTACCCCTATAGTTGTTGGAGGGCAGGCAGAGACTAAAAAGTAAAACTCAAGAATGTCAAGTATGTCTAGCTGCAAATGCTATTCACCTTATTCCAAAAGTCCGCCTGGGCGCCGACATACAACGCAACGTAACGTGGTTGTATTAGCTAACATAGGGCTGCCGACCTCGAGAGAAAATAAATTCTACACAGACTAAAAAGTCGTTTTCAAGCCTTGATGAATTGTTGTTGCACATGATCATTGGACATTTTACGCAAATCAGTCTACTTTATAGCATATTTAAGTGTCAAGACTTCCCTAGTTCTTCACTTAAGTGAACAGTTTCCACTCAACCGGAAGTGTGATTACAACAGAAGTGCTGATCCGTGGCAAAAGCAGGAAAAAGTGGGTGGGGCGGAATAAGGTCAATAGGATAATTTTCATAGTTAACTTCATCTCAGGTTGAAGGCTTGTTGTAAAAGTGAGTCATGCAGATAAGAGAGGGGCGTGTGCAACCTTTGCACAGGAAGTCAATGGGAAGTTTGCATGTGATGGTAACAACTAGTGCAGGGAAATCCTAAAGAAATCCAAGTAAGCAAGCCATGCAACCTTGGATAAAACGGTAAGGTTTCAAATTTGTGAGGTGTAATATTGTAGTTTACCATGTTTTAATAATAGATGTCACAAAAAAGATACGTTTATAAAGTATTAATTTTAGTGTATATCAGGCATGTCAAAACATATGCCGGACCCGGCCCATTGGATGATTTAATCCGGCCCGTCATAAATTTCTGAGTATGTCAAAAAAGAAGCGAGTCACTAGCTCATTTCTATCAAAAGTTATGATTTTTTTTTTAAATAAATACAAACCAAATGCTCCCTCCGGCCTCTAGAGGGCAGTAAATGTGTAAATCTTGCCCCCCAGACGTTTTAAATCTGGCCAGCCAACATTTCTAATTTATATTCAATCATTTCCGATAGACCTATAGCATTTTTATCGCTGGAACTACACGTCCCACAATCCTTTGCAGCGGCCGCCCCTCCCCCACGCTGCTGTGTGCTGCCGGTGCAAGTGCCAGGTCTTTTAGAAGTGCCAACGCGCGTCGCGCACTTTACAGATTTGAGCAGAGGTCCTAACGAGGAAAGAGACGTTTTTGGGAAACACGTGGAAGAAAGAAAGGAGACAGTTTTGTGGACATTAGAGCGGCGCTAAAAGTGGAGCTAATGTGGAGCTAACAACAAGAAAACAAACTTCTGTGATGACAGCTCTGTGAGGAAAACATTGCAAAACCGGGACAGATCATGAGCCACAGGTAAAAAACACAGGTCAGAATGTAATAAAGTATGAACATGACTATGTCCACACTAATGGACTGTGAATACAAACACATGCACTCATTTGGTTCACCACATGAATAATCTGTCACTAAAATCAGCTTAAACTATAAAAATAGTGAGATCATATTGAGTTTGTGCAGCACTAACCAACAGATCTGTGACCTCAACATTTCAAATCATATCATAAACAAGTCCATGTTCTTGTTTCTGCTGCTGCTGCATGAATGTGTCCACAAAGAACTATTACTATAAAGCTATTTAGCTATTTATATTTATTGTTTTATATTTTACGTTATGTTCGGCCCGCGACCCAACCTGAGCGTCGAAATTCGGCCCGCGGCCCAAAATGAGTTTGACACCCCTGCTGTATATGTTCTAAAGCATGGGCATTTGTGTAGTGGATTTTTTGTATTATTTATTATTATTATCTCTACTGAAACAGGAAAAGAACATTTAGATTCAGAGCTTTCTTCAATATACTCATTGCCTACAAAACACAAGAAGATTGTTACAAATGTGAACAAGCTATTACTTGCATGACTGGTGACAGATTGAGTTTGATTGTAGAGACAGGACCAGAGGGCACTGCCTGTGTGAGTGAGCGAGCATCACAATAAGTGTCCGATTGAAGCGTATACCTTGTTCCCACTACAATTACTCTTGTCGTAACGTTGCACATATCAACCAAACAAACATCAACCAAATCGTATCTGACCACATGTGTCAACTAGTTTCACCCATTTTTAAAAAATAAATTAATAATACATTCATTAATTACATTAAATTAAATAAATGGTGGGTTGATAAACACAAGTAAACTGCAAATAATGGAAGAAAATGACAATGGCAATGAGTAAAGAACAAAGGAAAAAAAAAAAAAAACACAATCACAAATGAGTTCAATCATCTTTAACGATTTTTTCAGAGGCTAATGAAGCTAAACACTATTATTCCCTACATTTAACCACTTTCCATAATTCAATCGGACTATTCATTGTTTCTATATTTAGCCATAAGAAATGCTTAAATATAAACTTAAAGAAATATGTAGTACATCTTATATTGGAGTGCGTTATTCTGGCATTGCTGAATATGATTAAGGATAGTATAAAAATGAGGTTGCGTTATGCATGAAGCCGATAATTAAGTGAGATAAATGTTACATTTACAATTGCATTTGTACTAATGATTAGTGAGTTTTAAATGACCCAACGTGTAGTAATTAATTAGAAAGGTTTATGCATTTAGTACCTCACTTCTGTGCTCACTACAACAACTGATTTGTCTTATCTGCACATCATTTTGTTTGTATAACAGATAAAGCAATCCAGAAGTAACCATAATTTATAAAACTGATGTGAAAATCTGACTAAAAGTGTGCATACAGACAAAACACAAATTCTGTCTGACTGACTGACTCCCTTTGAGCTCAGATTGTCCTCTGACGCACATCTGAAAGTTGTGGTAATGGGCCACATATTTTCAAGTGAACTTGTCTTTTATAGGTCCCACTTTAGAAATTAGATCCTAGTTGCAGTGGACTAGAGCAATGTTTCCTAACCTGGAGTATGGGGACCACTTGGTTTATGCAGCTACATGGCAATTTCTGAATTCCCTTCACTGAAAATATGTAATCTTTCATATAACTTAATATTCAAATGTGGCTAAACTAGATATAATGTGAGGATTAAACTGTGTTTTGAATATCATATAGACAATTTTATGGATTACCTGCACCACGGACGACAGAGGATAATTAACCCTGGTCTGTGCAATACATTTATTGTGCAATGTCCTTGTCAAATAAATAGTACATAAGTAAATCACCATGAAACCTTGGATAGTTATGAAGGTATATTAAACTAGGCCCTAACAGGATATGAGCATGATAAAATGGATCCATTTTAGTTGGGCTGGGTGATATGGCCAATTTTTTTTTAATCTTTTGCACCCTTTGGGCAATTATGATTTGGATAGATTTTAAACAAAGTCACCGGTGACTTCTGCTCTTTAAAACATAACTCCCTACTTCAGTTATTGCTAGGTGTGCTGGAAAAATGTCTACTTTCAGTCCTGAACAGATTTTGGAGCAAAAATAGAAAATAAAAAGCCAAAACATTCACCACTGCCAAATTTAAAGAAACAGATCGAGGGACACACATTATTTGCCACAGTATATACCACATTTATTTACTAAGAGGTTTGATTTGGAAATGTTTTAGTAGGTGGTGTGCCTTGGCTTCTTATCAACACAAAAGTGTGCTGCGACTCAAAAAAGGCTGACAGTGATTCAGGCGATATACTTTATAGCTTAAAGTCTTTTTTAGTTTATTGTAGTGAATTAGTAGGGTATAAGCTTCTTACCACACTGTCTATTCAATTAAACATTTGTTTGTATTATTTTAATCTGAATTCAATATATTTTGTCTTTCTGATAATCCTCTCTAGGCCTAACTGTTCTCTCAATCCGCTAAATTCACTCTCCTTCATTTTGCAGAATAAGCTCTGCTCAGTCAGAAGTAAACTCATTTCAAATCTAAAAGTTTTTAAGGTTGCGTACGTAAACCTCTCTCACACACGCACACAAATACTGCGTCGCCATGGATACTCGCACAAGGAGAAAAGGGGCGGCCTGAGCGAGACAGCTGCTTTTTTCCCCCTCAGAAGAGACAAGACGCACACACTCGCGTACACCCGCAAAACACATGCCGCAGCTCTTGAAATGTAGTAGAGGCTTGTCAAAAAGACGACTGAAGACTGTAGATCGTCCGCTGGACTTTTCCTGAAAATATTGGCCGGGCTGTCATGTGTCTAAGCAATCCTCGGCAACTTTTACAGATTAAACAACATAAAGGCTCCTCCAAGATGCAACTCGTAGCTCTAATTAAGTGATAAAGGCGTGCAAAATTGGCGCTGGGCTTTAGTTGGTTCTGTCTTTGAAAACAGTTGCGAGAGAGATGTGTGCAAAGGCGCTAAAGTTGTCCGCTCCGTGCACACTGCTGGACACAGCCCTCGATTTCATGATTTAGCCATTTTTCACATAGTCAACTATTAAAACACCCAAATTAATTGAATTAATTTGATTTATCGCCCAGCCCTACACTATAGTAATGCAGGAAAATATTCTCCCTTTACAGAGTAACATGGATTCAATTTAATTCCCTTATTTGTCCAGGAGTAGTCAACGGTCGCCAACAAGTAATAACTATCAATCTCTAACTTCAACATCTAATTTCTAAAATTCAAGTATTAGGGTTTGTGGTGTCTGATGAAGCAAAACATGAATTTCATGAACTGTTTTGGGTGCATTACTGTCCAGAATAACTTTAGATTTAGGAATTGTTTATTCCGAGGTTGTTAGCAAGTATACTAATTGGGGGCTAATCGTTAACAGAAACAATCTTCACAAAAAAACATAATGTTTTCTAATGATGCTCTGGTGTGACTCACTTGTGGTTTACTGATTGTCAGTCACCAAAAAGGCCCTGGTTTTTCAGTTTGTGATGTTTGGAGGCTGGCGCTAACTCCCCCATTGAAAATGCCTTAGTGCCAACTAAAGGAATGGTATCGGGCTGATGGAATGCTGAGTTTTGTTTCCAACACTGGAAGGGTCGGGCCCCGTGGTTGCGGGCTACTGCGCCCCAGAAACAAAAGCTATACATTAAAATGTACTTTATTTTTATTTTTGTTTATTGCTAAGTTCCTGAGTTTTACTATGAAAATATAGAGCCAACTAAAGTATAAAGTATCAGTAATAAGACAATTACAAAATATTTAGAACAAGGGTTTGTCCATGGTCCATGGAAAATAAAATTCTAATTGTACCGGTCCTTTAAGAAAAAGTGGTTGCGGTACCGCTGGTCTATATCATGATTAACAAACACCTGTGGAGAGAGAGGACACCACTGATGTGTGCCTGAGCAGTGCAGAACAGTGTGCACACTCACCTCTCCTGATGGCCCAGGTCCTGAAGAAGCACCTCTGCATACTTGGGCCTCTCGCTCTCCTCGGTGTTGGCCAGTTTCTTCACCTCGCTGCGGACAAAGTACCAGAACTCTTTAACTCCATTCTCCACACGCCTCCGCAGCTCCTCCTGAGTGGGGCCCGGGCCTAGAAGGTGGAAAATGAACATGTAATTAGAGAAAATAAAATCCTTTTAGTAAGAGAAAAAGCAGCATGCACAACATTCCTACAGGGAATTTGGAAAATTGCGGATTCTGAAAGTTTGAACAAAAGAACAAAAGAAAGAACAAAAGCCTTTAAAAAGTAAATATCAAACATTTTTGGAAATATTCATAAAAAATTCAATTATAAAACAATGTTACAACGTGTTATATTTTATCCATTTACTAATAGTTTGCACTCAAGTTGTAGAATTTGATGATGCCATAATCGCAGATGGTGGGTAAGGGCCGTACAAACAGAAATATTAACCATAAACCAGGTCAATATGTCTCTAATCTGATGTTAAACAATAAATTCTACCACAGACTTATTCAAAGTAAACTTTGTCATATTTTATAAACTAGAAGAAAAATGCATATTATTGAATTACTAAACGAACTATAGATAGGAAATACACACCGCTATAGTGATACTAAATAAGGAGACCACGATTGAAAGCTGCGGAAATATAAGAAAAAGACTACAATAATCCTCAGGTATTTCCAAATATCCAGTCATGTCCACTAAAAAACATCTTCTGCACTTTATGAAGAGTGCAGAAAAACTTGCTTCTTTCTTGTCAAATATTAAATCATTTTAAAACTTCAAATTGAGAAGGAAATCTCCAGCTTCAACATTTTGACAGTTTGTTGCGCTCTGCTGTGGTGGGCCTACTGACAGTTGCAGTACAAAAACATTCACTCCACGCCCTTTATTGTATGCCTTTGAAAGTCATATTTCTTGAAGCATCTAAGCTGTGGATATTAGTTAAAGCCATGAGCCAAACCACTTATTTTATTTTTTCTTGTTTCCAAACCGTCTCATCATCTATGTGCTGTTCTTGATGTCCATGAAAAGAGGCAGCGCACGTCTCTCATGTGATGCAAGGCTCAGGAATTCAGAGTAAACTTAGAGTAAAAGAGAGCTTCTGAATGTAGCTTTATGGTAAAGATCTTGACATCTTGACACAAGGCAAGTTTATTTGTAGAGCACAATTCGTACACAATTCAATTCAATTTGTGCTGTGAAAAAATTCATTAAAATCACAAAGATGATTCTGTCACGTGGCAGAAATCACAAAACAGTTTAAGATATAAAAGAGGAAAGCATCTGCACTCTAGTACTAAAAAGTACTCTATTATGTACAGTAAATATTAGATAAGTCAGAATGGCAATTTCCATCTGGTACTGTAGTGGCAATATTTTTTTGTTATATTAGGTCAAACGTTTTACAACAAATGCCTTAGTGATGTCACTTTATCTCTTTAATAGTGACATAGTGACAGTGTAGTGAGCACTCTCGCCTCATAGCAAGAAGGTCCTGGGTTCCATTCCTCAACTGTTCCAGGGTTTATTACATGCAATGTTCGTTACATGTTTGTAAGACCAATATGTCCTAAAAAAAATAGTCACTTTAAGTATCTCACCGATACTGTAATATACTGCAGAGTGAGATATAAAAAAACAAAACAACAAAAAAACAACATTAAAATATCAAAATTAAAATGACCTCAAAGACAGAAGACATCAGAGAAACAAGAGATAATATTTTTTGTCAATATCGCCTACTACCACTTGGGGCAGCAGTAGCTCAGTTAGTAGTGTGGTTCCACTCTCGACATAAACAAGGTTGGTACTGCCATTGCGCAAGACACTGGTGTGTGAATGTGTGTGCGAATACATGAGAGGTTCCTTGATGTAAGGCACTTTGAGTGTCTTGAAGGTAGAAGAGCTCTGTATAAATCTGAGCATTTACCATTTACACTACTAATGTACAGTATTTAGACTCTGTGAACTTGTAGCGCTTATCTTAATATGCGTTCCATTTAACATATTAATACACTTACTTATTATTATATTATTATTATTTACCAAAGCACACAGCGTGTTGGTGGATTTGTTCACTAACGATGACACTAAAGCTTCTCTGAATTTAATTCTTACACCGATTTCTGAATTAAAATATTGTAGCTTAAAACGGACACAAAACACTGGGAAAACCATGCTGAGAAGTCTTCTGAAATGATTCCAAACAAGTCCAAGGACGTACACCATCTCGATTCCCCAGTTGCCCTTGGCTTGTATTGTATTGTATTTCTTTTCACATCCCCAGCGTCGACTTCTTCACGTTTGCAAAACCAAGAGACGGCCGCTTGGGGGGCAACAAGGAGAACACGCCTCCCAACAAAATACATTACAAAGACACTTAGCTTGCTCTGACACAGGAGGCACTAGCACCATCTGAAAGAATGAATCCAGCACATCAAAAGACATGCATGGGAACACAGCCGTGAGGAGGATGCCTGGCAAAACGCTCATTTCAAAAAGAATATGCAATAATATAGGCATTCAATCTTGGGCTCGGCTCCCAGGGTGTTGCTTTGACCTCATTAGCGGTGACTTAATCGTTCCAGTTGTGGCTTTCTTCTCTTCTTCTCACACACTTTCAACAAGAAAAAAAGAGAAATCTATACCAAGTCACAACAAGAAAGAAACGAACATGGAGAAAATAGATGCAAGCTCTGGTTACTTTTAAGGCAACCAAAAAGAGCCGAGAGCACAAGGTAGTGGCAAAAAAACCCTCTATTATATTTGTATGTTAAACAGAAACAACAAATCTTTCGACTTTTGGACATCAATAGTATTATGTTTGGTAATTCTTAAGAAAAGTAAAAGAGTATTTGACCCGGTAAAACGTTCATAAAATGGGTTGTGTTCATTGTGTGAATTTGATGCCGTTATTTCTTTACGGTTTTTGAAGAAATATCAAAACTTTCAATCCATAAATGTTGAACCTCATTTGTTATTGGCTCCAAACACTCATTTAACTGACAACAATCAAACCTATGGGGTTGAATATATCACAGTCTAAGGGGGCGGGGTCTGTTATGGGGAAAACTCTCCCCGTGGATACAATTATTAATATGTTTCCTGTCGATTTAAGTTTATTTAAGCACAACTAATTAATGCAGAGTCACATCCGAGTCATAATGGAAGTTGCTGACCCATCACCCCAGAAAGTAAACAGATTGTTCTGTAAATATAAATATAAATGGATAACTATACAAATTTGGGCGTTCACTTTATTCTTGGTCTTCGTGTCTGTATTTGGCACAGTATAAATACATGTGCTGTTATTGAACAGTGGGTGACACAGCTGCAGTTCTCCATTCAAATGAATGGATTGCTTCCCTCACAGAGGGCCGTTTGCGGACTGTATCTATAATGTTCCACTTTTTGACGCTCTTGTGAAAACATAATTCCACCTTAGTTCATTTGTACTGACAAAGATATCAAACTTTGTTTCATGTGGATAGACTTTGAAATGTCAGAGATATTAACTATAAACCAAGTCAATAGCAACGACACCTGCAAACTAACAGTTCAACAGCAAACGCCACCACAGAATTCTGACCTTAATCTATGGATATTTAGGAATGTTATGATGTGAATGCAACCTGATAAAGCTTTCCCCCCGAGGTAACATGTTGTCCGTTAGCTCATATATGTAGAGGCCTGAACACTCAGACACATACGGTAGTATATCTCCTAATTAATTGCAGCCTTTGTGACTTATTAATTAATACAGTTTAAATTCTGATTTAAATGTTTCAGCTTTTATGTATAAAATTGATCAAATCTACATGAAACCCAACCACTTCAGGTCTCACATCTTAAGTCCCAACTGTGAAAAAGCTAGAGGGTATATTTTTAGCTTTGTTTGTTTCCTGCAGCAACATGAGACAGTTGACCCATGCAGTGCTCTGTCCTTGTATTCTCTCACAACACTAGACTTTTCTCATATATTTCCATTTCACCATACAGTTTTCCAAGCCAAATACAAAAAAAAACAAAAACTGTACCCTTGTCTATTCCAGCAAAGTCCACCATCATCACTCCAGGCTAGAAGTGGATTTAGCACTGAGCTGGACTTGAATTGACCGCAAGCTAGATCAGGAGACCTGGAAATGCTTGAGGGGCCATTTTATTTCCCCTTGCCTGGCATCCAGACTCTTTTTCTCCCTGTGATATTTTTTTCCATTGTTTTATCCTAAGCAGCCATTTGTTTTGATACGGACGGACCATGTGTGTCTCTGATTGGCTAATCCACCAGTCAATCACGCCCATCTAAACTTTGAGAGATGAAAACGGTGACCAGACTCACATCTTTCTAATGTATTGTTGAAGTGTGTATTCTTCCCTACGATGCCGCACTGCTGTTGCCAAATGCTTCTAGGTTGCCCAGGGTTGCCCAATTATGAACCAAAACAGCTAAACTTGTAAAGGGTAGCCTTCGCAAACAGCTTTCTCAATGCATTCTCTGGGTTCCCTCACTTGGCTGGACTCTTCCAGGACATTTATATGCTTCGTAATCACGATGTCTACGATAACATTACCACCACACAGTTTAAACAAAAAAGACGTTCACAATGCTTGAAAATGAATTACACAACAAGGAAAAAAACTATTTAGATATATATTGTATAGATCACCACAAATATAGCTCGAATTAGATGGAGAAAACATGTGAACCAAAACATATCGGCTTATTTAGTGTTGAACACAAATTCTTCTCTTTTGAGTACTGTGTGTCTAATGGTGCACGTCTAACACTGGAAAATAAGGGACACATGTGACGCCGAGCCTACGGTCATGACTAGCTGGTAAAATAAAGAGATGAAAGGGGGTTTGATATTCAATAATCATCCAAACCACGGTAGAGACATTTTCATGGACAAAATACAGAAATATTCCTTGACATCTGGCCTTTTTTTTTTTCCATGTCCATTATTTTCCACCATAATCCCACAGAAAAAAACAGCTTCTTTGAGGCGTCTATCCAGCATCATGACAATCAAGATGCTCCAGGATGTGTTCGTAGTCTAATCTACCAGCTGTCGTCTTATTTACCCTGTACACACAGCAACTGCATTCCAACCAAACCCGACCTGATGACTTTCTTTATGTCATTGAACTTACTGTAGAACAAAAATAATGCCCGCATTTCCAAAACATCGGATGATTCTAAATCAGAGGAAAAAACATAACTTTTCTTTGTCTCCATGGAGAGGTTATTGCTTTGCCTTTAATTTTCCCCGAGTTTGGCATTAACCTATCTAGCTCCATGGCGACAAGCAGATGGTGGCACCAGGCCAAGTTATAGGTCAGATCTGTTTAGAGGCAGACACTCACAGTAAAAATTATTTATTAGCAATAAAATAAATATATGCAATTGAATAAATGCCTGTTTAAAGCCATACTGTGAAACATTCCAGGCAAAGACATTTTAGTTGAGACAGGTGACCGACACCCTACTTGAAAACTTACATTGTGTACCTTTAAACTGCATTGTGAACGGTCGGAAGTAGTAAAAGCTGCAACGTTTTCGGTGATACTGTTATGCAAAGATCTACATTTCTTGCCTCCATTGGATATTATTATCATAAAACCAGCAAACCTTGTAATTTAGATCTCAACATTTGGAGTGCATGGCACTTTGAACATAATCTAAACACTTGAATTATATTGCAAATCAAATCAATATTTCAACATTTGTCAGTAAAATTGATATTTGAAGATCTCCACCGCATACTCTTACCGTCGCCTGTGAGTTTCTGAAAGCTGTGGATTTTCTGTTTGGCTCGGGTCAGCTGATCTTCCAGCGAGCGCAGTCGTCCAGCGGCAAGAGAGCCTGCCTCGGCCTGCCCCTCCGGTATCCTGGGGTAACGAGGAGACAAGGAGAGAGGTGAGGGGTTAGTGCTTAGGACCCATACAAAGTCAATAACTTTCACTCTCTGTCAAACGGTGGACGAAAACAAAAATATAATAAGAGTTTTGAAATAACAGCAGTATTGAAACAAGTTATAGCATTCTTCAAGGTTCTGTACAGACCAAAATGGGCGATGTGGAAAAAGTCTGGGTAAAAACCTATTTTCAAATAGAATTTAAATGACAAATGCAAGGCTTCTGTGAAGCTGCCAAAAGGAAACTAATATACAAACATTACAAGGATTTTTAAAACTTTCGAATGAAGTATCACAATTTTGGTTCAGCAGTCATCAATAAAAGCCTGTTCCAGTGTAAAGTGTTGTTGTGGCATTTTGGTTTAGACTTGCTGTAGACTGTATAGACAGTCAAATATTAGCATGTTGCACCAGCTCATATATGCCAATACTGTTGTGTTAGGACAGTTATTCAATACATTGATCTATAGCAAAATGTAGATGAAAAAGGAAGATGTATAATTGAATATGTATTTATATTGAAATCTGAGGGTTGGCTCAGTTATAAAGAGCGCACCCACTAACTCGGGCTCAAAATAGTAGTCATTCATTCATTCATTCATTCATTTTCTACCGCTTGTTCCCGTTAGGGGTGGCGGGATCCCAGTGCCTTTGGGCCTCAAAATATCAATATTGTGATAAATCGTGATGGACTTCTTGGTAATACACATAACGGTACAGAGATGTATTGATACAAACAACATCATTTAAAATATATTGCCGAGTTAAACAATTATGAACCTGTTGACAGCTGCATTAAGGTTGAATCTGCTGATGATATTAAGGACATTGTGAACATGGCATTTCAATATGTTTTGTTATTCTACATAATAAAAACATGAATTTAGATTAAAGATTAAAGATATCTATGTATCAGTACAAGTATTGGATCAGGTTCCGAGTATTGGGATACATATTGTATCACGACACCTGTATCAGCATACGTATTATATCGTGAGGTACAAGGCAATATCCAGCCTTGGTATGATCTCTTCTTTGAACAGTACATATTGCATTATGTCTTTGAGCAAGACACTTCACATATGATACGTCATGTGACAGTCTTACCCCATTCAATTACGACTGAGGAGATAATAAACAATGCAAACATTTAAAATCAACTTTGGATATTTATAAAAGCGTTGTCGATTGCACGTATCCAAATCCACACCCCAGTGTCTAGTTTTGCATATAGTTATAGTATTCATCTTTAGCTTTAGTTTTGATTGCATATTTCTAGTTTCCTACGGTTCTTGTACTTTACAACAACAAAAATTTTACTTTGGACCTTCGGCGGCGTACACCAAGGGACAGGGGCCAGCTCGTCATCAAAATATTCAAACAATAAGAACCACAACAAATAATAATTCAAATACTAAATAGCCTGAAATATAATATAAAACCACTAAATAATAAAATACAATAAAATAAATAATCTGTTGAGGAATGAACATAGAGAAGGCCCAGTCCCCCCTGGTTTTGAGTCTTGCCAGAGCTGGCCCTCAGATCTCAATTTGTAGTGGGGTAGGAAAATTTGCATGAACATTTGTCCATTCAATGCTTTAAAAATATAAAATAAAATCTAAAAATTGTATTATGACGTTGGTCGCAGATAGGCAGCCACACACCACCAATCTGCCTCGGGGCAAGCACGACGGAGAGAAAATAAATGCAAAAAAATTTAAACCACGCTGAGTATCAAGTATGTTGAGTACTCAGAGATCAATAAACGCTACATGTAAGCCTTTCGCATTATTATTTTTCAGCCTGTATCACAACTAATAACCCATAAACAACACAAACGTATCCAATTTCTTGTTGTCCAATTGATTGGACCAAATTGCATTAGAGGGATTAACCAGATCTTCGCTGTCTCACTGGAAATCCCCATTTAATATAATCACAAACAGCTTTGCGTTTGTCGCCATTGACTCTAAAGACTATTGTCACCAAATACATGTGTGCTGCCAGCGCTAATAACCCAAGCTAATATTGCATTCACTGAACCAGGGCCGATCTACAGGCTTCTTGGGTTAAAACGTTAAATTAATGTGAAAGAATTGTGTGCCGAAAACATCCCGCGGGCGAAGAAGAAATTTATGGTTAAGTCTCACGAAGCCTAATTGCTCATTATGGCAGCGATGATGTTTGGACTTTTCTGCGCTCCATTTCACGTGCTGTACATTAATGCAATAAGTCAATTAAAATACAAAATTGTCATTGTAAGAACTGGCGAGAGCAGATCTATGAATTATGGAATTGCATTTTAAAATGATAATTTCTAGATACTAAAAGTTTCTGTTCAATTTGGTCATATTTGATTTACTTTATTTAACCAGGAGGACCAATTGAGATTCAGAATATCTTGCAAGAAAGACTTGGCTAAGGTCCAACACAATCAACACAAGAGAGAAAATCACAAATTATTACATTTTAAAAACAACACTCTCAAGAAAAACAAAAACAATTCTCAATCACCACACTTTTTTTTTTTACAATTTTCTTGAACTTATCAAGTGACACTACAGCTTCCCATTTAAGGTAGTTTTTGTAAATTATAAACATTGGCACAGACAATATTGGAGAGCATGGTCCAAGGACGCAATTGCAGTATGCATTTCTGGAATACAGCATGGGTCAAATGTAGAGGACAAAGTAAATTAAATATAGATTAACCTTGCGAAAAAGGAGTATTCAAACCACCAATCTGTCTGGTAAGTAGGCAAATGTCTCCTACGAACTACGCTTCTGCGGCTTCATTGTAATTTAGCAGTTTTGAAACATTGTTTTGCCAAATATTCTTCAGTATCAAAATCTCTATAACTATCCTCTTTAACTAATACAACATTGTGTCATAATCAATGAAAACACAAGAGGAAAAGTAAAAAAAGTAAAAAAAACATAAATGCCTGTCATATGCACTTTAACTTTCATCATTTTGTGGGCCTCATTTGTTAACTATTGATGGACAAATAACTGTACATAACAAAAAACAACCACAATAAGTAAGAATATGGAATATCAGTGTTGGTTGATGAACTCCATATCGGACCATCCCTAGTTAGATGTATCAGTGACTAATTCAGATATGTCCAGATTGAGATAGCTTGGACTATAGTGGAGATAGCATTTAGAACTATACCAATAGGAAAGTGCTAAATGCTAACGGAGACGCATGTACTGCTAAACTGCAATGTTGAATACTTGAGTTATTTTGTTCCGTGGCATAAACAACAACTAATTTATCTGACGGAGAACAAATGAGCGATTTGCAATGCAGGGGATGGAGTGGAAAAACAGAAGAGTCCGTGAGAGTCAACAGGCGATTCCTCAGCCCGATTTAGATGGATAGAAAGCTATTAAAAATGAAATATGTTCCAACGCACAGGGGCATTGGTGAGCGCTGCAGAGGCCCTGCTAATGAGTCATCAAGCATCAAGGCATGCAAACTCGATTTGATACTGACTGGAGAACATCAGTTGCTGCAGGCACTAAGTGTAAATCCATTGTTCGCAAGAATCACTGGCCCAACATTAGAAAAAAGCGGCGATGTAGTTCAGGATGATAGTAGGGAAATAAAGTACCTATCGTGGGTTATTGTAGTCTGACTGGTTTATAAGCTTTTCATGTTTTAAATCTTTTTTTTTTTTTTTTTTTTTTGTATCATACCATGTCAACCATTTCTGATCACTGCAAGCACAGGAGCGCCTAATGGATTTGGACAACGCTAACGTAACTGTCACAGGGAGCAACAAGTATGATACGGACACACAGCCACCAGAATGTAAATTGGGACGAGGGGGCACTTCAACTGTCTCATACCTGGGATGCAGTTTTGGAGAAGTCAGACAGTAGATGGCGCTATCATCCTATTGCTCCGTGTAGGAAGACAGTGACTAAATCTGTTTGACGCTTGTGTGTTAAAAAGTCCTTTAAGTATTGCTAGTGGGCGCTGGCATGTGTATGATTTCTTTGGGTATGTGCATGTGGGTGTGTAATTATTTTTTTGTAAATAATACACACCTCAGTCATATGCACATAAAAGATAAAAACAAATTCAGACTACATTCATTTGCTAATGCCACAACGTCAACTAAATCAGTTTGACTTGTTAGCAATAACCAGGAAAATAGAAGAGGAGATGGAGAAGGGGAGGAGGCTGAAGGTTCTGCTGCTGCGGTGGCGTGTCAGAAGAGGGTTGTGATGGACATTTACAACAATATATTAGATAATGCTTTTTAAATTGGCAAAGGCAGCCATCACTGGAGTAAGTTTTGGCCTCTGAAGGAGGGAATAAACAAGTGCAGCGGGTAATGGCCAAAGAGAATCCAAAAGGGAACGAGTCTCAGTCGAGGCAGAAAGGCACGTTTCCTCGCATCTGCACGCCACAGCTCTTTTCTGTCAAATGAGCTTCATGCAAAACCCATCCAGGTTTAAATTGGTTATTAATCCTTGGGACAACCTGACAGAACACAAACATCCCTGATCGTTTAGCAATGTGCGAACAAACCTAACTTAAACCTTGCGCTGCGGTAACGATAAAGAGAGGGAGAGAAAGAGAGACAATGAAAGAAAGAAGGCAAAAAAGAGTGAATACGCAGGCATGGAGCTGTGGCTCATCACTCAAAAAAGGCTTTAGGATGAACAGTTTTGAGAATAAGTAGGTGTTTTATGTGTATGTGAAGGAACTGGACTGTTTTGGGCCACAGGAATCCTTCTCTGTGCTGCACTGAGAGGAGCAGCGTCAAAACGCTCATTCACTTGTCAACTTCCTGTGACCCATCAAAAATCTCTATGGATCGCAACCCTAAATTTTAGAACCAATGTGCTGGGTGATTGGATTAGAGGCAAAGGTAGCATGCTATGATTGGCTGATATCAAGAGATAGGTGAAAGGATGTAAGAAAACCTTATTTGTATTGTTATTGGGCTTTAAACTGGCTCTTGAATAACTGTACTTTGGCATCTCATGTTTCAGAACCAAAAAAAAACCAACTTCATGTCACTATGGCTTTTCCCAAAATAGAAACTGACCTTTGGGCTCCATCTACTGGCTGCAGAGGGAATTACATAGGTGAGAGAAACAAATGCTAGCTTGCTAATGTAGCCACGCTGTTGTAACGATTGTGATTTGACTGCAGAAATGCTCAGAAAGAGTCTGGTGATTATTTATGGTCTTTAAAACAGAACAGAAGATCTTGGAGCCCTGTCATAGGTAGAATATGACATCACAGAGGAGGATCGAGGGCTTCATTAAGCTAGGGTAAATGAAGCCAAATGCAACTCCAGGTATAATTTTGATGAGGGAACGATGTTATAACATGGTTAAAATCTCAAAACATATATTCTTTAGCAAAATATGTGTCCTTTAGATATTTGTTTAGCATATAGTATTTCATTGGCACGTATGTTTTAATTTTTATTTATTTATTGACATATTTCTTTCATTCTTTTATTTTCAGTTTAAATGCACAAATCAAAAAGAAAAATTAGCATTCTGATACCACCTTGACAATGCCACATCTCAGAAGCAAAGCAGGATTGGGCCTTGGGTTAGTTCTGGAATGGGAGATTGCTGCGAATATAAAGTGTAATACAGGGGTGGCAGTGGCAGAAAAGCAAACTGTTGTTGTGTTCTGAGACAAGACACTTAACTCACCTTGTCTTCAATGTTGAAGTACGATGGTGTATGAACGAGAGCGTATTTGCAAGAGCGAACATATCGAAATGAGCCCATGACTACAGGCTGGCGTGTTTGATTCACATTTGTTCTCTAACATGCACTGGCTCCAGATAAACCAACAAACAAAAGGATCAGAACAAATCCAGCAAAGATGAATGGATTTTAAAACACAGAGCACTTCCTAGTATTAATGCTATCATAAACAATAACTCCAGATATGTTTTTGAATATCTAAAAAGTATTTAGCAATAATATTCATCAAACAGGACACACACACACACACACACACACAAAGAACATGTTTAAACTAAATCTTTTTTTCTCTATCCACTTTTCATGTCCCAAACGCAGTGAACTATTCTGGTGGTAAACATCACTTGGTCTCTGGTGCAAAGATGCCCTAGAAAGCAGTTACTAGAACTCATGCAAAGCAATGGGATACCGGAAGCCTCCATGTTCCAAACATCAAACTTCTATGGCATAACCTTAAACGCCACAATGAATATACTGGGAAGACGTAACAAAATACAAGCCAAAATGTAACCAGGCAGTTCCAGTTCCTTTGTAACTCCTTTTCTCTGACATAAATATTTGAAACTAGATGCTGGTGTGTTTTGCTTGCTAGGGAACAGCTGGCCTATCATATGTTCAAACAGATTCATGAACCAAATCCACACCCTGACCTGCTAGTTACACCACTCTGCAGGAAAATGTGCTCTCCCTGACATCAGGGTAAGGTTTCAAAATGCACATTTTTTTGGGAACACTGGATAAACTGTGTCGACTGAAGCTGTAGAGACATGGTGGTATGACGGACCTTATTGTTGCCTAATTTTAATTTTGTTATTAAAGGAGAAAAAGTGATCATTTGACTTTTAAGTTTTATCTGTTGGATCATATTTTAAATATGGCAACTTGATTAGCTTTTCAGTCAAACTGTGGACATATTATGGAACATTTATATACTGTAGGGCTTTTAACCATGTTATATTGTTGTTCCTTCATCAGAAACATAGCTGGAGTTTCATTTTGCTTTATTCACGTTGTTTCATTAATCTTGTTCACAAGTTTGTTTTCTTTGAGGGTCACTTTGAAATTCCTCACATTTCTGCAACACAGGAAGAAATCCAGGTAGAAATGCACTTTCCCTGTGCATTTTTTTGGTCCATAAACCAACACCGGACTCGTGCTGTCAAACTACTTTATCAACAAACACTTGGCTTTATTCTCACAGCATTCATGTTGCCTAAGTGTTCATTTATGAACTGCTTACAGCAGAGGGCACTCAAATGCTTAAATACCTTAATGGAAACAGAGGTGTGGTTTGAAAAGTGTTAGTTTCCAAAATGAAGTCATTATTTTAATTTACAAAATGTGAAATACTTTTACTAAGGAGAAGTTAGAGGCTATACTGTGGTATTGAGTGTATATGTATAGGAAAAATGTCCATTTCTCTCTCAGAAAGCTTGACTCAGAAAATATGCTAACTGATACATCAGATAAGAGCAACTTTATTTGTCTCACAAAGTGTTGCAGTGCCAAGTACACAAACAATAGAATATATATATATATATATTTTTTTTAAAAAGACCATATTAAAACAGAGATATATGGATTAGCAATCTAGATTTAAAAAAACAAAAAAAAAAAAAAAAACTATAATATCTATATAATTATAACACAAATATACCATATACATCTTCTCAAATACTCTTACAGTATTGTACATTGAATGTCACAGGAGAAAATAGCGTGTGAAATCCTTGAGAACCAGTTCACTAGGTTGTATTAGGTCATGGTAACAGCCCAGACTTGACATAAAGACTACAACACGGCACTTCACACAAGTAGACATGCACATATGAAACGCATCCACACCCCTCCACTCGCTTGAGGTGGTAAACAGAGCCGCGCGAGTACACAAATGGCTCCTGACGGCATCCCCAAAAAGCACCGACTTAACCAGGCCCGGTGCTAATCAGAAGCTACAGCCGAGGAAGCAGATGAGAGCGAGGAAAATAGGACTTGAGGGAAGGAGCTAGGAGAGATAGACATTATAGAGAGGTGTAGTGTATGAGGTATAGGGTGAGGTTTGAAGATAATGGTGCGACAGCTTTACCACGGGTTATGTCTATGGGCCAGGGCTGGTGCGGATGTCCTATATTATTAATACAATTGTTTTGTTTGTTTACTTGCTTGTTTACATTGGCTCCAATACTTTCAATGGAGAAGTTAGCGTTAGCCTCCAAACATCCCAAAACTATGAAAAACCAGGGCTGTTTTAGTGACTGACAACCACTCGATCACACTTGAGTAACACGTCCAGAACGCTGCTGCTCATGTCCTGACTAGAACCAGGAAGTACGATCACATTAGTCCTGGGCTCAGGTCTCTGCACTGGCTCCCTGTGGAGAATAGACTTAAAAGCAGCTCTGCTTGTATACAAGTCTTTCCATGGCCTAGCACCAGAGTACACCTCGGGTTAGTGCCATATGTGAACCATCTCGGCAGACTCTGAGGACTTCACAGGGACCGGCCTCCTGCTGTGCCCAGAGTCAGGACTAAACATGGGGAATCTGCGTTTCAGTTTTATGCAGCTAAAATCTGGAACAGTCTTCCTGAGGATGTGAGACAGGCCTCTACTCTGGCAATGTTCAAATCTAAGCTAAAAACTGTTTTGCTTAGCTGTGCATATGACTGAAATGATTTTATTTGCACTCTTCTCTTTTATGTCTTAAACTATTCATGTCATGTCTTTGTGATTTTAATGCATTTTTTTCCTGTTGTGTGAAGCACTTTGAATTGTGTACGAATTGTGCTCTACAAATAAACTTGCCTTGCTTCATACCAGGGCCTTATAAGAAAACATTACTGTGTGTAGATGTGTTCAGCTCAGCTTATTGGTGTAGAAATTAGCACAAAAAATTAGCATAATCAGAAACAGAATCAGAATCAGAAAGAGTTTATTGCCATTGTCAATTAACAAAATTCTCAAACATAGGAACTTGTCTCGGCCTCAAGGTGCAACATAAACGCTAATGCCCACATAATACATATTACTTATAACATTATACTGGATATATCGCATCAAAATAGAGCTACAAAAGTTTGGAATTTAAATTTCATTTCATCAATCACACAAATCCTATTTATATATGTAAATGGAGCTGGAAAAATGATATAGACTCTTAAAACAAGTTGGCAAGTATGACAAAAACAAACGATTTGTTTATGCAACTTAATGTTTTTATTTTGCCTTATTAGAATGAACAGGATAGAACATCATATAATTTTCAGTTAGCCTAATGTTAAACCAATGGTAATTTTAAGATCCTAAATAATAAACTTTGCATTTATTCCAAAGTATTCTGACAATATAGAGTTAAATGTATTTATCAGTAGTGGCTCAGTATATCAAGTTGTTTCACTTTTTGACATTGCTTTAGCTAATGTATCTGATGTATCACACGTTTACATGGAGTTATGGAGCATGTCTTCAACATGAGCCTGAAGCTGAGGGTGGTACCACAGGTCTGGAAGACCTCCTGTGTGATGCCAGCGCCCAAGACACCGCGCGCCAAAGACCTCAACAGCTTCAGGCCAGTTGCTCTCACGTCCCATCTGATGAAGACACTGGAGCGGCTGGTCCTGGACCACCTCCACTCCACCGCGAGCTCAGCCATGGACACGCTGCAGTTTGCATACCGGCCTGGCATCGGAGTGGACGCCGTCATCTCCCTGCTGCACCGTGCACCGCACTCTCTCTCTTCATCCTGGAGAAGCCTGGCAGCGCTGTCAGGATCCTATTTCTTGTATCTCTCCAGCGCCTTCAACACCATCCAGCCGCTGCTCCTGAGGGACAAGCTGGAGACGGCTGGTGTGGACTACGACCTGGCGGAGTGGATCCTGGACTACCTCACAAACCAACCCCAATTTGTGAGAGCCCGGGACTGTGTGTCTGACACTCGGACCTGCAGTGTGGGGGGCGCCCCAGGGCACTGTCCTCGCACCCTTTCTCTTCACCGGTGACGCTACACTGCAGGGTACCTCAGACATGACAGACAGCTGTGTCCTGCAGAAGTCCTCTGATGACTCTGCCATCATCGGACTCATCACGGATGACGACGATGCAGAGTGCAGAGGACTCGCGCAGGACTTTGTGGACTGGTGTCAGCAGAACCACCTCCTCATCAACGCAGAGAAGACCAAAGAGGGAAGGGACATTGAGAGAGTGGACTCATACAAGTACCTGGGGTGTTCATCTGAACCACAAACTGGACTGGACTCATTACACAGATGCACTGTACAGGAAGAGCCAGAGTCGACTCTACCTCCTGAGGAGACTTCGGTCCTTTGGAGTGATAGGGCCACTCCTGAGGACCTTCTACGACTCGGTGGTGGCATCAGCCCTCCTGTACGGCGTGGTCTGCTGGAGCAGCAGCATCACAGAGAGGGGGAGGAAGAAGCTGGACAATGTCATCAAGAAGTCCAGCTCCGTCCTGGGCTGTGCACTAGGAGGTGGGGGACAGAAGGGTCCTGGCTAAACTCACATCTATGCTGGACCATGAGTCTCGCCCCCGCTCTGGAGAGAAGCTTCAGTGACAGACTGATCCACTTCGCTGTGTGAAGGAGAGGTTTCGCAGGTCTTTCCTTCCTGCTGCTTTCAGACTTTACAACAAACACTGTTAGTCCTGAACGTGTCATTCAGCTTTCATAATCATGTGCAATACTGTTATACTCTTGTGCAATACTGTGACACAATGTCAATCATCCCTGGTGCAATATTTTCTGTCCATTTGACAGCTGTAAATAAGTGAGTGTTGTTATTATTATTCAAGATAAGAGTTTTCTTTTTTTCTAAGTTTATCTGTTTTTATAAGATGTCGGTGTAATGTTTTTTATAAGAGTTTTTTATAATAATACTAAATAATACATTTTATTTAAAAGCGCCTTTCAGAACATCCAAGGAAACTGTACAAGAGAATAAAACAACAGAATAAAACAACAGAATAAAACCCACAGTACAGAACTGGATGATGGTGTTGGAGTGACTGAGTTATGTGATGTTGTGAGTGACTGAACAGGTGAGTTTTGAGTCTGAATTTGAAAAGTGGATAAGGGCTTATCTTATGCTTGTTGCGGAGGTCAGGAGGGAGAGAGTTCCAGAGCTGAGGAGCAGAGCGGCTGAAGGCTCTGCCCCCCACTGAAATAAGACGGAAAGAGGGGACAGAGAGCTGGAGAGAGGAGGAGGACCTGAGGGAGCGAGAGGGAGTGGAGATGTGGAGGAGGTCAGAGATGTACGTTTATAAGAGTTTTCTCTCTCTAAATGATCTGTTTTTATTATTATTATACTGTGCATAATCTGGTTCTGTATCCTTTGTTGCAAGACTGGAATTTTCCCATTGTGGGACAAATAAAGGTGATCTTATCTCGCACGCCAGCGACAGACATGGCAGATTTCCATTGTGTGTTGCACGTTCTTTAATTTTTCATTGAAAACTATTGGTATTACGCTACCTGCACAACTTTTAGTAGTAAACGGGTGTAGCCTACAGTATGTGACTTAAGTAACAAATGTAAAAAGTTGTATCAATTGCCGTTTTAAGCATTTTTAAAATTGGGCTTTAAGGATTTTTTCTTTTCAAGAATAGTTAGTTCAAAAATGTAATTAGTTCTTCACTTCAGGAAATGTATTACGTTATGCCTTTTCTATTCTCAGCTTTTGATAACATTGTAAAAAGCTACACATTTGGGATTACTAACCCTAACACTTTCTGCCATATCATGCCTTCTTTATCTCATAGCTAATCGTCTAATCTCCTTGTGTCCTTTGCTAGCCGGATCAGCGTTATCTCCATACACTTAGACAGTATCTTGGCCTGTAAACCGATTCAGCGCGGTGAATTCTTTCACTGCCTGCTCCAGGTACCTCTAGCTTTAGCTGTCTCCTAGTTAATCTCAAACAGTCAGAAATGTCATTATATCTTCTACAATGGGGCTAGTGTATTTGTAAAGGCCATGAATAGAAGCTATAACTTTAGTGGTGGTTTCATAAGGTTATGTGCACAGTCAAAGAGGCGGGACTGGTTGCGCCAATGCACACAGGATTTTAGCGTTAGCTACATTTACATGAAAATGTCACCCAGATTAAGCAGGATAGTATAGGAAATACTATTACGAGATGTGTAGCTCTTCTGTTGTAGGTTCAAGTCAACAAACATAGGCAAAGGGAGGAGGGAAGACCTTCTGAAAAGTTTAATTTATGCAGAAACTGCAGCTCTAAGAGTAGTATTCCAAATATTAAGATGAAAGTAGAGTAAATGTACTCTTAGCTGAGAACAAATCTTGGTTATTAGGCGACAAAAACGTTACATCGGCATATAACACGATTTAAAACTCTAAACAAATAACTGTTCTAATTTATATATTATAATCTAATAATACACCAGTATACCATTATTTTACATTGGAACATAAATACCTGGGTGACTTCTTTTTACTTCAACCTTTGTCAGTCAAGTAATGAACTACTCAGTAAAAATATCAGCACTTCCCAGCTCTGTAGATAGTGTGTTAGCAATTGCTATTATGTTATACTAAAACTGAGTTAAAGCCCCACTACGAAACTCTTTCTAGTTCATCGCAATGGGGACAAGCAGATTGCCGAAAATCCAAGTTACCAGTTTGGGTCAGTGGACCCCTGCCGACAGTAAGGATGCATATTTGTGAGGGTATTTTTCCCAATGAAAAACACCTGTAATTAGACAAATACTTTTATTTGACTCATATTCATTGGCTCAAATGTAACACAGAACTTTAAATTAGTACAAATATCAATGGGAAATGTAGACATGGAGAATTAGATGACACGTTGTACTGGAAACCACACATCACAAATATAAGATAAAAAATCTCAAGCAAAGCAAAGCAAAGCAGAGCAAAACATCTATTAGACTATAAAGCCATATATGTAATCTACTGTTCATTAATACTGCCATACATAACTTATGGAGCTGAGGTTTGGGCAAATACCTACCCCACTACATTTAGAACCACCGTTCGCCCTTCGAGGCAACTGATGTTGCGATTTTGGGCGTAACAAAAACAAACTGAATTAAAATGAAAACTGTTTAAATGTCAGAAAAAGAGAATAAAAATTCTGCATGGAGTTCCGTATAAGGACCTCACCAACGAGATGTTCTTGAGGTCCAAACTGATAAATTATTTGACTTAGTGAACTTAAAAACACCACAAGTAATACATAAATAAAGGCATAAACAGCTATCAGATAAATATAATCTAAGGAACTAATTTCACTTAGACATTTTTTAACGTAGTGCAAAAAGGAAGTCAAACGTTGCAAGGTTTACTTTGCAACTTTTACCATTTTAAATGGTAAAATTTGTTACAATAATATACCGGGAGTTCACTTCAAAAGACAGTACAAACAATGTATACTTAAAAAGATGACAATATGAAGAGGAAATAAATAAACATACAAAAGGGACTTAACATCTCACAAAACTTCACTAAAGGATTGTGATGAGATGTAAATGTCAATTGTAGAAAAAGATTCAATTGTAGACATCTGGACTCTGTTTTAGAAAAACTATACATTTCGACTCTCATCCAAGACCCATTCTCAATCTGTGAAACAAGTCTGAGAACTCCTGTTTATATCCTACTCTGTAAAAGCACTGCCTACAGGGCGGGACCTCCTGATAATGGCCCATTGAAACTTAACTGGGATGGGCCATCTACATCCTATTGTTCCCTGACTTTTGGCTCCATCTCCTTGAGTGCCTGTTTAGCATCAGAATGCCTCGGGCGTCTCCAGGGTTTCAGCAGACCATTATAAACAACTGGAAGGTTGAATCGGTTGCTTATAATGGTCTGCTGAAACCCTAAAACAGAGTCCAGATGACTACAACTGAATCTTTTTCTACAATGGAACACTCCTGGACGAATGAGGGATTACACCGACATGTAAATGTTATTAAAAAACAAAACTGTTTAACACAAAAAATAAAGGAATAAATAAAAGGAATAAGTACATCATTATGGGTGTATATTACAGCAACAATTGAACCCAAACTGAATATGAGTTACCTTGGCAAATGTTGTATGTAATAAGGGGTAGTAGTACACAAGTACTTTATTTATTTCTTATTTCTTTTGTGCACATCAGTCATTAATTAATTGGAAATTAAATACAAAATAAGGAAGAAGTGGTAGAAATTTGCCTCCTGTTGATGAAAATGCAATTACTGTAAAACCAAATCGTAACCATTGCTTTATAAATTGGCACGGTAAGGTAAGATAACATATACACTTGTCTCCGCAGGGAAATTTGTCCTCTGCATCATTCACTACTTTTGAGGCCACCTCTGTCAGGAGCAGTGGGTCCCTTCTCCAGATCTAAGTCAGGAGTACGTCGCTGGAGGATAAGAATATTGTGCAATTTTACTCTTCCACTCCACTACCCATAACAGACGAACAAACTAACAAACCAATCTTCAAACATACCCAGAGCTACTTTTTATTCCAAGATGGAGTGAAGTGATTGGGGCTCGGCAGTCTGCAGCTTAAACCATTAAAAAGCAATTACATTTAATGGTGGTCAAATCATTTATCTGAATATTGACTTTTCCATTTGTGCATGTCAAGCGCTTTGGGGCTGAATGATGCGCTTTAACATGCATTGCATTCACTTAGTTTATTTGAAAGTGTGTCACCAAATGCCAAAGTTATATAATTGCAATTTGGAGTATTCATGTAAAATATATGCTTATTATTGTAGCCTGCTAAAGTGTAACCATTCATTTTACAATAGCTAGTTACAATGTTATGCTAAAATTAAATAATCAAACAAGCGTTTGGGCAATGATGAGGGCAGCATATATGTAAATCTTAATATTAAAAGCAGCTTAAGGAAATCATTTTAAGCCTAAGGAAGGACATTCAAACTGTCCTCTTTGGCCCCATCATTTAATGTCACTGAGGCAACCAATCAGGAGTGGAGGATTAGCCTTATGTGCATGTTTTAATGGAGGTAATTCTATCACTTTGAAATCGATGACATTGACAGACCCACACAGTCACGCAATCTATCCCATAACTACTAGGGAATCTAAACCATAAGCACAGTCACAGCAAATCGTAAACAATGCGCTCAGATCTGACTAATTGCTTATTTTGGCTGATAAAATGTATAGTAAACATAACATAATAATGCACACTGTAAATATATTAGACTAGGGATGTGACAATATCATAATTTACGTATATGTTATGTTATTGTGAGAGTATTGACACCATGACCAAATAGCTTTTTTTCATTCGCAATAAAGGCTGAAATGATTAATCATGTAAATCGAGTAATATGACTCCAAAAAAAAGATTTGATTATTATTTTATTGCCTTAATGCCTTAATCTGTTGTTCATGGATTTACTCGTGGTGCTTGTTTCACATGAAGCTGGTTTTTGTGTAGATGATTCTTATGTGATGTGACATAAAACGCAAATTAATTCAAAGCTAATGTTACTGTTCATATTTAATCTGGCCTGTTTACAATACAGGTGACAAGTTAATTAGACTTTAAAAAAAAAAATACATCAGGAAAAAAATAATGCAATGTTGTTTTTTCTTTAGTTTCTAGCTGCAAGGTTTCTATGGAAGACCAACATGCATTAAATGATCTGAGACTAAAATGGGGCAGATGCACTCATCATAGACATTTGAACTGGTGTGTTTGTCTATAGAAGTGAACTAATAAACAAGCAGAAGCCCTTTATTTGTTATTTTTGTATTACTATAAATTATAATTGTTATTTTAAAAAGATAATTGAATATGCCTTTAAGAAATGTTTTACGGAAAGTATACACATGTATAGATTACTCAATAGAAGAAAATAATCAATATATTACTCGATTATATATATATATGTGAGATATATATATATATATATTATATCATACATACACATACACACACACACACACACACACCAACTGTTCAGAGTATTTTAAATTTAATTTCAAGAAAAAACTTAAAACAATGTAAATTCGCATTGATCTGCTTGTTGTGCTTGTTGGCGTTGCCGTAAGTGAAATAATATATAAATTAGATAAGTGCGGAGATGCTCCTTGTTCATCCTCCATTTCGTCCTCTTTGCTGCTCTCTACTTAGTGCCGCTCTGGTGCAATCCATCACGGCACCCCCTCCTTGCCCCTCCCTCCCCGTGCGTTGGTATGGCAGTGGGGGATCGATGCCAGACCAATCCCTCATCTCTACAGTCACTCACCCTGTGCAGAGTAAACCTGTGCGGCAATGTGCTGCAAAAGAAGAACAAATAATAAGGTAGAAGTATAGTTACCACTGCTGCAGTTACTATGGTACTAGTACATAGTTAAATGTGTGCAGTAATCCGCAAGGGTAGAAAAGTCTCCAAAGTAAAGGTACTGATACTATATGTGTGAAGGTATAATACTATTAACACTGCTACTACTACTATTTAGTTTTATTTGATTGTTGCAAGTATATTTCATGAGCCAATGACACACATGACAACATTTTAGCCAAAGTGAACTCTCTAGTCTCTAGTTAGGCTTTTACATAAAACATTAACACAACATCGTAAAGTCTATGACAATGCAAAGCGATGCAAAACACAAAAACTCCATCAATTCAAAGAAAGTTCAGAGGATAGATGTCTGACCTTTGATTGAAGTGTCTTTGAGTTTTTTTTTTCCCCCGATAATGGCGGCGCTTGGAGTGGACAAAATGATGTAATCTCAACTAAACAAGACTATATTCAATCAGCATTTGAATCCTTTTATAAAAAACTTTTTTCAAAAATTCCAGACGATAAAGAAGACGATATAAACTATTTTCCCTCAATTTGCCTATTATGTCAGAGAACAAAATAAAAAATTAGGAGCTGATATAACCGTTCTGGAAATACAAGGAGCAATCAAAAGATTAAAAAACAATAAATCTCCTGGGAGTGGTGGGTTCACCTCAGAGTGGTATAATGCTCTATAAGACACACTTTCTCCTTTCCTTTTGGCAACTTTTAATTGGGCACGTAGGAAAACTCAGATCCCTCCTAGTTGGAAGGAAGCCTGATACCTAAAGAAGGGAAGGACCGATTGGATTGTGCCTCATATAGGCCTATTTCTATTCTGAATGTAGACTATCATATATACACATCAATTATGTACAAAAGAATGGAACAAATACTCCCAAACTTAATCCACAATGATCAAACAGGATTCATTAACAAACGACAAACACAAGACAACATAAGACGATCCTTACACATAATGAATTATATACAAAAACAACAAAATAAAGCCGTAATAATTAGTTTGAGGTGTGAAAGCTTTTGATTCTGTTAGCGTGCCATATTTATTTAAAGTGCTAAACAAATTTCAAATCGATGATTTAAATATGAAAAATATTGGGGCTCTCAACGGTGGTCAAACATTAAGAATTAAAATCAATGGTCCACTGACTCTGGAAAGGGGGGAGAGGCAGGGCTGTGCCTGGTCTCCCCTCCTGTTTGCGTTGCATTTGGAACCATTGGCCCAATTTATTAGACAATCAACAACAATTCATGGTGTTACAATTGATGGGACGGAACACAAAATTGCCTGCTATGCAGATGATGTTTCTATTGTATTTGACCAAACCAGTAACTTCCATACCTAATGTGATGAATTTTCTCCAAAATATTGATCCAATGTCTGGATACAAAAATAATGTACAAAAAAATTTAAATTCCCTCCTACGGGCAACCCCCTTTGACCTTTAGAAAGAACAAATTATCTTAGATATTTAGGTGTGGTACTCTATAGAGACCTATCAACTATTCTGGAGCAAAATTATAGCCCTCTTTTTATTGATTGAAAAAGGGAACCTTATCCCATATTTAAGTCTAAGTCAAACGATGGAAAACTTTGCCCAGGTTTCTCTATCTGTTCCAGACTCTTCCGATTTCCATCCCCAACCGGCTGTTAGATGAGTGGAATAAAGCAATCTCAAGATTTATATGGCAAGGAAAAAAAACCTGTATCCAATTTAAAACTTTACAATTATCAAAAGAAAAAGGAGGCTGGGGTTTATCTTGTTTGAAAAATTACTTTTTCAGCTCAGATCAGAGCCCTGCTATACTGGTGTGACCCAGAATATGAGTCACAATCTGTGAAACAAGTCTGAGAACTCCTGTTTATATCCTACTCTGTGAAAACCCTGCCCACAGGGCGGGACCTCCTGATAATGGCCCATTGAAACTTAACTGGGATGGGTTATCTACATCCTATTGTTCCCTGACTTTTGGCTCCATCGCCGTGAGTGCCTGTTTAGCATCAGAATGCCTCGGGCATCTCCAGGGTTTCAGCAGACCATTATAAACAACTGGAAGGTTGAATCTTAAACCTCCATTACGATTTAAGGAAGGAAGATTGCCTCCTTAACTCCTCTTTCAAACCATCTTTTCTCCTGCTCAGAATCTCCACCTCACTGTCTTCAATAGAGTGGTTTGTGGCTTTGAGATGAAGATGCACAGCGCTCTGGAGTCCTGAACTTGCGTGTCTTCTGTGTTGATAAAGCCTCTTGTGAACTTTCTTCACTGCATTGGATAGAATACACTCCATTGCTCTGTTTCTGTGTAGGCATCTTGTCCTTAGGCTGAACCAGTTTTTGTCTTTAAGAGTTGCCCGGTTTGAAAAACAGGGACTTTGTGTTGTCCTCAAATTCTTTGCAGTTTTTCTGACAGTCCCGAGACATAAGGGATAGAGACACCCTTTCTTCTTGGTTCTGTTTCCCTTTTGTCCTGCTTTTTGGTTCTCTTCACTTTGTTAAGAGCCCAAGTCGGGTATCCACAGGCTGAGAGAGCATTCTGGACGTGTCTTTCCTCTTTCCTCTTGCCCTCTGAGCTGGTGGGCACCTCTTGTGCTCTGTGTTGTAGTGTTCTGATCACTCCCAGCTTATGCTGTAGTGGGTGGTTAGAGCCAAAGAGCAGGTACTGGTCAGTGTGTGTGGCGTTTCCTATATACTTCTATCTGGAGCTTCCCGTCACTCTCCCTCTGATAGTGGAACAATCAAGAAAGGCCAAGCGGTTCTCCTTTGCATCTTCTCTTGTAAACCTGATGTGCGGGTCCACTGCATGAGTGCTCTGAGAAGGCTTCCAGCTCTTGTTTCTTAAATGTCACAAAAGTGTCATCCACAGTAACGGTACCAAAAGACTTGGAGCAATGCCTGAAAAGGAGGTCAGTGCCTTTTCTCAAAATGCTCCATGTAAAAGTTGGCCACTATGGGAGAGACGGGCGAGCCCATGGCACAGCCGTGAATCTGTCTGTAAAAATGTCCCCGGAATTGAAAGTATGTGGTGTTAAGACAGATGTCTAGTAGTTTGCAGATGTGTTCAGGTGACAGTTTGGTCCTTTCCTGTAAGGTGGTGTCTTCCTGCAGTCCCGTCCTAACCACTGCTACTGCCTCAGAGGTCGGGATGCAGGTGAAGAGGGACACAACATCATAAGAAACCATTAGATCATCTGGGTCCAATTGGAGATGTTTCACTTTGTCCACAAAAGTATGTGTGTTTTCCACATGATGTTCTGAGTTCCCCACCAATGGTACCAAGAGAGTTGTTAAATGCTTGGCCACACTGTATGTGATGGAATCTGTGCTGCACACAATGGGTCTGAGTGGAACATTCTCTTTGTGAATTTTGGGAAGGCCATAATTGCATGGAATAGCTTCCACAGGATACAGTCTGTAATACAGAAGCCTGTCTATCACCTCCTCTTTTTCAAGCTTTTGTAAACAGTCTATCACCTTCTTCTTGTAGCCACTGGTCGGGCCTCTTTCAACCGTTCGTATGTGTTCGTGTCCTCGAGGAGGCTGTGGACTTTGGCTTCATAATCAGCCGTAATAGATTTATATCTAAATTGTACAAATGTATTAATAATTTGGGGGTAAATGAGAAAGAGGGGGTCACTTTGTCCTGGCTGATGAAGAGTGGGAAAGTATATGTACATCCCTTTGGAGAACCACGGGCTAACATGTTTGGAATGAATTCTGTTGGAAAAATGTGTCTTGTTTCTTTGCTCACGGGGAAATGCGGACCGTTGGAGAGGCTGTGGCAGCCAAGAGGTGAATCACTATCATGTGTTTTGGGACTGTCTTGTTGTTCATAAGTATTGCACTGAGATTAACAATGCCTTACAGACAATTTATGACATCACCATCCCAATGGACTTTAGTATCACCATCCCAATGGATTTTAGTACTCTGTTTTTGGGTCTCAGGACTCCTGCCATGGACACGGCCAGCGGCTATCTCTGGAGCATCCTCCTAGCAGCCATTGTTTTTGATTATTGTCGGTTATTCTCTCTGGTCTTGTTTTCTTCTTTTGTTGTGTTTGTTTATAAGTTGTTTAATTAAAAAAAAGTCCTTGAGTCCTTGTTTGAAAAGGACCTAGATCGTCTCTCCCTTCAGTTTCAAAGATAAAGAGTTGCATTTTTTTGTGTTTTCTAAAATGAAAACTGACTATCCGAAAGTTGTTTTACGCCTCAGGACTGTAACCGTTTCCACTCTGAGCCCCTCTGGTCACTAACCTAATGCCCTGAGGAGTAAACCTGAGCAGCAATGTGCAAAGGAAAGCATTAGCCACCAAAAATGCAAGAATATAAATAATCAAGGTGGTATAAACCCGTAGATCACATTTAGGTGAGGTTAAATTATTGTGACTACAATTCAAATAAAGGCTACTGGATATTTGAAGGTAATACGTACCATCATAAGATCAATTGGGAATATGTGTGTTTCAAATCAGCTTGGTTCAAAACAGAATAAATCAAATACTCTGTGCCCCTGTTGTCCCTATGAAGTGTTATAGTGGCTGGTTGCCTGGGGCGACTGACAGCTGCTGGCAGGTGGGCGGGGCCTGTCATGCCACACGCCCCGACCCCTCTTTCACCTCTCATTACACGCTGGCAGCTGATTGGTGGACTGGCACAGCACCTGTCACTCAAAAGCACCCAGGAATGGGAGATCAGATCAGCAAAGCACCGGGCTGAGTGTGGGGCCAGCCAGGTGATGCCAATTTGAATGGGGAGAGGGATGACTGATAGCTTTATTAATAACATATGACAATGCATTTTTAAAAAGTACGTCTAGCGCAGCAACAATGGTAGAATAGTTAATCAGCCTGGAAGCATGGTGAATTGCTATTTTTTGGAGCAGAGGTGCACTTTTGCAACCTTTATATTAAATTTTAGATAGTATACATTACAAAGTTAGATTTAATCATTAGTACTTTGATTACCTTACAATAAATTGTACTAAACCAGTATTGCTCAAACTTACCAGCCAAACAATACCACCAGATATAAAGCAGGTTTATAACACGCCTGTTCCAGATCTGAACTAGTGCTACACCTTTGCTAGTAGTAGCAAATAGTGCTAAACAGTGTTGGGCATGTTACTCTCAAATTGTAATACATTATAGTTCGTTACATTGCGAACATTTTTATTTATTTATATTATAATATTACTATTCCAAAATGTCACAGAGTTACATCACTTTGTGTTAATTTTGTTGTGGACAAATTTGTATTTCCTTTTTCCATTTTTTTTCAATTCACATTGTATTTTTCTGTCATCGTGGAACTGGACTGGGTTTAATGTTATTTCTTCATTTAAAAAAAGATCCGTGATTTTAACAGTCCGCACTCTACAGTCTGTGGTAGCAGTCAATTGTTTGTAGCTTTTACTTTTCATTTGGAGTTGATTAATCTTGTTCTATAAAATTATTAGCAATATATTCAGGCAATACTTGTAGTAGTATTAGTACTAGTAGTTTTTAAGTTCTGAAAAATGCACACTTTATTTCAATGTGAGAAATAAATAATACATTTCAATGTGCAATATGCCAGATTTTCTTCCAATTAACATAAATGTTGAGAGAAAAAACGAAAACAATATGATTTCAAGCATGTGTTTCTCTGCACCATCTTCAGCCATTCAAGTTATTTACAGTGTCTATCACTCTTGATAAAAAGCAGACTAGATAAAAATGTTTTTGGTGCAATAAAACACTGGAGACCTCCAAACTTTATCTAACAGGACATAGTGACGGGTTTATTGGTTTGGTAACTACCGGATATGAAAAGGCCATCAAAATTGTCACATCATAATAATACAACATACTTATATTTATTTGGTCGGGACAGTCCATGTTAATGAACATGCATGAAACATATGATGCAAACACGCCGGATTAGCCATGGGCTAATTTTCCTCCATTGTCCTGCATTCACTCTCTCAACACTCTCTCAACACTCTCTCAACACTCTCTCAACACTCTCTCAACACTCTCTCAACACTCTCTCAACACTCTCTCACTCTCTCAACACTCTCTCAACACTCTCTCAACACTCTCTCACACTCTCACACTCTCTCAACACTCTCTCAACACTCTCTCACACTCTCACTCCAACACTCTCTCAACCCTCTCAACACTCTCTCAACACTCTCTCAACACACTCTCAACACTCTCAAAACACCCCACACCCCACATGTTTTAGTGGTAAAACATGTGTTTAGTTGTCGGGGAAACAAGAGTACCCGGAGGAAACCTACGCAGCCACGGATAGAACATGCAAACGCCAAACAGGTACTCAACCTTCTTGCTGTGAAGCGAGAGCATTAACCGCTCCGCAACCGCGTCGTGAGTATATTGCATTGTATACTACAACACTAGGTAATGAGACTTTGTCAATGATAAATTATAAAATCCGCTGTATTTACAGCACTAGATGTTCATTAATACATTATGTCCAATTCAAATCAATAACACAAAACTGCAAAGTTTTGTTTTTGTTTATGTAATGTATGTATGCATGAAAATTGGCAGTATCTCGAAATGATGTGATAGTTAACATAATTTCATGATTTAATGAAATTTGTACGAGACATAACTTCCATCCAAAAGTAATTCTCAATCTGAAGAAATTGGTTTGAGAAGCTGCCATTTGTACTCTCCTGAGCTCAAATTAGTCCTGCCCACAGGGAGGAGTTCTAACTGAAACCAACACTGCTTTGTTTACTAGTCTAATAGTTTCACCTACAGCTCGGGTCGTTAGGGCATATTGTGGTCTGAGGTAGGGCAGTCAAGTACCTCATTGACTGGTAAGGTTTCTGCCAAGGTGACAAAAGAGTGCTGTACACTCCGGGGAGGTTATAACTCAAACCTCCATTTTGTTTTTCTTTCTTAACAAAAATGGCCTTACTCACTCCTCTTTCAAACTCTCCGTGGTCCCGGCTTAAAATTTTAACCTCACTGTCCACAAAAGTATGATGCATCGCTTTTAGAAGAAGATGGGCAGCAGATTGCAAACCAGAGAAGGAGTGTCTTCTTTGTTGATACAATCTTTTGTGTAGTGATTATTTAGTTTCCCCAATGTAGGGTTTTTTTTTTTGTTTTTTTTTTTTCAGATTCTTGTGCCCGTAGGCTTAATTGGTAGGATAGTAGTGTGAAATGGGGGATGAGAGAGAGGGGAGGACATGCAGTAGGCAAGGCAAATTTATTTGTAGAGCACAATTCGTACACAAGGCAAGTCAAAGAACTTCACACAACAGGAAAAAATGCATTAAAATCACAAAGACAAGACAGAAATCACAAAACCTTAATTTAAAGACATTTAAAGGTGCCATTTTCAGGCTATCTGTCAAATAGTTTAAGACATAAAAGAGAAGAGTGCAAAGAAAATCATTTCAGTCATATGCACAGCCAAACAAAACACTTTTAAGCTTGGATTTGAACAATGCCAGAGTAGAGGCCTGTCTCACATCCTCAGGAAGACTGTTCCAGATTTTAGCTGCATAAAACTGAAACGCAGATTCCCCATGTTTAGTCCTGACTCTGGGCACCAGCAGGAGGCCGGTCCTTGAGGTCCTCAGAGTCCGAGATGGTTCATATGGCACCAACATGTCCGAGAAGTACTTTGGTGCTAGTAAATGTCGGAGTCAGGAATCGAGCTCATGACACTGTGGCCAGCTGCACTTGGAACCTGGCATAAGTGTATTTTTTTTTTTTTGTTATTTTGTGTGGGTTTTTTCCTTGGGATGAACCAGTTTCTGTCTTAATATATAATGTGTGATTTCATGTTAAAACGTGATACGAAATCATCTAGAAGATATGTGATAAGAAATTATTAAATGTTGTGAAACAAAATCATAACATTATACAGTATCACATTATTTTTCATGACAGTATTGTTAGAAACGTACAACAAAAGTATCATGAAATTATGAGATAAAACATGATCATGAATGTATGTGATGTAAAAAGAGGAATTATGGAGACAATCGAGAATCCAAGCCACTTTTGAGCGCTTTTACAGACACATATAAATGCTAGTAATTATGTCATGAGTTTTACCACCCCTAGTAGCGGTCCTCTCTAAAAAAAAAAAATAGAGAGGACAGCTCGAATATATGCCAATCTCAGCCGGCATTCAGAGCTGTGGGGATACAATGGAAAGTCAAGGCGAGCAAAATGTTAAGTAGTCCTGACCTGTCTGTGACGTGTTTTTTTTTTTGTTTTTTTTTAAATCAAGTAAGAAATCTGGGGGTAATAATGGACTAAGACTTGAATTTTAATAGCCACGTCAAATTAATAACATCAGCAGCTATTTAACCCTAACCCAAAAGTATGGTGTCTAAACAAGACTTGGAGAGATTTGACTACTGTAACGGCCTGCTGACGGGCCTCTCCAAACGAGCTGTAAAACAGCTGCAGTACATCCAGAACGCTGCTGCTCAAGTCCTGACTAGAACCAGGAAGTATGATCACATTAGTCCTGTGCTCAGGTCTCTGCACTGGCTCCCTGTGGCTCAGAGAATAAACTTTAAAGCAACTCTGCTTGTGTAAAAGTCTCTCCATGGCTAAAAACAGTTTTGTTTCGCTGTGCATATGACTGAAATGAATTTATTTGCACTCTTCTCTTTTATGTCAAACTGTTTTGTGAAGCACTTTGAATTGCCTTGTGCGCGAATTGTGCTCTATGAATAAACTTGCCTTGCCTATTGCCTATTTTAGCGGCCAGCCACATGCGCATGTTTCAGGTGCTAGTATCACTCAAAGGTATGGCTGAGAGATCTTCAAAAAAATCTCAATCAAAATCTCGTTCAATCACATAGCTCCAACATAAGTATAGATTTTTTTTATAAATAATTATACTAAGTAAACAAATTATTTTAGCAAACTAGCAATCCAACTAAAAGTACAGTCAAGTAAAACAAAAATAAGCATGAACATGTTTATGACTAAATTCAAATCATTATCTTTGTCTCCACAGGGGTGTTGAGAATTGAATTACTGTAATGCCAGCAGGGTGCTTGTTCATAATCTTGTACAACACATCTACCTTCGTGTCCTCCTGCAGACTGACTGAAAGTGCCAGTGGAATGAGCTAAGCGTGCAGGAGTGTTCTGTCAGGGAGCTAGTGAGATGTTATGGAGGGCACGAGAGGGAGAGAATGAGGGGCTAGGGACCGGAGCAGAGCTGGAGAAGAGCCAGGACTGTGTCAGCACTTTGGAGAGGAGGTACAGGACGAACAGAGGAGCGATTAGAGGAACAATGAGGAGACACTTACAGCCAGTTAGTCAGTGAGAGTGAAGGAATGGAATTGGGAATCCTTTAGTGTGCGTTGCTGCTGTTGTTGGTGGTGGTGTTGTTTGTTAGCGGTATTCTTGCAGTTTATTAGTGGCTGTATAATTTGCAGAATTGTTGGTTGTTAGCGATCGTGTCGTTTGTTAGCACTTATGTCGTTGGTTGTTAGCAGCGGTGTTGATGATTTTAGCAGTGGGGTTGTTAGCAGCGGTGGTGGTGTTGTTGTTAGCAGCGGTGGTGGTGTTGTTGTTAGCAGCGTTGGTGTTGTTGTAGCAGTGGTGTTGTTTTAGCAGTGTGGTGTTTGTTAGCAGTGGTGGTGCTGTTAGCAGTGGTGGTGCTGCTGTTAGCAGTGGTGGTGCTGCTGCTTGGTGTTGCTGTTAGCAGTGGTGGTGCTGCTGTTAGCAGTGGTGGTGTTAGCTGTGGTGCTGTTAGCAGTGGTGGTGCTGCTGTTAGCAGTGGTGGTGCTGCTGTTAGCAGTGGTGGTGCTGCTGTTAGCAGTGGTGGTGCTGCTGTTGGTAGGTGGTGTTGCTGTTAGCAGTGGTGGTGTTGTTGTTAGCAGTTGTTGTTAGCAGTGTTGGTGGTGTTGTTAGCAGTGTTGTTGTCGTTGTCAGCAGTGATTTTGTTATTAGCAGTGATGTTGTTGTTAGCAGTGATGTTTTTGTTAAGCAGTGATGCTGGTGTTAGCAGTGATGTTGGTGTTAGCAGTGATGGCGTTAGCAGTGATGGTGTTGACGTCGTCGTTAGTAGCGATGTTGTTAGCAGTGATGTTAGCAGTGGTGGTGTTGCTGTTAGCAGTGGTTTTGGGGATTGTTTTTGCGGTTGTTGTCGTCAGTGTTACTTATTTATTTGAGCATATGTTAAAACATAGAAGAAAACATTAATATATTGGTTGTAAAAAAAAAAGAGATAACATTGAATAAATAACACAATGGAGTCCATGATACTCAAAACGAGTAGCGGAAGTTTTAAAACACATTATATCCTACCCCTCTTGTAAAGGTGTCAAGTCTAATAGTTGTTATTGGATATTATCTAACCCAGTGGTTCTCAACCTTTTTCAGTCGCGACCCCCAAACATAAAAAGTAGGCACCGCTCAAAGTGATAATAGTTGGCCAACCAAATTAATTTAATACATTTTTCTAGGTCTATGAGGCGCTAATAATAATAATCTACAATTACCACTGCATTTGAAGGGTGTCAAGCTTTGTGTAAGACTATTGTATCAAAAAAAATTAATCCCATATCATCTGGGGACCCCTTGAAATATTTATGCGACCCCTAGGTTGAGAAAAACTGATCTAAACACACCCAAAAAAACCAACCACTTGTCCTTGTACATTATTCCTATATCCAGATGCTTACGATGTTGCATCCTTAGAACATTAGAAGGACACTAGAATATACTGTATTCACCCCCTTCTGGAGAAAAGCTGGGTCCCACATCAACCACAAAGTCAACCCTGATCAGCAAGAGTGCTAGCCCCATCTGGTGATCGGCCCACTAAAAGCTTCCCTGCTCCCCATGCTGTGAGTTCCACCTTTGTTTTGGAGCCAATTCTGAATAATTACAAAAGCAAGGGATTAAATGAGGGACCAGCTGTCTGAAGTGAAGCGTGCATGCATGTGTGAGTGTTTTTTCATATTGATTTTCACTGATGGGGGACTGCATCAAAGGGAATCTAGTAATCACACAGGAGGCAACGTCAAGCTTGAAGTTCTTCCCTTAAAGCTGAACTACAGGGTTTTATTAACAGTGTCATTGTTACCAAGCATATCACTTATCAACAATTATAATATATTGTTGATAGTAAATTTAAGAGTTGATTCCAGAAAGAACACAGGAGATTTTATTTTTCTTCTACTCCGTAGATAGTTTACTATGAGTGTCCATTACGTACACTTTAGCTACTACTTTCTGATTCGCATATAGTATGTCAAATACTGTATAACATTAGATTAGATTTTTTTTTTTTTTACTTTGTAAAACTAAGAACAATAGGCCCATCCCAGTTTCAATGGGCCATTAGCAGGAGGTCCCGCCCTGTGGGCAGGGCGCTCACAGAGTAGGATATAAACAAGAGTTCTCAGACTTGTTCTCTGATTGAGAATGACTCTTGGATGAGAGTTGAAACGTTTTGTTTTTTCTAAAACAGAGTCCAGATGACTACAACTGAATCTTTTTCTACAATGGAACACTCCTGGACGAATGAGGGATTACACCGATTTGTAAAACTAATTGCTTCAAAAATCTCAAATTTTCCCCAAAATAAGTAAATACAGACTTCCAAAGTATATAAATTACATCAATGTAGGTCAACACACTAAGGTTGTATAATGTCTTAGGAAGTGTCCTACACCTTATGTAACCCTATTCCTCATTAAAAAAAAAAAATTACTTTTTCTTAATTTATTCTTTTTTGTCCACATCTGATAAAAATAAACTATCAAGCTGTAAACCACTCAGTCAAGTAAAAAAATCTGGAATAAATCAGGCTCAGTTTGTACTCCAAAACAACAAATAAAAAATGACCCTAAAATTCAAAATATATATAAAATATAACAGGACTTTTAAATGGATTCTGCCTGGACTTTTCTTTAACTTAATTACAAGACTCAATTTTCATCAAATTAGCTTCAGATTTCGAAGAATTATCAAAACCCAACAAATGCCCAAACTAGTGTGACCATCCTCTAGTCACCAGCTTTACTGCTCTTTATATTTACGAAATATATTTAAGGAACTCTACCACAACCCATGCCAGTGTTAACATGGCCGATAGCAGAAACCCTTTCAGCACGCAGTGCTAAGAGTAGAACCATCTGTGTCTCTGTTCCAAAGTGTGAATGGCGGCGTGAGCTTAATAGCTTTATACAATGTGCCAATTCTGTGCCAAAATACCAGTATGAAATCGTTGAAGGTGCGCTTGATTTACCCATCTGTCCGGCTGGGGTCTTCTGCAACAGTGATCAACTTCACAAGAAATATTCTGCACACGCATTTGTTCCACTGTACAATCCAACACGCAAATTCACACACAAGATTGCATTTGGTATGATTTTCATTTTACCAAAAGGCAAACCAGACAATCATCTTGTTTCTTACAATTTTGCATTTGTACAATTAGCTTGATTGGACAAGCAGGGTGCATGGTTTTCTTGGAAACTTGCTGGACTTAAGAAAAGCAAAAATGCATTTAACTGTACTTATACATACAGTTATACAACATACAGTATTTGTGCACATGTAGTTGATAAATGTGATCTGAATATTTATCTCAATATATAATCCAAACTAATATATTATTATCACAGTGTATTTATATAGCGCTTTACAGCTTCAAGGCGCTCAAAGGACATGGTTCAATATTAAAGTTACCTGCTTTTCAGCAGAGACACAACAGGGGAGTCTGGGGGTCGGCCCTCAGAAAACTTTTAATCATAAGTGATTTTTCTGGTCACTGCCCATTCACATGGCTGCATGATATGATTTTATTTTAATTTTTTTGTAAAAACAAAATAAAAAAACAATACAAAATAAAAGACATTTTATAGCTTGACACCAGCAGAAGGCTATGTGGCTGTCATGTTCCCCGTCTGTTTTTTCCGAGTTTGATTCTAAACCTAACCAAGCTCACTGCTTGCTGCCTGCGCCCCATAGTAAAGAGAAAACAGAAAAAGGAGAGGTGACACCTCAAAGAAGTGCTCGGAGAATTGACTGGAGAAAGAGGAGAGTCAAGTTTGTGCAGGTCTACAGGCTCAAGATCTGGGTGAATTGATAGATTGCCACAGCTGCATTTAAAAAGCGGGGAATACAAAGGACTATAGCAGGGGTGCCCACACTTTTTCAGCGTGCAAGCTACTTTTAGATTTGGCAAAGCCCGAAGATCTACCTGTAGATTTATATATATTTTTTTAATAAACAGCTATAGAAACACAATATAGGCAGGGAAGAGCAGGGAAGAGAAAATCTGTTAATTGACTTGACTAGACCCATTCATACAGATGACGATTCTGAAAATCAAAATAATAACTAGACCTAATAAAAGATGGTTGAGCTTATAATCACCTCACTTGAAGCTCTTTTTAACTATGATATTAGTTATTATAATAAGACAAGCTCCATGGTAACTCTGGGAGGAGGGGCTTGAGACTTAGAAAAAGTCAGCTTTCCTTTGGGTCGCGTCAATAACAAACTGCTCTGTGAAGGACAGAAACAGCGTGCACCTACCGGTTCACCTGTCCGAAACTCACTGAGAAAGCGGACAAAATAACAACTGTAGCCTCCTCGCGCTGATTGTAACTCATGGTTCACTCGCGCTTTTGGGGACCTCCATGTGATACACTCGCTCAGCGTGTGTATATACTGTCACTTAGCAGCAGCTAATAAACTTTGCTTTGGTATAGACTGCCATTGCCTCCGAGATCGACTGGTAGATCGCGATAGATGCAATGGGCACCCCTGGACTATAGGATGCCAGTGATTTTGGGGATACAATATTAATTCCAATCAAAGTGCACAGGACATTTCCGTTTTCTCTCAAATGTTAATGCTCCTGGACATAATGTGCACTGTGAACGTAAGATTAAAATTACATTACATCTGTAACATTCAGACAATTTTGCTATCATTATAATTTTCCCAAAATGTAAAATCCAAATACAAAAAAGTAGCTTTAAGTGGGTGTACCCGATTTTTGTCCGTGTTGTTGAGAAAATGTGTCCTAGTACTGTCTACTATTCCTAGTCATAGTACTATTGTAAAAGCAGCTTGTCGGGTCAAAATGAGGCCGCTGTGTGCTGTCTGCATCTAATAATGAAGATTATATAATGACCCTGGAAGTTGCGCAATTAGCATGACAATTGTTGTTACCTTTACCATGATGGCAAACTGGTCTCTCTTAAAAATAAATTATGTTTTTCATGTTTTAAGACAGTAAATACTTTAACTGGACTACTACTTGGTCTGAATAGTGATTTTCTGAATCACCATAATTTATGATGTCAATTCTCCAAGACATCTTCCAGACCACACTAAACTTCCAAATACTTTGAAATGAGACAAAACTGCATATTCTGCACAGTACATTACTTTTGCTGAAATGACAGAGTCATGTTACAGTTACATGATGAAGTAAAAACAAAACATTACATGAGCAGGGAAATAAAGTTTCATGGATCTGCATTGTGATACACATCCATTTTCAACAGACAAAAGGTGCCACTTGGGAAAATGGGATTCAACTTGTTTTGTTTAAGCTGCATGATGGCTGTTTTCTTCATCACGGACCACCATATATACAGTATATATTCCGTTTCTTCAATATGCAATTTGAAAAGTGAAAGTGTTTCAAATATCTCAACTATGTAAACATATGATTCAAGTAGAAGTAACAGTACTCAATATATAATACAAACTCATTTATTATTATCACAGTGTATTTATATAGGGCTTTTCCAGCTTCAAGGACATGGTTCAACATTCTAGTTATTTGTTTACAGGCAGAGGCACAACCGTCTGGGGGGTCTCAGAAATCTTTGAATTATAAGTGATTTCCTGCATTCTGGTGAATTTTAGATATACTATTTTAGCAGGACACTACCCATTCACATGGCTGCATGATTTTATTTTAATTTTTGTAAAATAAAATCACCCCAGGCCCTGAGTTTGGCTGCACTGCCCCTTTACATCTTCACCTCTTTTCTCCAGGTAAGAGGCTCCAGGTAAAACTCAGGCTGCAAACATTTTTCTCATGACTGCTAAACTTAGGTTTGTCTTTTGCAAGAATGAGTTTGACTGTAGCTTGACACCAGCAGAACAAGGCTATGTTATGTGGCTGTCATTTTCCCCAGTGGCCCTGACCCGCCCGTGCATCTGTTTATTCCAAGTTTGATTCTAAACCTAACCAAGCCCACTGCTCGCTGCCTGCGCCCCGTTGTAAAGAGAAAACAGAAAAAGGAGAGGTGACACCTCAAAGAAGTGACTGTAAAGAAGAGAGTAAAGTTTGTGCAGGTCTACATGGAGATAAAGCAATAAAGTGCCACAAGGGTAATAAAAGTTAAGCATCAGCGATCAATATGAAAATCATAGACTACACCACTGTTTCACATCGCTTACCCACAGACAGCTGGATCTGCAGATCAGACACGCGCACTTGTCATTGAAATTTGTGAATAAAAAGACAGATTCCAACTCTTTATGAAAAGTCTGTTTTTGGCTACTTGGCAGATCATGCTGCTGGACACATAGATGTTTGCAGGTCACGGCGCCGTAACAAAGCTTGGCTGAGACGGCCAATTGTTTGGAAATCCCTTCGCGAGGTGCTGAAAATGGGGCCACAAGCTACCGTTAGCTTGCAAGCAATAGATTGGTGACTAAAATTGCCAAGAAAACTCAGGAGACCCCTGATCTAGTTTATAGGATCAACAATGTGCAATGCACCATGTGAGTTGAATGAAAACTTGCGCCGTGCATGTCCGCGTCATGCAGTGGTGCGCATCTGGCGCAGCACGCAGCCAAACAGAGTGGATATAGGAGCAGGCTTTCATCCTCTGAGCAGTTTGGACAGTTTTAGGAAGGAAAACGGGCAGAAGAGAGCAGGGAGGACGGCTACAGTATTTGTGAGGTGCCACGTTCAAACGCAACTTTGACCATGAAGTGCTTTACATTTTCATTTTCAGCCATTTGGTAACTGTGCAGCTTCAAATAGCATATGTTCTCAGCAAAATAAGACAACAGTTTTCCATAACTCTTGTTACATTTAAGCCACGCATGAAATTATGGCTTTTTAATGAGTAAATCACCTGCATGTGCGTACCTCTAAACGAGTCAAGTCGATGCGTACATTGGGAAACCATTTGGCTCAGACTGAGAGCGGGTGAGCTCGTAGTTCCGTGCATGTGTACAGAAACATGTGGCTGCTCCATGTTGCTGTGCGCTCCGGGACCAGGGGGGGCGAGCGGGGAGCAGACGGTGGATACGTTGCAGACGTAAAGGATCACATCAGAGCACCAAGAGAGTTTCATAAGGAGCTTAATCAACACTACTGCAATAAGTTACAGATCGACTGCCTCAAGGTAGATCGATCGATCCAATGGAATACATGCTTATTCCATTGCTTGTTTGTTTCCTTTGTCCGTTTGCCTTTCCATGGAAATTTTACAACAAAGCTGGCAGATTTTACAAACATTCTTCTGTACCAATCTTTTTTTTTTTTTTTGGTCAAATAAAATGTCACAATGCCAAAGAATTCAACAACGCTTTTACATAACATTAGCACGTTATCCCTTTTCTTACCTGAGTGATTCAGCCATGCGTCGTAGGTCCTCATTCTGCTGCTTGAGCCTTTCCAGCTTGGCCAAGATCTTGGACAGCTCTCGACTGGACCTCTCCGGGTGCTCGCTATCCCTCACCAGGTGTCCCCCAATGTAGAAGAGCAGAGTACCCCATGCTAGCAACACCAGGGTAATCCACCTCCACGATCCCGCCCAGGGTCGCATGGTTCAGCCTCAACCCCCCCCACCTCTTCCAAAAACAACTCCCCCCACCCCAGAACCTGGATGTCTGCAAGTCACAAGCCCCACGAGTGCTGCAGAGTGGCGGGCATGGGCATCTCGGGCAGGGGTGGTGGTGCGCGGAGGGAGAAGTGGTAGAGATGGTAATGCAGTGGTTGGAGCTCAGGAGTGCTTTGGCCTTTGATCATCCAGGCTTTTTGAGGGGGCTAAAGCGTGCCCGGCATGCTGCTCACTTTTGGGGAGGAAGAGGTAGTTTTTCCTGCTGCTGCACAAATCTGTTTCTCTGGCTCCTTCGTCTTCTTTTGGTGCTGTATGTGTGAGGTTGGATGAATTCTGTAGAGGAAAAAATAAAGACAATCGTGTGTAAGTTTAGGATGAAAATAAAATTCTACAGACAATTGGCATTGTATTGTGGTTTGAGCGTCCACCAAACGTAGGGCCATCAGTTTGAAGTTTGAACATTGTAGTACACAAGAGTAACGAGAATCTGATGAACAATAAGTTGTCATTTTTAAACAGCCATTGACAACAGGTGAAATATCATACAAAATAAAATGTGTACTGGCCCAATCTGACCGAGGGACATGGACAGAAGTATAGAGATGATTCAAACTTACTTGAATTGAGAACATTGAACATGAATAGACGAGACATGTAAAGTAAAATCATCTACCATTAGAACAATTATATATTTTGACATAATTGTTTTTCCTCAAGTAAAATCTGCTCAAATCAAGATAACATCTTCTTTATTCAAGTTAATTTATCCGGATATTGTTATCAGCAGCTAAAATGTTGGTAAACCAGAACCATCAAACCTTATAACCATGTTGCATTGAGCTCTACCAGCACAACTGCAGAGCAACAGTGTTTGACAGCATGAGTGACAGAGCTGACTAGTCCCTCCACAGTCCTGTACTCAGCAACAGCAGAAGCAGCAGAAGCAGCAGCTCACTGGATTGATCTGCATGACACTGCAATTTACATTTACACACTGAAGCCTGGTCCCGGAAGGCCTCACTGGCCCGGCGCATGCAACGTTGAAACGTGTAGTGTCAGTCTGCGCTCTCTTAAACACACAAGGCTCGAAGCAACAGTGGATGTGCATCATTTATGTGGAAAAGCAAGCTAAGAAAAATATCTGGACGCATAGAAACTGAAAGACAACCATTGGTGCCAGTGTTCTTTTGATGTTGATTTTATATATCGAGCCATACTTGCCAAATTCAATAAATTAATATTGTGCACTGCTCAACAGTATTACAGAAAACAAGTTTCATAATTGAAGGCACCAATAATGATTTCAAGCCTATTTGATTTGTGTATATATATTTGCGTATAAGGGCCAACCCAAATAAAAAAAAATTGCGGGGCACTACGAGAATAAACTCGTGAATGAACAAGAATAAAGTCGTAAATGAACAAGAATAAAGCCGAAGTCAGAAAGTTGGATTCGGATTCAAAGTGACAATGCCCACGGCCAGGATGCAAAAGAATGGGCTTGGAAGAGTAAACATCTTAGAATTACATAAAAGCAAGACAGATCGCCACTGCAGTTCAGCAGCACCTTTCCTGTTACGCATCATTCACAAACTTTTGGATCAACCCTTTATTTTCTCCATGGCGTAGCCGTAGTGGACCAGCCGTGCTCCGTGCCACAGCCGCCCGCAGACAGGGGGAGGAGCCGTGTTGTAAAACCTATGCACACACAACTCATATGAACGGTGACTTTACACAAACTTTAAAAGGGTGAAGTGGCCGAAGTCGAGGGAGCAGATTATTGGCGAAAATCGTCAAAGACTCCCTCACAAATGATTGTTTGTGATGTCTATAAGGTCCGCATTAAAGTTCGATATCTATTGTGGGCTTTTGTGTTAACTTTTAACTCATCCAAGCCATTTTGACTACGAGTTTATTCTCGTTAATTTACGAGTTTATTCTCGTAGTGCCCCGCAATTTGATTTATTTGTGTTGGCCCTTATACTCCGTCGTAATGCATTAATGAAATGAAAACTAATGATATTATTTTTTTGAAACAATCACAAATTTGGCAATCTGAAATCTGATTTTATAATATTTTTTATATAATGTTCATCCCGCACAAAAACAATACTGTATATCAAAAATGAAATATGTTGCACTCGAAGGTTGCTCGCCTTACATCGGATTTGTTACCTGCTTTTTTCCATGGAGATGTTATTTTCCTTGAATGTTACACAGTAAGGCATTAAACTTGAGTATCTCAGGTCATATTTAAGAATACTTTTAGAAGAATAACAACAGAGCTAGGGCTGCAGCTATCGATTATTTTAGTAATCGAGTAATCTATCGATTCTTTTCTTCGATTAATCGAGTAATCGGTTAATTTTTTTGTACATTCAGTAAACCATTTAAACACACATTGAATAACTCATTGAATCATTTTAGATAAACGTTATAGCTCATAGTAATAACAAAATACAAAATAAGGAATTTCTGCTTAAAATAACACATTTTATTCTTAATTTCATATAAATTTGTCCCCAAAAGAGCAACATTTCACTTCAGTCCAAACTGTTCTGTTGTGTATAGAAAGAATATATATAAAAGACTTCATTAACTTGTCATAGACTGTAAACAGTTACAGTCGCTCTGTCACATCACTTAAAATAAGAACATTTGTTAAACGTTATGTTGGGTGGACCGGTGGTCCTGGTGGGACCGGTGGTCCTGGCGTTTTGAGCATTTTGCGTTTTGCCGTTTTGGCTCCGTGTGACTTTAGCCTCCGCGTCTCGGACTTTCTGTTTCGCAACAGATTATTCTAACATAACCGGTCCTCGTGCTGTTTCCATGTGCATTGGCTGTTTAAAAGTACGACTGTGACTGGGAAGCAGAGTTGTTGAGTGGGGGAGCGCGGGGCGCGGGGGTCCGCGGTGGCGTTCGGGGGCTGGGGTGGGCGGTGCGTGGAGCTAGACGCGGTGTTGAGAGTTGCAGCTCGGATTATTATAATGGCTCTTTCACTCATCCAAACTCTTCCCAGTCGCACTCGTGAGTTTCAAACGCGCCCGCTCTCTTCCTGTCGCGCCTTCGTCAGAGCGGAACAAGCTCCGTGTGAAACTAAAGCGCCACAAGTCGTTTCCGTGCGCTCCGCGCGCCACAGATTCACCTGTTTTTGATTCAATATGTAAATTAAACGAATCATCGAAGCAATAAAATAAGAATCGAAGCTTTTTTGGAATCGAATTATTCGATTTATTCGAGTAATCGTTGCAGCTCTAAACAGAGCATATTTTATGTTGCACTTTTGGTTTTGAAAATAAGGGTAGGCATGACAAGTTTAAGTTTCTGTCTACACCTGCTTGACTGAATTTTTTTGCATTAGCAATTAGCAAATTAATATTAGTCTTATTGTAAAAGGTAAAGCTATATTGGATTCAGAAATATTGTAATCATAAATGCCATGCCATGAAGACCAACCAACAATTGCTAACATCCTGCTACATAAACTAAATTTTTCATTCTAATTTTCAGACGTAACGTCTCAGAGCACAAACATCCCAATCCAACTTGAATCGGCTTTTAAATTCTCAAAATAATCCTCAACAAACTTTCGGCGAAAGCCACGTCAAGAACTCAGCAAGCCACTACCCCGTCCTTGTCTGACAGGCTACAACATTGTCAAGGTGATAGGGCAAGCTCAAAGCAGCAATGCAAAAATTCCCTGGATCATCACTTCCATTCATCCTCAACACAGCAGGAGACATGGGAGGCAACCTTCACTGTCAAACTCCTCAACAAAGCTGCTGAGTTTGCGGGGAGACAGCCCGTATTATGACACGATCGAGAGTGGCAGGCGAGTGTGGCAGCCATCTTTGACGTGATGAGTTGGGGACAGAGGCGGGGCTTAATTTGATTGGCGGTTAGATGGGACACGAGAAGACAGTGGTTCGGCGGGGAAGGGCTGCTTTTGACAAGATGGAAGTAGGTTAGCGAGAGCTGTCGTGTTAGCACAGCACACATGGGGAATGCTAAGTGGAGAGTATGGAGTTTTGACTGGTGTTTGAGGGGGGATGATGGCCTGTTGTGATAAGATTTGTCAAAATGGAGGACATTGGCCTGGAACAGCGGAGATTTGAGTTATCACAAGTACCTTAGCTAGTAGCTGGAAAGCAAAGAATAATGATGCTACAATGCTAGATGGACACAAATGTGACTAAATAAACACAAAAAAGGCCTGAAATAGATCTGAATCATGCAAAAAAAAAAGGGCAAACACAAAACTATATCAAGCCATCCCCCCTTTCTAAAAATACATTACTACATTTTAGTAATACCAGGATTAAGGGTCTGTACATGACTTGAAACAAATACAATTATTTAAAAAATAGATAGAAGTAGGTTAGCAAGAGCAGTATAAAACATGCTGAAAAAAAAAGTAGCTTTACAAAGACATAAAGCACTACGTAATAGTCAGTTTCCTCTATGAAATTAACACGGAACATAACATGAAACTTGTACGTTTATGAGATGATAGAACAGCAGAGAAATCTGCAGATAATTGTGCCGCAAACAAGTGACTCACTTCACGTTCCCCATAGTGTATTATTCATGTCATCGCAGCCAGGGTAAGGAAGAGGTTTCTCCGTAACATTTACAGCAAGTGGATTATAGAAAAAGAAAGTCCTCCTCTTGTTTTGTATGTCACCCGTTGTACATTGGGAAATGTTCAACTGCCTTTTAACAAACCAGCACCACTTGTAATATTGCGATGAGACATTACTTTAGATTTACAATGACGTCGTATTGGTCAAATCCACGCTCTATACTTTGTCTTAGAGTTAGAGGGAATCTTACCGTTTGTTTGCCTAAACATGTACATCGAGCCAGGCGCCTCTCTACAGCGCTGTGCGGAAGCCGAGCATGGTTCTGAAGGAGGGGTCCTTCCCAAGTAGTGTCTGATCAGTGTCTGCTTTGATGACAAATTTCTAGCCGATGGCCGATATTCAAAATGTTTCATATATCGGCCGATCTCTATTTAAAGCCAAGGCAAAACTAGTCTGCTCGGGACACAAGCAGAGTATGATGGCAGAACACAGTGAAAGTTTTCTCAAAAAGCAGATGGTGTGAAAACATGAAATAGTCCATTATCAAACAGTTAAATTACGCTGGGCATGTGCATGAAGCTTCATTAAAAAGTAAAATGACGTTACAGCAGTCGCTGGAGCCCTTTTGCGGTAGATATACTACCACAAATTATACCTACTACTACTACCACAAATTATATCTACTACTACTACCACAAATTATACCTACTACTACTACCACAAATGATACCTACTACTACTAATACTTCTACTTTCTACTACTACTACTACTACCACAAATGATACCTACTACTACTACTACCACAAATGATACCTACTACTACTACTACCACAAATGATACCTACTACTACTACTACCACAATTGATACCTACTACTACTACCACCACAAATGATACCTACTACTACTACCACCACAAATGATACCTACTACTACTACCACAAATTATACCTACTACTACTACCACAAATTATACCTACTACAACCACAAATTATACCTACTACAACCACAAATTATACCTCCTACTACTACAACAAATGATACCTACTAGTTATACCTCCTAATACACCTAGTCCTATTCCTACTCCTACTACATACTACTACTACCTGCACCTACTCCTTTCACCATCTTGTGCCTGGTCGTGGTTAGAAGAACATTGCAATATCCAATATTCCTCTCCACATTGTTGTTTCTGCTACTAAAATCTGTTTCTTTACCCTCTCGTTTCCTGCCCATGCCCTTTATTGCATCTAAGTCAGCCTTGACACGGGGGTAGCTGCCTCTTATGCATGCAGAGTGGTGCTGTGCTGAGCTTGGGCCTTTATTATGGAAAATATGAGCTGCTTGCAGGAGGGTATCATTCCGTCAAGCTAACGCGCTAATGCCAGGGACTGTACTCCAAAACGCTGTCGCACCGTTGGAGTAGCGGTAATGAGGTTTGTGTTCACTAGACTAAAACTGATAAATTTCAAAATGGCCGAGGACAAGGCGGGTAACAGTGGCTGCCAAATAGGATATGAGGGGTTTTCAGATAACGACTACGGCTGCTGTGCTTAATATTCAAACTGGTGGTTTAATGCAGTGTATTCATAGAGGGTGGGTAGATTTAGCAGAATTAGAAAGGAGAAAGGTGCAATTAAAGACTAATGGTAATGGCAATATTGGATTATACAAATGGTAGTGCTCTGATTAATTAGCAAGTTGGCATTACAGCTAACAGGGAGAAAAAAAAACAAGGTTTAATTCCTTGACTTTGAGGAAAATGTTATGATCTATCTTCATAGCAGGTTCAATAATATGGGGGGAAAGATAGTAAAAAAAAACAACACCAGACAAATACATGGGTAGTCTAATACTGGAACTACTAAGCGCGTTCCTCCAACAAATATCACATAAATCCATTAAACAATAGCTCAAATAAAAATGTATTAATTATTATTATGACTAATCAGTCCAACTGAAAAATGTATAGGAGTAGAAAGTACAGACACTTGCTCACAAAAGACACAAAACTTAAGTACAGATATGATTTCTTCTTTCCACAAGTGCTTTTGAATGAATGAATTATTTATTTGGTTGTCCATAGTAACTAATTCTATAAACTAATAAAACTAATTTGCAGAGGTGTGAGTCTTGTTTTCTGTTTGCAAGTGTCAAGTCTTTGGGCTCAAGTCCAAGGCTATTCCAACACCTATGCTTTCAGTTTCAAGTCTTTACACCAAATTATCAAATACAGCTTGCAATTTATATGATTTTGGGTAATGGACTCTCCTAAAAAGTCACAAAAAGGGATGTGGGGGAGGGTCATGTTCTATTTCACTCCTATAAAACTAAACACTGAATGTGAACCTAACCATCCATCAGAAAAAAATATTTTCAAACCACATCCATTTTTTTGTCTCAAGTCACATGGCTCCAAGTCGAGTCCCCAGAGCTAGTCCATTTTATCAAGTCATCAAAATAATGACTCAAGTCTGACTTGAGTCCTAGTCATGACTTGCATGTCCACACCACTGCTAGTTCATAACTGTTTACATTACAGTATATGGCAAAAAAAACAAGAAAAGCAGACACAAAACTAAGACAAAACCAGGACTAAACTTCAGAATAGACCAAGTCAAAACCACAACTCAACCTTTGAACCGTACATAGTACCTACACTACACCACAGAAGAATGAAAGGCTGTAAATTTGCAATTGTAGTCTAGTTTCTTCTTTTGAACGCTCTGATTGGCATGAAGTGAATAGCACGATAACACTTGACGGAGGTTTTCACAGCCTTGACTCTACAAAAGTATGCTTTGAATATTTCTACTCTCTCATGTTCTTTCTGCTTTGGTTTTTCAGAACAGCTCACCTAGCTACAAGTACGCAGGCTTTGTAAAAACTGACTGGCTGGAAACACCATACAATTTTATTGCTGTCCAAATAATTAATTAGTGGTTATGAGAAGGGCATATGAAATAAAAACATGTAATGTTGGCTCAATAGAACTATTTGTAAGGAGATGTGCAATCCCTCATTCGTCCAGGAGTGGTCGATGTTAGAAGGTCAATTCCTTCAGATTGAAAATGACTTCCAGATGAGAGTCCAAACATCTTGTTTCCAAGATGACTACCTTTGAAAACATGATTCCATAATGAGCCAAGAGATCAACATTGTAACATTCATATTTAAATGAACAAATTATGTGTATATTCTGAAAATAAATGGTTATTTTTCCATCCCAAGGGGAAGTTTGATAGAGACAATACAGCTATTGCTGTGGCAGGATACACAATATATCCACCAACCAAAGTAAATGCATATAAACATGAATTTCAATGAATCTTTTCAGTCAAAGTAACGAATCTTTAGCCTTAGCAGCATCAGAGCGGACATGTGGCAGATTCCTACAACGACATTGTAACCTACGTTTTCTGTTTCTTGCATAGAGCGCCCATCCTTCCAGTGCAGACAGGATTAGCGGCAGTGGATAGAGAAAAGTCATTCTAGTTAGCTTCGAGTCAATTAACAAACAAATTGGGGGAAATATTTTTGGCCTTCCAATTACTTACCAGAAAGGAAATAATCATTGCAATAGTAGTTCTGAACAAGGACAAACCCAAAGAGAGACAGAGCTGTAAATAAATTGACTTTTCATCAATCAAACACTAGAGCTGCAGAGGAATCCATGTACAAACAGAAGGTAATATACATGTTAGAAGATATGAAAATAGACAATTTCAAGGGCATTGTCTATTGTAACAAAACTCATACCGAAAGCTGCAAATAATTATATAAAAATAAGTAAAATATTCCAACAAGGGTATAAAGGATATTTTCGCATTTCTATAGTGGTTTTTAAATTTCCTCAACCAAAAAATGTAATTTCTTAATTAATTAATTATATAAGGCCCACTTATTTTCCCATCCCCGCTTAGTGTAATTCAATTACAATTTTACAAGAAAGAATTTTTAAGAAAACTCAATGGGAACAAAAGCCCATGCCGTAACTGATCAGGGACAGTGGGCCTTAACAGGGTACCACTTAAAAAAAAATGTTTGTCAATATAAACCACCCATAAACTGTAATCATATTTTTACTACAGATTCTGCCACTGTACAATATTCTTTAACCACAAGACATATTTTCCATTTTGAGAAACCCACTATCACATCCAGCATATGTCATGATCAACCCTATTCTCCTGCCCACTGTCGGCCTGTGTGTCACTTCACATGCAGTTAGTTTGAATTATGTCAAGGTGACATTTTTTATATCCTTCTGCTGTTACAGCCTCTCCATGCAGGCCCAGTACAGCAGTTTTGGAGAAGATGGGGCGATACACATGTTCCATAAGGAGAAGTGTAAAAAGGCCCATTAATTTTGCCCTTCACCTCGTATGGGAGGGACCTTGCCTCTTCAGTAACATGTGAAATGGACCCGGGCACTGGGGAGGCATTGTTCATATGGCCTGTCACAGATACAGCAGGAAATAGAAAAGAAAGGTGGTCAGGCATGTGTGTCTCTCTAGAGTAAGAAATGGGAACAGAAATTAAAATATCACCGCACAACAACTACAAATCCAAATCTTACCACAACTATAACAACTACAATAATCAAAATGCCCAAGTTACGCATCAGCTAATACTTGTACTACAGCTTCTAGTAATTAAACGATACAACTACAAATTCTTGCATCTTGCTGTTCCGTCTGCTGCTAGTACTACAACCTTTACTGGAACTGCACAATCACACTGAGACATTTATAAAATCAAGGATGTAAAGTGTCTTGCCCAAGGACACAACAGCAATTATGTAGGGCTTCTATTAAACAAATCAATTACATTTTGAGATATGCAAGATTTGTTTCTCACCAAAGTGTAAAAATGTGTAATAACCAACCAAAGCAGAATTATGTGGCTCAGTGGTAGAGCCCACTATCCCAGGGGTTTAGAACTTGATCCCGTCCATTGAAGAGTTTTTAATGTCCCACTGATGTTTAAATGACTTGAGAGCAAAGTAATGGCATGATGGAAATGGCATGATTACAAAAAAAATGTAATGGTGGTTATAACATTGTAATGACAAGAAACATCTCCCACTCTGCTTTGGGTAAGACTTTTTTTTCTGCTAATAAATTAATCATAACTAGCCCTAGCCCCTTATGACGAGTGTAAATCAAATGCTTGGTGTTTTTTTTGGTTTTTTTTTAATAATACAAAAACAGGGCTGTAAATGCATTGAACCCTTGTGCTATTATGCCATTATTATTATTATGCCATACTATTTACTCAACTACAATGCATTTTCCCTTGTATTAAATATGACAAAATTTCCATGAAAAAAAATATACATCTCAATATGTAATAACTGGATTATTACATAATGTGGCAATTTATTACATAAAGTGAAGTAAGACTATTGCACTTGACGTATGAAAAACATTTAAAAGCTAATCCACTGGCAGAAAATTCTATCTTGAAATAAGAACAAAATATGATGAAACCATTAGGAAACATCCTTCTTATTAAGTAAATATATCAAAAACGATGATGAAAACTACTAGTCCTAGTAATCTGAATTCAAGCAGCGCACTCTGCAAATGGGAATATCTAATATATGACATCAAATTCAGACTTTCTTCTCTTTTTTCAGCTGTTTTGACTTAACTAAAACAGTTTGTGCATTTCAAAAACATACACATTTGCTTTACCAAATTGAACCCCATTTAATACAATTTTAAAGTTCCAGAGGTAGTCATCTGGGCAATCTTTTCAAAAATCAAAACACTATGGACTACTGGATTAATCACTTTATCTACGTAAATATATTAAATACTATATAGGCTAAATGTACATTTTACTAAAACTCTCAAAAAGCTTGCTTTGGATCAACATATAATAATTGGATAACATGATAGATGTATTTAGTAAAATGTCCATTTAAATGAATCCAACTTGTTTCATTCAGGATGGATTTGATTGATGTAATTAACTTGAAATATATCTTCCGAAGAGATTACAATGTTCTGACCTCATTGCCAAAATAATTTGGTTAAGATGACCAGCAACAATATCAAGTAAAAATAAGTAAGTCCTTCAAATAAATGCAGACAAAAAAACTAAAAATGTTGACATTATTTAGTTACAGGTAACCTTTTTCCATTTTAACAGGCAAGGTTACATCAATGTAAATATATATTTTTAAAACATAATAATTAGCTATGGAGCAACATAAAATATTTTATAGGAAAAGGGGACATCTTATATCTTAAAAATATATATACATATAAATATATGTACACACATACACACACACCTAAAATACTTCAAAACATGTCTACATTTCCCACAATATCTTTCATAATTTGTTCCTTCCTGCTCTGGGCGGAGGATGACTAAGGCCAACATAGAGGTCATCCATCAGAGCAAAGCCAATGGTCTGTGGGCATTTAGCTGCACACTGAGGCCCACTGATGAATAATGCATGTGTTTAGAGACTGGATAGCACACCAAGAGCAGAGGCAGCTTTAGCCACACTGTAGGAGTCTGTCACTTCATATCTGAGTGTTTGAGTAGTGCAGGGAGTTAGGGAAGCCTTAAAGGGACAGTGTACATGGGACTTTCTGTGATGCCAACAGAGTAATTGGACATGAGGAGGGTGTGTAGGAGATGAGTGAGTGATGCGTTAAGAGAGAGTGTGAAGAATGAGCCAGGGCCTTTTTGAGTGTGTATGTATGTGTATGTGTGTATGTGTGTATGTATGTGTGTATGTGTGTGTGTGTGTATGTATATATATATGTGTGTGTGTGTGTGTGTGTGTATGTATATATATATATATGTGTGTGTGTGTGTGTGTGTGTGTGTGTATGTATATATATATATGTGTGTGTGAGTATGTATATATCTATAATATGTGTGTGTGTGTGTGTGTGTATGTGTATGTATGTATGTATATACCGTATATATATATATAAAAATCAGAAGGGGTTTATTGCCATTGTCAATGAACAAAATTCACAAACATAGGAACTTGTCTCGGCATTAAGGTCCAACATAAAACACTGATCAATAATAAAAACAACATATATGAAATCAAAAAGGGCATGCATTAAGAAACAATTTAAAATTACTATAGTATTAAATAAAAATAGGCATTACTATGTACACGAGATTACAGTTAGATTTACAGTTGTAGTGCAGAAAGTGACAGTGTAGTGAGTGATTGAATAGTCGCAGTAAAAAAAACAGACAAACAGAACGAAAGTACACTTCTTAGGTATTCATCAATCAACCCATCGCTGGAGCCCTACATCCGAGATATATCTGTCAGTATAAGAAAACAGAAGTGAAATCATTTTTTGACAATAGAGTCAGAAAGTGGAGCAATTGTTGCACTCTAAAGGTGTGATTGTCAATCAAATTCTGCTCTAAAATTCCATTGGACATGATTAAGTTAAGGCACACTATATTAATAACTCATGAGTGCTTTTCTTTCACTAGACCCATCTTTCACCTGCGGAATGCCTGACAGTTATACATTTCCTATAACCTGACCAGACAGAAGGCTACATTTCGAACAAAGAAGTGTGACAAATAAATTGCCTATTTGCCTTTCTGGATAAAAGGTGAATGTGTGGTAATAAAGACGCATACCTAATATTAGCCTGGGAAAAGGGAGACTGCAAAGGTCCAACTCTGGCAGTCATTTTGGACATCATTTATCTAGAAATGTTGCAGAGTTTGCAGTTCTTCCTTAGGCACCATCTTTATAGCCGTAAAGGTGCACTCAGTCCCCCTGATGGGTACGTGAACTCTGATAGACGACCAGTGAGGATCTCCGCTCGGCCATTTCCAAAGCAGGGCACATGTTTGATCAGGTAACAGCCAAAATGCACCAGAATTTAGACATACGGTAAAACATCAGCTAGCAACCTCCTAAATCATTCCAGGAAATAAATGTACCAAAATGACCATGAACAACACGGTTTTACAACTTTTGGCTTTTTTCATTCAATTTGAAATCACATTTTAGTGGTGGTAAGCAAATGGTGCAGCCCTGGAGAAGACTGACAAAAGCATGGCGGCCAAGCATCCCCAACTGACAAGTACAGAAACATTTTCACAAAGCAATACTGATGAACTGGGAGGAAGTTTCATGCCCAAAGAATTTTATTTTTCACAAATCACAACTGATGAAAATGTTCAGTTAATAACTTTCAATTCCAAAAGCAAGTAAAGTTACATTCTTCTTTCCGTCTCCAGTTAACTCTATGAGCAGAAGTGTGACTCAGTCTGGCCCACTCCTGGTTCACATCCTTTTGGCACCAGTCCCACTCACATACACACAAACATGCCCTCAGCAGCTGAAATATTTTAAATGTCCTTAAATGTGTGGGTGTTTCCAACCTCCCCCACCATCACCAGGCGACGCAGGGTCAAAAATACCCCAAAGCATGCAAAGTCATACCAACACTGGTTTTATTTCATATCATAGAAAGGATGGGTTTTGGATTGTTGCAATGAGTTAGAATGATTGGAATCGAGAGTCTTGTTTTGAGTGGCTGATGATGCACATTAATACCTACAAAAGCCAACATTGCATACAATAATTTAAGGCACCTATAGTAAACTAAAGACATTATTTTTCGACAAAAAACGGGCCATGCGCTTCAATTATTCGACTAAAAGGGGACGTGACATCAGTAAAAGTTCTTACACTATCTCTGATCCAACCATTTGCTCCAAAGAAAAGTACTTTTTTATACACTTGTTTGTATTAAGAAAAAAAAAGTAAATTCACAATAACCAAACTTCTGGTCAACTCATTCATGCCTTTTATTTTTTCTTTGGTTAATGTAATTTCTTTCTAATCTCAATTAAACCAATGCTTTTATTACTCGACTAAGATTCATCATCGATTAAAATACCAAAGGGTTACAGCCCTCTCTGAACCTTAAATAAATGTGTGACTAAGAACTTTGCTAGGGGCAGGATTCAAATAGTTATTCTTATTCTTGTGTCCTTTCAAACAAACTGACATTTATCGACTGTACGTAATTCATTAAAGTTATCCCAAAACGTGATGAATGCTGACCAATACGAGTCGATGAGAACTGAGGAGTCAAAGAACTGAACTGTCATATATCACTGACTCACAGCACAACTAAAACCCCAATGTATCCAATGTTGTGCATATTTTATGAGATTTCTTCACAACATTTACATTTTGGAGTCTACCTACTTTGGTGAAATGGCACTGAAGGAAAGGGAGAAAGCAGCAGCAAGCCAGGAGACGTAAGGCCCCAGAGCCACGAGTTATTGCACTGAATTTGAATACATAATGCCCGCAGTGAAAAGGCTAGCTTAAAACCAGCGCACACCAAGGTCAAAACCCCACCATGCTTTCAGGCACAATTTAAACATCCAGGAAAAGACTTGAAAGGCCCATTATCCCATTTGTATGCTCCATACATTAACATAAATATGTACTTTAGCTAATGGTAGAAACATTAGCTGTATTTGCTAAACAGGTTGAGAGAAAATGCCTTTAGCATAAAGACAAATCCTTGCATAATTATAAAAGGAAAGAATGTTTTGGATACTAAACCTTTTCGGCTCTGTATCAAAGAATAATATATTTTAACCAAAAGATGTTCTGTAATTGCATTCTAAATTGTCACAAATTTGATAAATTATTATATTTTATATATATATATATATATATATATTTTTTTTTTTAATCAAGATAAAATAATAAATGTAATGTTTTTATATTTTATATATATATATATATATATATATTTTTTTTTTTAATCAAGATAAAATAATAAATGTAATGTTTTTTTTTTTTAATTCAACTTCAATTAAGTGGATCACTATTTTACATTTTGTTCATTGAAAACTGCAAGGTTGATCTAAAACGGCTAAGTAATAGGAAATGGGCCTCTTCGTAGGAGGATTTTACCAGTTTGGAGTTTCATTTTACGTGGTTTTGTTTTTGTTCATGACTAGTGAACAGTTTTTAACTGTATGCGTATGATTCCAATTCTCATCCCTAACTCCTCATTCACTACATAGTCCAGCTCTCTTTACCAGACCATTCGGACACTCAGCTCAATACTTTCTCCTCGCCACAGGTTTTTTTCTAAAGTGCTGAAAATTGATTTCTAGATAGAGCAAATCCATCTGACACACACATATTTATGGACTAATATTAATCATACAAGTTTAATCAAGATGGATCTCAAGTTAATGGAATGGATTATTCAGGTAAACAATTCATATTTTTATTAACATCTCATACGGCGAGCAGTTTATTTAAGAGTGCTTTATTCCTAATCTCAGGTTAAATGCTTTCTCAGAAGAGCTCTTTTATCCGCTTTAATTCAGATGGGTTGTGTATCATCTAAATTGACACTATGGGAAATTTTGAGTACACTAAAAATATGGGGAAAAGTGTGGACATTCGGATAAAGCCAAAGTCCTACATTTTCAAATAATCGCAAATACAGAGCTGTGGGCGGGGATAGGGGGAAGGTAAAAAAAAAGATGAGAACTCAACCCTCAAATGCAGGACAACACAGAATTACTCAAAGTCAATAAAAGTCAATTTTGTGCAGTATGTCTCCTGTAAAGTCCTGGACGAAAGGTGGTGAGGTGGACTGGTCGAGTGAGGCAACCACCTCATCCTTTAACTTCAGACTTTCATTTTTTGAGGTAGCTAAGGGTTAACTATGCCTAAACCAGCGTCCGTGCTGCTTTCAAGTCTGCAGTAGTTTGTTCGTCAATACCAGAGCCGAGCACACACCTCTCCTCTCCAAGGTTATCTCCGTGGCGGATTTACTGACAGCGGGAATCACGAGCGCTCACCTCCGCACAAGCACGCGCGCTCATATGGTGACACAGAGATAGGTACCTGAATGCACCGCCACGCTAAATAACAATGGGGGGTGTAACAGCCCCTGGATAATTCAAGCAGCGTTTTAATTAGCAAGGAGGAGGCGGAAATGATCAGCGAAAGCAATTTGGGATTTCTTTTGTACATTTTGTGTGCATTAACTTTATTATCTTCAAAGCTAATTCTGGATATTTTGATGCCCTATAATCTAATAAAAGCATGTTTTCTAATGTGTTTCTGTGGAAAAGCATAGCGTGCAATACTTACAAATAAGCTTTGTTTTAAACAGACGAGCACAATGTTTTCTAATACCTTGACATGTTTGGATTCCTTCTTCCTCAACAGGGTCACATGGTGTTACGGTGACGTGACTAAACTGCTGGCTGATTTACACGGGATTTGGCGCCATTTTCCTGCCTGCATTGGTAGAACAGCAGCGCCATCTGCAGTCCGACTTGTCCAGTATAGTAATCCCAGGTGCTTTGAAGCTGATAAGCCCCCTCGTCCCCATTTACTGCCCTGTATGTGCATTTCTGGATCTCAATTGCCTCCTTAAGCCGACCTTTCTGATAAAGGTATCTGGAACATGTCAAGGTATGACACACTGATCTGTCGAAAATAAAACCTATTTGAGAGTTTTCTTCAAAAACCAAATGAATTAAGCAGTTGACAAGCAGGTGGTGGACCCTCAACCAGTGAGTTACAATGTTCAGGCCTTGGTGGTTAATGCCCCAACATTGAAAAACATGTATAGTATGTATGCTTAATCGATCAAGCAAATCAAATTTTATTTCATTAGCAATTAGACATTAGAAAAATATCATAATAATTTGACCAAACTCTGCATTCATGACTAACATCATCATTTGAATTAATCTATGTGGTAAAAATTAACACTGATTAATGGAAGAAATTAACAAATTATATAATGAAAATACATTGTCAAATGTGAATGTCCAAAAATTGTTTTAGGGTTACTGGTAGATTTAAAAAAATGTGTCCAACTTTCTTCTTATCAAACATGTTGGCGTCATGGCGTCTGCCTATAGAGTCCATTGAGTATGCTGAGGGATCCATCAGTCTTTGTGGAGTGATAGCAGATCTGTGGGCTCGGGGCTGGTCAAGGGCACAGCTGTAAATCCACTGTGAAGGAAAGACTGATGAACGAGTGCAGCAGAGGCCCTGACCACAGAGGGGAAAAGAGTAGAGGGAGAAACTGGCATTGAAATGCTTTGTGTTTCTCTATGAATGTCTGTATTTAATTTAGAAATATGAAAAATATCATTTTTACATTTTTGGAACTTTTAAAATGAATTATTTTGTGTTAATCAAACAATCAATCTCTATCTATATCTATCTATATCTATCTATATCTATATCTATAAATAAAATGAGCAATTATTAACCATCTTTGCCAAGCCAACCCAATCACAACATCCTCAAAGTGACTCCCTGGACCTGTCTTTTCCCATCTCTTCTCATCATAATGAGTCGCGATGATGGTTGACCTTTTCTGTGCAGGGGGAGGGGTGAAAGGGGGCAAGGGGAGAGCTGTACCGAGAACAAGGTGCACAGGGAGGGGGCAGAAGCATCGGCCTGACCCCATCAGGGGGGCGCCAAACTGCATCATGTCACTGCGCCCGTGCGTATTATGCTTTTGTAAACTATTGCTGTCTTAGCATCGGAATTTCCTAACTTGATATGTACAAAAACACTTTAATTTGTACTGAAAACTGTTCTGGCAACAGTGGTAAGCTTGAAGCAACATAAATATGTCCAAAAATATTAACAACTAGCGTCAGAATGAGTTAAGAGAATTTTCGTCCCATTGAGTCGACTTAATAATTATAACATTGCATTTATATAGCGTTTTTGCACTTTCAAGGCACTCAACGCGCTTTATTATGGTCTTGACAAAGGAGCACTTACAATTATTCCTTAGCATTATAAATTACGATACGTGTGGAGAAACATTACAATTGTACAATTATTCACAATTACACATCATCACCAAGCAATAGTAAAATCCGTAATTCACATTATGTCATAGATTCCATTCCATTCCTCTGTGTGACAAGCTTTATGGAATCAAACGTTGTGTTTTGCCAGAAATTATACTTTTTGTGAAGTTCAAATACAATCTAGGAAAAAGTATCCATTCCATTCTTTGTAAAATAAAAGCAATTTCTACAACATTTCTGCCCTGAAATTAAAAAAAAAAATTTGTACTTGTTATAAAGAGCAGTTATCAGACTTTTAGATCTGATGTTGTTTAATCTTTCAAAACATTGCTTCCAGTTGCTTCCATTTGGATTCTTTTTTTCATTCAGATGACAGACCGTTTTAAATTCTATAATATAGACCCTATATGGTAAAATTTGCCTTAAAGAATGCTTATAAATACGTGCTTAAGACAAACAAAACACAACTCCAGGTACGTTTAGCATAATATCTTTGGGAACCCATCCACAGAGGACAGTATCAGTGACCGATGAAAGAGACAGAGACAGGAGGGTTAGAATGCTAAGACAGAGCTAAATGAAGTGATTTTATCTTCAGAAATATGTACATGACAGAGAACAATACAGCCAGCATAGGGACCCAGCAAAGATCAGTATCAGAGCTTTGAGCCACACTTTGAACAGAATGAAAAGTGTAATGTAAGCCATAGGCCTAAACGCAGTAGGGCAAAAGATTTTTTTTATTTTTTTTTAAGGATTTTTCAGAGTGCTATTGCAATTAAGATTCTATATTTTTAAGCAATTTTTATGTTTTTTTACAGAATAAATCGTTTATAGCCAAATTAAAACAATCACTTTTAAATGGACGTCTTTCTAGTTCCGAAAAGCGTGGAATAGTTGAATGCCTTGGACAAGGTATGAAAACCTTAGATATTTCACAAAAACATAAGTGTGATCATTGTACTATTACGGGTCTGTAGCTGATTCAGAGCACACACGGATTCGTGCAGATTAAGGATCAACGCAAAGGTTTCTGCCAGACAAATACATCGGATTTGAAGCTGCTGGTTCCTCTGGAGTCCTTCGAACATCAAGGTGTAGGATCTTCCAGAGGCTTGCCGTTATGCATAAACCTTCTATTCTGCCACCCTTACCCAATGCTCACAAGCAGAAACGGCTCCAGTGGGCCCAGAAATACATGAAGACTCATTTACAAACAGTCTTGTTCACCGAGTGCCGTGCAACCCTGGATGGTCCAGATGGATGGAGTGGTGGATGGTTGGTGGACAGCCACCATGTCCCAACAAGGCTGCGACGTAAGCAAGAAGGAGACTGAGTCCCTGAAGGTGTGAAAATGACCTCTGTAAAGTATATGGAGTTTCTGACTGAACACTTTCTTCCATGGTACAAAAAGAAGAACTATGCTTTCCGTAACAAAATCATCTTCATGCATGACAATGCATCATCTCATGCTGCAAGGAATACCTCTGCATCATTGGCTGCTATGGCATTAAAAGGAGAGAAACTCATGGTGTGGCCCTCATCCGCCACTGACCTCAACCCTATTGAGAGTTCAGTTCTTTACAACAATAACATTGTTTGAAACTCTGTTGTGAATAATAATTTGGAACAGTGAATTTTAATTTCATTTTTGAAAAAAATACTGTTATCATTGGGAGGTTTATTCAGTAACATTCGAATTGTACTCTAAAGGTTGATGACTTGAACATGTGAACTATTCCAAAAAAATAATTTGCATAATAATTTGAAACATAGTGTAGTAGATGTCTAAACTAGGGATGTTGTTTATTGTGAAGAAAAACACCAAACAACAATGAAATATTTAACTTTCTTTCATTGGCATTGTCTAATAGAACAGCACTCTTCAAGTAGATAAACAGCTTTATGGAATCAAACCATATAACTGATTTAAAGTAGTTATTGTGACATTAGCAGCCAGATAAAAACTAATTTGACATATGCTTACGGTTTTAAGTGCAGACATTAAACGTTTAACTTTTGCTTCTAACATTTTTATAAAATGATTATTTTTTCTTGCAGTTAAAATCTGTAATCTTGCGTTCACCTGCCACAGATAAATACACATTTTTATATCATGCTATTGCTAAAATCCAGTATATTGACACATTTTGGTCTCTGGGGTGAATAGTTCGTGTTCCTTGCTGCAGTTTTGCTGACCATATCATAAAGCTGTCAGTCACACATTTTTAATAAAAAAAAACGTTGCAAGTTCTTTTTATTACGCTTACAAACTTTGTCACCTCTACTACAGCCATCAAAAAAAAAAAAAAATCTGACTTTTTACATGATTTTGAATGATTCTCATTTCACAAGCAGTAGAACCTTGGGCAGCAGAATATGGGGACATTAAATGCAATATTTGATAACCATGTTTTTAGTAATCAAATAATTACATACAATACATACAAAGTACATAGGAAGTTAAGTTACAATCAAATGTAAACGACCCCCTTTTGAATTCTAATTAAAGTGTAACCTGAAATATGGAAGTTGCACTAACCAATATTACTTAAAAAAACAAAACATGCAGATTGATCATCTTCCTCAGCCTCTCCATCTTCTCCTCTTCAACATTACCAAATATTTCATTTGCATTGCCAACATAAGCCGCTCAACTAACCACTCCTCCCACATTACCCATTTGTCTGCATCCTTCCACATATCTAATAGTTGAAAATGTTTTTTTGTTTTTTTTTTACAGAGTTTGCAGAGCTCTGGCTGTACTTTTGGAAGTAAAGTTCTTGCTGAGAGCTGAGGGATTGTGTTTAGGGTCAACAGATAGGAGGCTCCTCCGAGTGAAAAAGTGTCCTCCTGTCCCGCTGCAATCTCCAAATAAACTCCAAGATTGACGACAATAGTTTTTCTCGATGGTCTCTGGGGCTATAACTTATCCGTTTGCTGAAAAATAAGCAGAACAAGTCGATACTGAGGCCTTTCCACTTATCTTTGGCGGAAGGATTTACAGTCCACGGTTAGCGACTATTACGGCCCAGCTGGAGGCTCAAGATCACCCCATGAAGAGACCCCCGAGTTCCAAATAGGATTATAAAACAATACGGGAAATCATGTTATTGAAGTAGAAGTAAAAGAAACTACTACTACACAAAAAGGTTGCCAAGATAAGGGGTATTGCCATATATATGTAATGCCATACTGTAGAGTATCCGGGGAAGTCAACATAATCTCAAAACAAGCAGGACCCTCCACCAGAGAAGTTACACAGTGCACCTTTAACTACAGAGAGGTAGGCTCTGCCAATGGGTATTCAGTCAACCACTCTTTATAGACAACGATCACAACATTTTTGTGTTAAAGAAAGCGAAAAACAAGACCAGCAAGAGAAAAAATAAATAAATATAGAGTAGCAGCTGAAAAAACAAAGTCCCATCTGTACCAACGTCTAGCAAAGTTATCCACTTTCAAGTTCACCGCAAATGTGATCACTCCATCCAGCATATGTCCATAGTGGCCTGTGCTCAGTCCTTGATAGTATTGTGCTTTTTGTGTCATCCATTTTTTATGGCTCTTTTCAAGCTGCCAAAAGTGCATTCCAAAAAGGTATCCATCTATTGTTTCCATTAAAGATTGAATGCCCCAGATACATGGTTTTAAAGTTAAGTCTGACGTTAATGTTGAAGAAAATTTGGAGCGCGCCATTAATCTCAGTCCGATATTTATAAACTGTCGAACAATCCCAAAACACAGGATAACGATGGGCAACTTGACAGCCACAATTATTTCCCAGTGAACAGCGTGCACTTAAACATGGTGTTATACAATGCTGTGAAACATTTTTCAAACAGAAAGAGGTCCTCCATTGAGATGTAGATTAATTTTCAGGCAAATAATTCCTTCCTTATTTGAAGCAATTTGTGAGGACTTTACCCCATCCAAAAGATATACTATTTGAATTTGAATAGTGTCATTGCCATAACAACTTAGGACTGTAGCCATGCCAAATCCTTCAAATGAGGATGGAGTCCTTAAGCCTGATACCCATGAATATATATGTTCCCATTCTTCGTTTTTTTTATTATCAATACTTCTCACACCTCCAGTACTCCTGACCAACAACTTGACTTAGGTATGCACAGAAGATATACATTGTTCACGTGGCAATCATCTTCGAATGCAATACAAACATTTCAAAACGCGAGACATTTATCGTGACTGACTGTTTCCCCAGAGATTTTTGTATTATGTTCTGTGAATCTTCCAAAATTCACCGTTGTCCATTCAAGTTAGATGCTTTTCTTAAGCACTGCAGGCGCATTTGTGAGATGAAGTGAAGACTCTGTGCCCCAAGCGTCAAGCATCGCGCTTGACCGGAAACTTCAACAAATAAATGATAAAGTAGTCCACGAGGTGAATATTTGAAGACTTGAGATGTGTGTTTTTGCTGTTGCATTTCAGCGGTCCTTTTCTCAGCAATCTTTTTCTATTCTTCTACTTAAATTTTTGATATTTCGAGACGGTTGTTAGGTTGACATTTAAAGCCTTTGGGAACGCGGTCTTGCCAACAAACTAGGGCAGACATTAACATTTTAATTCAAATGCTCAAGGGTGCAGATTGTTTGAAAGCATTCTCTTAACCTTGGAGAGCCAAAATGACTAAGAACCAGGACTAAGGAAGCCAGTAGTTGCTCAAAGTGATTTAATTGTGGATTAGAGATGGGTAAAATGTTTTTTTTTTTCATTGGGGAAAATATGAAATTGCTCAGAGTTGTTATTCTGGGTTTTTAAAGAACTTTTTGACACCTCCGGCTTCATATTTTAGCTTGTTAAAATAATAAAAAGCAGGTAAATTTATCTGAGGCCTCATTTTTGTGTTTACAAAACACCAGCTGGGTTGAAAGGACTACAGAAGCTGGTGAAATAAAGAGGGAATCCTTTTTCATCAAGCTAAAAACATTAATTTCTCATTTCAAAGTCGGTTAGCTGTTGAGTAAGGAGTTTTGAATGCAGACAATGAGTAATTCAAATGTAAAAACATGGAATCAGGAATACATAAAAGTTTACTATTGTCTGTTTTTTGTTTTTTATTAAAAATCTGCAATAGTCATTACTAAATCATTACCAATAATTAATATGTTCTGTATTTAGTTTTTACTAGCCAATGCAACATTTGCACCAAAGGGAATGCGTCAGCGCATTATACAGTAGAAATCAGTGAAGTAATTATCAGATGCTGCATAGATAAGGTATTTTAATGATCCCAAAAATTAAAAGTCACCTTTGTGTCTCAGTTAAAAGGGTCAGTGTAGCTAAGCAGGAGGATTCTGCTTCATTAATATATTTCAAAATTCAAAGTTTAAAAGTTTAAAACTAAATACATGTTTGCAAAGTGTTCTCTTATTTTTAATGTGTGCCATCCATCAGCACAATGTCCTTCTTAGACGCCGGTGTCAGTCCTGGAGCAAGAGATCCATATTCAATTTAACACAATCAACGTCAGACTCAGTGTTTTCACTGCAGGCACGAGACAGCAGTGAAGGACAGTTACACACAAGCAGAGATGGGAGCAAAGTGGTAAAAGACAACATACAGACAGTAGACAAGAACTCACGCCACACCATATTGCAAGATAAAATTGCCCCTTCCCCCATAATTCCAAAAAACTTGGCTACCATGACAACAGAGTTCACACTTCAACACAACCCAATGACTGTTTCATTGGTTGATGTTCTAACTTTCTATTGATAAAACCAACAATTTTGAAAGCCCTGTGATGCAACTACGGTTGTGATTTTGGGCTTTGCAAAAAGTTCAATGTAATTGAATTTCACAAGCAAGACCAAATTGAAAACTAAAGTTTATTTGTAGAGCACAAGGCAATTCAAGTGCTTCACACAAGAGGAAAAAATACATTAAAATTACAAACAGTTAATGACATGAAAGAGTGCAAATAAAACCCTTTCAGTCCATTTGCACAGCAAAAAAAATGTTTTGTGTCTAGATTTGAACATTGTCAGAGTAGAGGCCTGTCTCACATCTTCAGGAAGACTGTTCCAGATTTTAGCTGCAAAAAACTGAAAGGCTGGACCAGAAATTGGAGTTGGGCAGTTAAATAAATATAATTTCAAATGGTCAATTATCAGCAACCCTCTGTAAGTAAAAGTAAAATGTGATATAGTTTAGAGCAGAGTGAAGACTTTTTTTGTGTTAAATATCTGTATTGTTTAAAAATTCTATTGAAAGTAATCTTTTTTTTTAAATTTGTTGATAGACAGACAGACAGACATAACATACATATACACATACATATATACACACACATATGCATTATATATACATACATACATACATACACACACACATTCATGTCTCACAGCAAGATGGTCGCAGATTCGACTCCCGGGCTGACCAGGCCTTTTTTTTTTGCATGTTCCTCCTCGTGTCTGGGTGGGTTTTCATCGGGCGCTCGATCAACTCAAAACATGCACCTGGTAAAATCATCTCGCGTCAAGCCTAGCACAAATATCTGGAGATGGTAAGCAGCAACCACTGCTCCTGAGGAGATGCCCCAGCAGCATTAAAGGATGATTCAAATGCAGATGACAAATTTCCTGCGGGGACAATTAAGTGTACGCTAACTAACTTTATTATTTAGACCGCACATACTACTACTATTGTGTGTGGGACAACCTTCACATTATGGACTACAACTTCTCAACAATAAATAGGATCTCATTTATTACGCCTTCCAAGGACCATCATTGAAGTCCAGAATAATTCAAACGAGTATACATTCCAACTGTTTGAACATTGAATAAAGGCTGTTGTTAAAGGACTTGTTCTTGAACTCTGCACAGCTGCACAATACAATAAGCAATATATTAGAAAGCAATATATTGTTCAGCTTATTTTCTATTAAAAAGAATTGTGGAAAAGCTGCCTTTTGCTGGAGGATTTATGCATTGGACCGGGGACAGGACCAAGGCAAGACCTCAACAAATCAATAATGCACTGCCTACTGTATACTGCAGACGACAGGTTTGTGCTGGTCTGTGTGCTGATTATCCAGTTAAACACAATGACATGTAAAAAGACCAAATAAGTAAGAAGTGAGACGAGGCACAATTCCGATGCACATGAGATTGGGTCCGCAAGAATGACAGAGTATAATAAATAACAAAATATTCAACTTATTTTTTTAAATGCAGAATATAAGAGAACAAAGGCAAAAAGGGGTATGATTGAACTCCTTCTCCTTTTTGTCTTTGTTCTTTTCATAATTTTGATAAAACATCTGCCACTGTTATAACATTACTTCAATGTGCATCCATCAAGTCGCCCACCTTAAAGGATAAATATTAAGCAAAATGTACTTTTTTGAGATTATTTCCATCGAAAACACCAGTTTAAGCATTTCTGCCATCAAATTGTTTAATTCCCTCTGATGCCACTAGATTGAGTTCTGACACAATCTTGACGAGGGACCACCTGATTGAGAAAAAGTAATGCATGCTTTCTGTAGATACATTATTTTAAGTTAAAAAACCTGAGATGCCAAAGTAAAAGGTACTCAAGAGCATGTTTAAAGGCCAATAACAAAACAAATAATGTATAATATGTGTCCTTTAACTTAACTCAGATCTGAGCCAGGACTAAACTAGGCCAAACGAGTACCACCAGTCGTACATGCACCGCACTGGTCTTAGATGAAAGCCGTGCCAGACGTCCAGGGAGGCCGGCAGCAGACCCCGTGGAGATGGCCTGAGCAGATGAGAGGGAAAGGGGCGGACTTGGCAGGAGAGTGAGGCGCAGAGGAAGCCACTAGTGCAGATGTTGTTTATGAATCTTTACACAAGGTTGCACTTGATCCCGAATTTACCAAAAGGCAGCGGAGGTGCGGGCCCAGGGGCTGAGCAAACACACCTTGTAAAATAATTATTATGTACCAGATCAAGGACAAGACGTTGTTCTGTTCATTCCCACTGTCCACAAAGAGATCTGCTTGGACTTAATACCAGTTTAAAGCATGATAGCTTAGCAGGATAGGGTAGCAGTACTATTACTTTACTGCTACTACAGCCAACAAAAAAACTGCTATAATTACTACATTTAGCATCACAATTTATTTTTATATTTAATAATACTACTTCTACAACTTTGACATACAGTATGTACTATAACTATTACACTGACCAAAACATTATTACAGCTGCCAATGCAGTGGGAAATATAACTCCACACCTCACACATACAATGAATACAATAATTGCCCCCTTGCACCAATGAGGGCCCATGTGAAACTACACATCGAGGGGTCAACAAAACTGGATGTGGAGCTAGTGGAGCTCACCTCATCAGGGCTTTCCATCGGCTCCTACTGCAACTACTGCTGCTACTAGTTTCAGTTTAGTTGTTATTTGAAGAGACAACGTACAGAGAAATAAAGCTAAAAAAAAAAAAAATTAAACAGAAGCGTTTTCTGTTGTAACTACAACTATTATTACCATTATTATAACCACTGCTGAAGGGTACAATTATACATTTCCACCTCTTCTTTTACTACTACTTCACACATGTACCACACATTCCCCTGTTGCATAGCTCCAGGCATCATCCAGGCAATGTGAACTGTTACATATTGGCTTGTAAAATTACAATTTGAGTGATGTTGAACTGCCAGCAACAGCGTCACATTATTTACCAGGCCTTGGAGATCATTAACATGTACACGACTCTGCAAACAACAAGCTCTTTTGTATTTATTACTACATGACAAGGTCCCTCATCCCGGCCCCACACGCCGCTCCCGGTGACAAACAGGCAATTTTGAGTTTATTGAGGCAGTATATTCTTGTAATGTGGGAAATATTGATCCTGGGGCATGTGTAAAAAAGACCTATACATGCTTTTTAAAAGGTTCACATTATAACTTTACTGGGAGAGGGTTCAGCACCGGATTTTTTTCATGGAGATGTTTTAGCTTTGTGTCAGTATGGCATTTGGCTTACCTATCAAGTATTTATTCAATGACATACATTGTTACTGTGAGTGGGGTTGGGTTGCCCATCCACAGATATGACCTTTAACTTAACCTTTAACCTGGTGCTTTCATCTGCTAGTCTCCATGAGGAAAGAAAGTTTAATGCCATACTATGAAACATTGAAGGCAAATTAAACAAGCAGGCGATTGACACCAATAGAGAAAATAGTGCTCCTTTAATGTCACTAACTTGTCACTAATATTTCGCAATCAATCAATCATCACTCAATCACTTTATAACTAGATGCAGATTCATCTTTTTTAGGTCCAAATCCTTGAAATAATATTTTTTAATGGCAAAAAAACATTTTTATGAAAACTTTACAGACATTGCATTGGGCTACAGACCTAATGACAACGTCAATTTTATTTCTATAGCACATTAACAACAACACCAGCAACCCAAAGCACAATTAATGGTAAAAAAAATGTTCAAATAAAAAGTAAAGTTATGTTCCAAGCTCTGTCAAAGCTATGTGAAATACACCCATTGGTTCAATCAGTCAAATTAGACTACAACTAAAACTTGAAAGACCAGAAAGTCTAAAAACAACTCCAGGTATGTTTTGGTAAACAAACAGCAGCATAACAACAAGTTTATAAGCTCAAACTAGCCAGTTAAACACAATGTTTAGGATATCAATGTTTCAAAGGAGGCGGCGTGATTTCATTAAAAAAAAGCTACGCATTTGCCATTTTCCTTCAT
>BJKM01000323.1:637500-660673 GCA_015082035.1 Chaenogobius annularis
TTCCAATAGAGATCGCGAATTCCCGAGACCTTGGAGAATGTTAGTATGGAGAAAATGCCATTACTCCATTGACTCGCATACAATTTTGCCACTCACTGCAAAAACTCCAAATATTGAGATGTCATCCACGTAACCTCTTCCCTTAAAAATCTTCCTGGTTGAGATGTTTTTTTAAAGGTATTTTTAACTCTCACTTTTTAATCAGAATTTTAACCATTAAGTAGGTAAATAACTCATTTTTTTGTGTTCGTGGAGGTGTGCTCACATAAGCAGTCCAGATCTAGGTTTTTCCGTGACAGGTTGGGAGCAAAGACCCTGGAGGGAGGGAGAATGTTTGGTAAACTAGCAACCAACCAACAATCTTGCCATCAGCTCACATCGCTTGCAGCAACAAAAGACTGCGAAGCACTCGTCAAGTTTACGTGAGGTTATAATCACAATACAGGCGGTTTGTTATCTGCTCACGTGACAGGGTTTTATTGCTATTGTTTCTATGAGCAACACTCCATTTAATTTGATGCTCCTATATCATGCATAGTTGTGATTTTTTTTAATATATTAGGGACATTTTGTGTATGAATTTCACATTTGGAGTGTCAAACCATTACTAGCCACACTGGAGTGAAGCTGTTAAATTTACACATTTACAAATGAAATCAAAATCACAATTTGAATTGCAATTAGAAAATTGCATGTGGCAATTATTTGATTAACAGAATTTCCAACTATTCCCAAATCAATTACCGCTTCTTTGATGTTCCTTTAGAGCTGCCATCATCCCACACTTAAATTCACTATCCCTCCTCTGTATCTTAGATTAAATACCTTAAGGATCCTATTTTTATGCAATTGTTTATACATTTGACATCTTGTCTTGGTCTGTCACATTTCTAAGGTTAAATCATTTGCATTTATGAAAAACAAGGTTTTTTTGTGTTTTTTAGACCTTGGCACGCTGTGAACTGGAGTAGATGAAATGGGAAAAAAAAGAAGAATCAACAAGAGTTGATGTAATGTAATGTAATGTAATGTATTGCCTTAAAATTGAACATAAACCAACAAAATAATAAATACTTCTTGCACTATCATATTGTTCGGGATTCATGCCCTGTACCTTTACCGCAGAAATTGCCCCACAGGGACAAACGGCTCCATTTGTGGTGTGTGATGAGCGAGACGGCATGGTAAATATGTATGTTTTGGACAGTGAATGGCGTCTTAGTGGAGCAGAGGTGCATGGAGGAGAAGCTAGGCTAGGTGTGTGGAATGTAAACGAAGGCACTGCAGCACACGGGGCCCGCTGGGACACGCCTACCCCTGGCCGCTCATGCTCTCACTGTCCAGCACCTCAACCTGCTCCAAACACCTGGCCACCCACAATGCACCACTGTGAGCATCACAATGTGCAAAGCTATCATACTATGCTGATCACAATTAGGGAGAATGTAAGTAAACTAAAACCATTTCAAAACAAAAAGATAAGATAGTGGTGGGGGTCTGCCATCTGTTGATCCCAACGTGGATGTTATTGCTTTGCCTGAAATGTTCCACTGTATAGCATTATCCCATTTTCATGGAGAAAAGCAGGCATTAGGTGTCAGATCTGATTTATTTTAGCAATATAAACACTTGTAACTGAATAGATGCAAGATAATTGACAAACCTTGTAATGTGTCTAATTTCAATTTAACTGGAAGCAAAAACAGGAATTGCTTCAGCTGCTTTAAAGTCAAATATACTTTCTTCAGACTAGATCATTTGAGCACTTATATTGCAGCCACAACAAAGCCTCTGTAAGCATAATGTTTACCAAAGCCATGCAGCCAATTTGTTATTTAAAAATGCTTCAACAAAAAGTTTAAAATCTATTTCTGTGAAAAAGTAGGACGAAAAATGTTTTATGCAGCTGGTCTTTTGTGGCAAACTGAATATTTATATTTATTTTATTTGGATATGGTTGGTTAATTGTGGGGGTTTCAGAACCAACGGTAAACAGGTAAATCGAATCTGCAGTGTGGGAAGCAGCAGCCACGTGAGGATCAGGAGGGAAAACAAAGTGCTTTCCAATTAGTTCACATGCAGGATGTGCACGCAAGAGAAATAATAGGCGAATAAAAAATATTATTATTGTATTATTGATGAGGACTATTTCACTCATTGGGATGTCAAGAAGACAAGTTTTTTATTTTTTTTAAATAAATTGACTAAGCATAAGTAAGTTATAAGTTAAATTGATGTGAATGTCATTTATTACATTTTGTTGCTCAGGTCTCTAAATTCATGTTTTCAGTACAGTCTAGTGGCTCTAAATAATAAAATACAGTCAATGTTTGCAAGCTGAAGCATACAAAAATACAATGTCAACGTTTCCTTGTTTTTATCGATAATCATGAATATAGTAAAATCGCAAGATTTCCCCTCACACTAATCGTAACTACAATGGTAAGTTTAAACTACAACCAAGAATTAATATACACACTTTGGTCAATTTGAGATGACAAGTGGGGACAATTAAACACGATCAATTCAGATCTTGTTGAGAGTTGGGTTATGGGTTACATAAGGGTCTCTTATATTAAAAAAAAGGAAAAAGAAAGTTTAATTATTATCCCAAAACAGACCACAAGCGTAATATTTGACTTGAATATTTACAAAACACAAAATAGAATATTTCACAGGTCATAACAATTTTAATAAATATCTTACATTCTTCGGGAAACGTCATCTTCAAAAATGTAATTAAAACAAAATAAAAGTTGCTGAAATTGCATCTATCAACATTAAAACATAACAATTTAAAATAGAATAACACAAAATTACATTCCAGGCAAAGCAATAACATCTCCATGGACACAAGCCGGTGGCAGACACTCCAGATCATTTACAGAATGCAGCTTTACATCAAACTTTAATGAAATTCAAACATGCCATACAGACATTGTGTAACTAATATTACAACAAGACTCCATTAGATCTAGAAGCCATTTGTACGCTATCCTTGCCCATATTTTTCGGCCGGAGGTAAAGTTCGACGCTTTAATCCAATTTCTCGACAAATGATCCGATTACCACACAGCTGATTAACTGCTTCCTCAACACTTCATGCACCTCACGCTTTGCTAGCTTTTCTTTATCCTCCCTCTCCCCAAGCCCGATGTCCGAACACCAACGTTAGCTTGTGTGTCATTGGCTTGATGCATAGTGCTTTGGTAGTGCATCGCGGCGGAAACGGGTCATGATGGTTGATTCACCCATTAGGCCAAATTAGAGACATCCTTCCACCATCATCGAGAACCCTCCGGCAATGCCACGCAGTCAAAACTATTACGCAAAAACACGAAAACCAATTCTCTTCTTCAAATAACATTAGACGGCAACCCTGCTGTTGCCTGGGGGATTATAAATATCTAAAGTGTATCCCCCCAATTTGAAAAATGAGTGTAGAATGAGGGGACGTGTTAAGAAAATGCTACATCAATGTCAGTGGACTTTTTTTCTAGCTGGCCAGAGGGCATAGCTAATGGTCTCGACAAGCCACAAGATGAAAGCCAGTGGTGAGAGACAGAGAGGGCAGTGTGGAGGAGGCCATTACCAAACAAAAACAAGTACTAGAAAAGAAAAGAAACACAAGTTGTGATTACAGATAGTCATGTGTGGAAAATGGCAGTATTCTGATGTTTATGTGAATTTTTAGTGTTGGGTTTGGAGTTGGGACAAGCAAACCAGGGATAATGGCGACGTTAAATTGATTCATGCGGAACAGTTTCGGGGCAGTGGTAAATGGGAGTAAATAGCTCACGTTATGGCATCAATGACGAATGATGAAGAGATGTTTTGAATTACATATTTTGATACATATAATGCAATGAATATTATTATATTGACTGGTATTTAAAGATGCACAGTGTAACTTGTCTGGAGAAGGCTTGTCTCAATGGAGATGGCATTGCTCTGCCCAGAGCAACTGATCTTTTTCAGAATCAGAATCAGAAAGAGTTTATTGCCATTGTCAATGAACAAAATTCACAAACATAGGAACTTGTCTCGGCCTTAAGGTGCAACATAAAACACTGAGCAATAATAAAACAACATTATTCAATCAAAAAAGGGCATGCATTAAGAAACAATTTAAAATTACTGTACAATAAAAATAAAAATAGGTATTTCTATGTACACAAGAGTTATAGTTAGATTTACAGTTTGAGTGCAGAAAGTGATAGTGCAGTGAGTGGTTGAATATTTGCAGTTAAAGTGACAGGTGTTTTGAAGTGTTCATGAGTCCAACGGGAGAGGGAAGAAACTATTCTTGTGGCGGAAGGTTCTGGTCCGGATGGACCGTAGCCTTCTGCCTGAGGGGAGTGGTTCAAATAGACCATGTCCAGGGTGAGAGGGGTCAGCTGTGATCCGACCTGCTCGTCCCAGAGCCCTGGAGACGTACAGGTCCTGCAGAGATGGAAGTCTGCAGCCGATCACCTTCTCAGCAGAATGCACAATGCGCTGTAGTCTCTGTTTGTCCCTGGCTGTGGCTCCAGCGTACCACACGGTGATGGAGGAGGTGAGGATGGACTCAATGATGGCCGTGTAGAACTTCACCATCATCTGCACTGGCAGCTGTCATGATGAGGGGGGCTGGGTGGCTGTGGCTTTCCTGAAGTCCACGATCATCTCCACTGTCTTCTGGGCGTTGAACTCCAGGTTGTTACCGCTGCACCAGGACACCAGCCGGTCCACCTCCCTCCTGAAGACCGACTCATCCCCGTCCGAGATGAGCCCGATGAGGGTGGTATCGTCCGCAAACTTGATGAGTTTTACGGAGTCGTGGCTGGAGGTGCAGCAGTTTGTGTACAGGGAGAAGAGCAGAGGAGAAAGTACAACAGCCCTGAGGAGCTCCTGTGCTGATAGTCCGAGTGTCTGAGACATTCTTCCCCAGCCACACGCACTGCCTCCGATCCGTCAGGAAGTCAGTGATCCACCTTGTCTTTCCATGAAGACAAGAAGGTGGTGCCACCAAACTAAGTTACAGGTCACATCTGTGGAGAGAGACAACTCCACTCACAGTAAGAATGTATGATTTTCACAAAAACGATACCTGTAATTTAATAAATGCAAGATAAATAAATGTAATGCCATGTTGTGGAACATTCCATTCCAAGCTATAACATCACCCCGGTGACAAGCAGGTAATGGACCTCCTAACAGAATAGGTAAGATAAGATAAAAACACTAAATACACTTAATTTAATTACTTTTTCCACAATGGGGAAATTCCAGTGTTGCAACACAGATTAGGAGCAGAAACACACACACACACACACACACACACACACACACACACGTGTGTAATTATATTTTAATTACACAGTTAAGCCAAGCTTGTCATTTTGCACACTTTTACACAAAGTGGTAGATTTTGGCACTGCCCTGCAGTGCAGCACTGCCCCTGCAGTGCAAGATCTTTCTGTGTCGATTGTTCATGTGCTCCTTTAGGTACTCGGGCCTCCTCCACTTCTAAACACATGCACAATCGGCTAATCCTACAGCTACTGCTGATCAAGATGTCCTGCAGTCTGGTTGATTTTAATATTGAAATTGGTTAGCTGCATAGTGGACACAATTTGTTTGGTGAATGGACTTAAAAAAAGACAGTAGCACTTCCTTTATTACCACTTGATGACATCATTCAGTAACCTTGTGCTGCATGCTAGACACAAAGTTTAAGTTTACAAACTCATAAGAACCAACCTGGTACGGCGGATCCCAGCTGATCTGTTTGAGTGCACAAAACATTTGGGGCAAAACAGAAAGCGCATATTTTCCAACAAAAACATTTTTGAATAATTGCTTGCAAGGTTCCAAAGGTAAAAGATAGTAGGTATGATGCTGCACGTTGATTCAGCAAAAACAATGTAATAAGTATGTCAATTGAGTGTCCTTCCTCCCTCTTCATGATTTCAGCAGATTGTCCCTCCAGATGGATATTACAAATCTAAATTATTCACGCTGGAGTATTAATATGGTTTATGCCAGGTTAACTGTGCAGTGGATAATAGCTAAATAAGCATGATTACTTTGCATTTGACCGTTCAATACAGTTGATAGAGCTCGGCTTGGTCAGGACCTTAAGATTTTGATTGGTGGCGTACCCAAATGGAAACTCACCAAGACATAGTGAGAACATGCAAGCTCCACAAAAAGACCCCACCCAGCCTGGGACTCGAACCCGGGACCTTCTGGCTGTGTGGCAAGAGTGCTGGCCTCTTCATAATGTGTATTTCCAGCAGACTGCAGCTTCCAGTGCTCAGCCACAGTGTCGCCGATATCCTGTCAAATGGACTTAAATCACGCTGGATCAATTTAACCAAGAACTAGCCCCAAATCCTCTTGCTCTAGCCTGAACCAGCGTTTGGACCACAGGCATGCCGCCAGAGTATCAGATCTTAATGGCAGGTCGTGCTGCACAAATGGCAGTGGATTGATAAACAAGTATTCCGCGTGGGGTCCACTTGGTCCCAAAAAACAGCACTTAGTCCCAGGGGAAATCGACATACAACCCAGTTCTCCGGGCACCGAAATAACCAGCACAGCACACTGACCAGAGCGCTCCAATGTTTTCATACGTGGTGCCTTTCTTTCCTATGCCAACAACCGTTTCCTAGCAACACAATATTACGCCTGCAGAGAACTGGAGATTATTATTTCATAGTTTCACATTTCTGAAGAGGCAAGGAAAAAACATAGCTTTGTGATTTCAAGTTTAAACAAAATTTCTCTGGTAACTGGTAAAAAAAAAGTTAAAAAAAAAAAAAAATAATTAATGACGGCAGCGGGAAGGAAAAAACAACACGATGCTCTTCACGGATACAAGCACCCCGTCGCATCTGAAGAACGGCATCATGGGTATTTTTAGCAGCAGCTGTTCAAATCCAAAGAGTCCTTAATTAGGAGATGCAGCTCACACCAGCCAAGTGGATGATAACAATTAGCATAGATGGTTGTGAAAAAAGCTACTTCCACACAATTATAGTATCAGGCAGAGATAATATCATTCATATTTGAGTAGCTCTATAACAGACACTATGCAACAGTTATATTAATTATCACGACAGTAATGTCTATTTCTCCAAGAAAAAAGGGAACAAATTCAAATGATATCTGATGACGTTGTAGTGTTATTCGAACCCGCCGGATATTGACAATAACGACTTGTGTACAACTCTCATGACCCCAATACTATTTTTCCGTATTTTATGTCAGAGACTGATCACGCATACGCCCGAATAATACATCAAATAGAGAAAACGTGTACAAGAAAATACAAAATATAACATAAACAACCATAGCAATAATGGCATATATAGTAATTATTATTGTAGACACCAAGATGATGCTGAAGCAATTATGTCAAAAAAGAGACCCTAATAATCAAGAAAGGAGAAAGAAACAAATTTCAGACTTCCTTTATATGCTACCACCACATTAATCCGTCTGAGCCTTCAGTGGTTATGAATTCACAACACAACATAGTTCAAGAATAGAATAAAGTCATAAATATTTGAATACAGGCGTGTGGTTAGACAATTTTATTTTTAAATTCCAACTTTTTTTGTTAGAATCTGCAAGGAAGCTCTTGCAAAAAAAACATAGATAACAAAAGTTTCGTTGTGTCTAGTGTAAAAAACATCAATTGTGTAGAGGCCTATACACAGACCGCAAATAATGCATGCTTTTCCTACGCGCAGCCTCTTATGGTTTGCATAGTTATGGTTCTTTATTCTCCTATTGGACGTTCACGATTGTGCAAATAACTTATTCAAATGACCAAAAGTTATAGTCATTTATAATTAAGTAATAAAAATTGTTTTATATATCAACACTATACTATAATTCAACCTCTAACGCTTGAACAAATGGAAAACCATAATTAACTCAAAAATAACTGCAGACATAACAATAATATAATATAATATTTTTTAAATAAAAGACCTGGCCCAGAGCTCTTTGTTTTTTGCCAAAAAATAGCCATACCTAGCAGGAACGTACTCTGGTGTTGGTTTGGCAGTGTTTTATGTATATTCGATGCGCAGTTCGTTTTGCGTCCACTCTGCAGGAACGCCAAGGGTATATGCCACCGTTTCTTCCACATAAGTCTCTCTGTGCTCTGTGATATGATTTAATTTCCTTATCTCTGAATCATAAAGGGCCTCAGCAGTGCCAAACCCACAACTTTCGGCGGACCCCTGCTGGCCCCAGCTGCTTTGCCCTAGCTGCGGCATGCAGGAATACAGAGATCGGTCTTGTGTTTTAACTCAAGACTTCGTAGAAAATTGAACCCATCCTCTTTCCATCCCAGCAACTACTAAGAGTCGTGCTAGGTAGACATATTTTGGCTACTGCTACAGTGCATCTGTTCGAAAATTTGGAGCCCCTTGTATATAGACACAAACCAGGGTTGTCGATCATGTTTACAGAGGTGGTTATTAGTTTTTGAAAATTACCTGACGCACATATTGAACGAGTCATTATTAAAACTTCTAATTGTTACTCGGTTTATTGGAGGAGCGCCTGAGCATTTCAGCCTACCCGTTATTTTCGCCCGGCCAAGAAGAGTCAATTGGGATAGGGTGTAATTCACAGATATAAGAAAAAGAAAAAATAACGTTGTAATGATGTAGCTGAACTCAAAACACAGTATGCCTAACGGTATAGGCTTCTTGTCAGATTATGTCACTGAGCGATAATTAACGGTTTCTCGATGACACGAAGCAGTAAACAAACCTATCTCAAAGCAAGTCACTACCGAGTCGCAATGGAGGTTGATTAGATTACCTTATTTATTTATGCGTTTTATTTTATTTATTATTATTTTGTATTGTTATTTTTATTATAATTTTCATATTTATAATTTTTTATCTATTTTTTTGTTGAATTTTTGAGTAGCAATGGAGGTTAAGTAGATTACTTTATTTATGTTTTTTTGTTTTTTTTAGTTAGTCTTATTTTGTATTATATTATAAGATTATATTATACATTTATTTTTTTACTTTATTTTCGAGTCGCAATGGAGGTTGATTAGATTACCTTATTTATTTATGCGTTTTATTTTATTTATTATTATTTTGTATTGTTATTTTTATTATAATTTTCATATTTATAATTTTTTATTTACTTATTTTTTGAATTTTTGAGTCGCAATGGAGGTTAAGTAGATTACTTTATTTATGTTTTTTGTTTTTTTTTAGTTAAGTCTTATTTTGTATTCTTATTATTTTATATTATAAGATTATATTATAAATGTATTTTTTTAATTTATTTTCGAGTCGCAATGGAGGTTGATTTGATTACCTTATTTATGTGTTTTATTTCACTTATAATTTTGTATTGTTGTTTTTTTTATATTTATTTATGTATTCTTTATTTATTTATTCATTTTTGACCATCAATCCCTCGTCCCGGTTGTTGGCACTACTATATAAGTCCTAAAGTCGGCGTTTGCTCTCGTAGTTGTTGGACAGTGAATGACGGAGCTGCTGTTCTGAAAGTCAAGCCAACCATTTTGTAGAAACGTCATAAATCAGCGAGGAAATAAATCGAGCAGAAAACGAGGGGGATAAAATGGTGCCGGTGTCAGTCTTAATCATCCCGCGTCCAAATGAAACGCGCCCGATCAAAACGAGCGAGCGCTAATGGACGATTGGCGGGTTCGAGACGTTTCTGATTGTGACGCGTTGGCTCTATGGAAGTGGCGACACGGACTGTACGGCGATGCAGGGGGATGAAGAATCTCACACTCTTTTAACGTTTGTATCAAAAGTAAATGGGATTCGGTCAGCTGGACAAAGGGTGGGGGTTGGGGGCTCAAACTCGTGGCTCGTGTTATTCAGATTTATACGGGAAAAGCAGCAGAAAGGAGACGTTTTGGAGGTTTGAGCTGTTGGCTGAAGATTTGGGAGTGAATCATACATTTAATCTGACTTTTTACATATAAATACACTGTTTCTTTTTTTTCTTCTTTTTACATCTTTTAAATGTTTCGAATATTTATACAATAAAAGAGAGCTACACAAAATAAAAGAGAGCTACACAAAAAAATACAGTTAAAAAATCTAAAATGATAATAATAATAATAATAAATACTATTTTAATCCAATAATAATAATAATAATAATAATAATAATGCATAAATACATAAATAAATAATAATAAAAAATAATAATAATAGAAACATAAATAATGACAAATCAAATGAAGGCACAGTAAGTCCAAACAGTTTCTTCAGTCAGCCACAGCCCTACTACAAATGGACCGTGTGATCCATTGCTTTGCCCGAGTCCCACCGGCCCTGAATCCTCTTGGTTTTGTGCCCGTCCGCAGCGGCCTGAACCTGGCCCCCGTCGCCCGCCTGAGGAGCACGTGGGAGAAGTTGCCCAGCAAGTACGAGAAGCTCTTCAGCGACCTGCAGGACGTGTTCGACCCGTCTCGGAACATGGCCAAGTATCGCAACATCCTGAGCAGCCAGAGCATGCAGCCGCCCATCATCCCGCTGTTCCCCGTGGTCAAGAAGGACCTCACCTTTCTGCACGAAGGTACGAATACAACGACGTGTACATTTATATTATCTGAATGTTTCCTGGCGTGACTGTTTTGATTGATTAATTGTGACCGTTCAGATTTTGATTGAATGTGAATCAAACAGTTTTATCAGTTGCATTTAGACTTGCCACGCTATTCTATTTTAAAAAGTCAGATATGCTGTATTATTTATGTTGTTTGAACACGCTCTTGAGTTTAGAACGTAAAATAATATCTGTGTTGAAAACCTCATATTACTTTCTGCCAGTAAAGCTCTTGCTACTGTCAGCGAAGGGAATTAACACGGGGAAATTAACAAATGCTAACGAGTCTGGCAATTATTTATGCACTTAAACACAGCACAGGAGGTTTACCCATGATCTGGGAAATTTGAAACTGAGTGTTTTCTGAGGCTCAATGAGAGAAACAAGTGTGACTGAAGCGAAATACAACTCCAGATGTGTTTTGGACGAGAAAAACATCAAATTTGTATAATATTTGTCCTTAAACATACGTCTTTGCCATTGTTTTGCTCCATTTCTGTCTGCTTCACCCAAAAGTTGATAAAGGGCGTCTCCAAGGCTACGTTTTTGTTATCTGTTGCACCTAAACAGACCACCAAATCGCCAAACGTTCCCCTCGTGTTCCACATTCTGAACGGGTCCTAGTTTCGTCTAGTTTAGCGAACGTGTGAAAGTACTAGTTTTCCTCCGTTGCAGGTAACGACTCGAGCGTGGACGGCCTGGTGAACTTCGAGAAACTTCGAATGATCGCCAAAGAAATCCGCCACGTGGTTCGGATGACGTCGGCCAACATGGACCCGGCGCTCATGTTCCGGCAGAGGTGAGCGCGCCGTCGTGCCCGGGCTTTTGAAACCGTCTGACGCTGTTGTACACTGAATCTTTTGGCAGTGTGAATCGGCAGCACTTCACATCACTACTGTGGTGCGTGACTGCCCCCTACTGTCTCCAAAGTGTACATACATACATACATAAGTAAACTGCTTCAAATGGTATAGATGAACCAGGTTACTTTGTTGATTATGGTTTGAAATGCTGTTAATTAAGGAAGTTTAGAAACATTAGGTTCAAATTAGGGCTGGGCGATACAATAAATGCATTGATTAGTTTGTTTTTTCACTTCAGATTGGTCAAAAAACAAAATGAAAATGGCTTTCTGTATTGATTTCATGAACGTAAACAATACCGGGTTTAAAATCATTGCAGTTTAAAACTAAAATAGCCCAATTTCTTCCTCCAGAGTCTGAATTGTGCACCAAATCACTGCTTTTACTGAAAAAGGATTGGGTTTACCATCAGCAATTAGACATGGCTGAATCTCCATCTCGATTTAAAATTTGACTAATTGCCCAGCCCTATTAGAATGTCATTAAAAACGTATCTGAAATATTGCTAAATTTGGGAACAGCAAAAGCAAATCTAATTGAATGTATGTACTGAAGCTGGTCTAGTCTCATTATAATCTTGATACAAAATGTACAAAAACATCTCTGAAAAACACATTTTATGTCGAAAAGCAGATTTAGTTTTCATGAGGTAATAAAAGACGTGTGGTTCTCAAACTGTGGTACGCGAGGTCCTCCGCATTTCAAATATTTGCACGATTTAGAGTCAATTTCATATTCATTTTTGTCCTTCTTTCGGGCGTGTCCTTTATGAGTAGTTATTGTACGCTGGAAAAATGTGCAATCTTAAGACCATAAGTTAAAAAGTGATCGAATTAAGTTGTATTTACCTCTATTTTAGTATATTTTTTGACTTTGTTAAAATAAGATTTGCCAATAGAACAAGTAAGTTTCGCAGCATTTTTCTCATGAACATGATTTTATGCTTGTCCCATTGGCGATCTTACTTTAAGGTAGTCAAAATATACCAAAAACAAGATGAATAATACTTTTTTCAAGCACTTTTTCACGTATTAGCATATTTTAGATGGTCAATTTTTATAGTATATTCCTGTGTTTATACCTTGTTTAGACCATGTTTAGACCTAGAATAGTCCCGTTTAGACCTGGTTTAATCCGGTGGTGCTCAGAAGGCCAAATATTTGTGATTTGCCGGTGATTATTTTGTGTTCTGAACGCTCTGGTGACGCGTGAAAGTGTTCGGATGCACAAGAGCGCCTCCGGTGGTGGTGGTGGTGATATGGGGAGATTCTGTGTCCTTCCATCTCAGTCATGTCCCGTTTGTTTTAATGACCTCGACACTGTCATGTCCACCCACCGGCGATGGAAGAAAACTCTAGAGTGGGCGTAACGGTGGCGACCCGCAGTAACGTCCGACCTGCGGCCACGTTGTTTCAGTGTTTAAAAGCGTTTTTCATGCATTTTAAACCGAGAAAATAATTGTCTTGATTTGTTTTTAATTCTCCCGATGGCAATAATCAGATGTCATTTTGCAATTCAAAAAAGTGTGCTGAAACGTTCTTGTAACATGTTTAAATTGAGGTTTAGTCATCACGACAAAAAGTGCCTAAATATTTTTACCCTTGTTTGGCAGATTATTTTATGTTTGACAAATTTTTTTAAAACATTTTAAATCCTACACTGGAAAAATTCCTGTCTAAAATAACATAATAAGATAAAAAGTACTTTGAAATATTAGCATTTTCTAACTTGAAATGAGACAAAAGCGCTACTGCACTTTGAATAATAACAAAACGGACTGTAGCTCTTATTTATAAAAAAAAAAATTAAAAAAAAGTCAAACTATACTCAAATCAAGATAAATACTACTTAATTTAAGCACTTTTTAACTTATTGACTTATTTAAGATGGCAAATTTTCTCAGTGTAGACAATATACGCAATTATTGCATTACATAGCTTAAGTATCATACCATAATTATGATTAAAGTAAAAAAAAAAAACACTTTTCTTGAAGTTTTAGCTCATAAAAACACTCTGAATAAAAAAAAAGAAGCCTATTATGATCATAATTCATGTAAACAAATGTCTTAACAACACAATGAATAAGCCGTAATAAGGAGTTTATTTATAGAGAAAATATTAATGAATGTCTAATTAGCAGCAGAGTACGGTTAAACCATGTAAACGTTAATCCCTCACTGTACACGTATGATTAGCAGCTAAACATGTTAATAAGTATAACGTAAAGATATTATAGCGTGTACTTTCCATCGGAACAAGCCTCATCTTACAGTCCAAAGATGGCGCCGCCTCCGCTCTAGAGTTACCTTCCATCGCCACGTCCCGTCACTGTCACTCCCTCCTTTTCCTTCACCTTTGACCCTTGAACTTTTGAGTCACGCTTCAATCTCCACGCCTCTCGCTTACAGGAAGAAGAGGTGGAAAAGTTTAGGGTAAGTGTGTGTCCCCCCCCACAGGCCCGAAACGATATAACAATAACTTTAACCCCGCCTTGCATCGTGCCCGCCATAGCAGCGCATGCGTTTTGCCTGTTGCTTGTCCCATTTACCCGTGTTGTCATTTACAGTGCATCCCAAACCATTGAGCTTTGTTTCTCTACAACGCCACGGGGTCCGCGAACAGGACCGCTCGACCGCTATGGATACATGGGTTTTCAGCCGTCACGTGCGACTTTTTGAACGCAATGAACGCAGTTATATTTCAGATTTTGCTAAACCTTTTGCCCGTTTGTCCCCAGTTTGACCATTTTTGTAAAGTTTAGAATTGTACTCCCTGGTTGGACAGCAGCTGTGACATAGGTAGAGGTGATTTCACACCTGTCACCTAGCAACCAGATTGTAAACAAGAGCCAAATTCCATAAATTACACAACAGTTATGATTTGACAAACACTAATACGATATAACACCTTTTATTTTGTTGAATGATCGTTTAAACTGTGAGAAAAGTGTGTCAGTTAAGCGTAAACGGTCTCTGTGTTTTCAATGGCATGTCGCACATTGATGACATCACAGTGGGATTCAGCTCTACTTCCTGTCATTTTAAACTTTTCTTTTACAAAATTCCTTCACAAACTGCAACTTAACAGAAGTAAAAGTATGATGATAAATATCTACCACAGGTTTTACACCACCAAACTAAGGAAAAGGAAAACGTGAGGGGGGTGGAATAAGGTGACTAGCCGTTAGCATTAGCTTGCAAGAAAAAAATTAAGTGAATAATCAAGTGGGTTTGTGCTGGTAGCAACCCCTTGACCATGTTTACGAGGGGTCAAAGCCTCGTTCAGTGTGTTTTATTTTAGACGATAATTAGCGCGTAAAGCTAGCATCTGAGCTAAAGGCTAACCGACGGAGATTTCTGCTTCTTGTAAGAATCTAGAGACCACTGAACGTCCTCTTTTACACGTTACCAGTGAGGAAAAAGCAGTTAAATGACATGCATATCGTGAAATTAAAGTTTTATTTACTTTAATATTGGGATTGGCTTATGTCGGAGCGTTCGATTTGGACGTGACGCCGTTTAGCGTCGGCCGAGAGATCGAGTCCGCGCAACCGGCAGAGGTAGAGAATTATGACCATATCTAGGATTCAAAGTTTATGATATTTTTGTTTTAAACTGTCAATTGTTTTGGCAACTGTCATTTCTTACCATCCTGAAACCCATGGAAACGATACTAAAATGGTGGTTAAAGTAGGAACAAACGCTCTCACATGATGAAATGAAATAATTTTAACACTGACAAATAAAGGTTCTCTTTAAAAGCGTTCCCTTATTTGGAATACACTTTTACAAACAGTACATTTTAAACGTATCGTCGTCTAATTTGGTTCTTTAATATTTCACAGCTCTAAGATGGTGTATTAGTTTAAAATTTACCCAATTTCTTTCCCAGTTTTCAGGTTTTCCTTCTGATTTTTTTAATTATAGTAAATAGTGTAACTTTAAAATAGTGTTTTGAGGATTTTCTACAGTATAGCAAACTTTTTTTTAATTTATTTGTTTATTTTTCATTGTTTAAATCCATTGAAACGTCATAAAGGGCTATACTTTTATTTATTATTTTTACTTTTTCATTGCTGACATCATGCAATTCGGTCAATAACAATTTTTTTAGGCTTCGTTTTGTTTCGACATTTTTGTTTATAGCTTTAATAAACATAGACCCTCCAGTTTTATTATAATATGTATTTATACGGGTGCATCTGGTCCAATCTTTTAACTTCCTTCCTATCTTCTAAACCAAACCCAGCAGGTCATAAACCGTTCTAACAAAAACAAACCTCATATTTCTGCTCATCCTTTGTTTACGTGTTCATATCTGCTTCATAACGTTCCCCATACGAACCTTGTGCATCTGAAGCCTTTTCTCCATCTCAAATGTTTTGTTGTTTTGTTGCACGGCTCAAATGACCTCCCCCGGTTGCATGATTTTTTTTTTTTTTTTTTGGAAAAGTTGTAGCCTGAAATAGTTTTGTTGAATTGTGATTTGGATTTACAGGAGTGGGAAGTAGTTACACTGCAAAACTTGAATATCTACATGCGTGAAAATGACTTGAATTCAGAATGTTTGGTTGAAAAGCTTAAATTTGTTTTAAAACGTTAGATTACTGATTCAAGATTCTTCTGACTGGTTTCAATATTTCGTTTTATGTCACGAAACTCTTTCTTCCTGTGGAGTAAGAAAGTCAAAAATTGTACTCAAGAAAAGAGTTAATGTAATTGGAAGGACAAAATATGAATTAAATTATGCACAAAATCTGGTATTTTCAAAGGATAAACACAAAAATGTGCATCTGAAGGAGCATTTAAAGGACACGTATTACGCGAAATTGACTTCTTTGAGCTTTTAACCATACAGTATTAAGCCCATAAATCATCACCAGACTCATTTTCAGACCATTTCTGCCGTCATTACAACTGCGTGGCTGCATTAGCTGAATGAAGTAACCTTTTGTTTTGTTTTTTTGGTTTTTTTTGTTTTTTTAAGAAGAAGAGATGTCAAACTAAATTTCCTCGAGCAAGTTTAAAGGACAAAAACAATACAAATAATGCGTAATATTTGTCCTTTAATATTGTCAGCATGAACTTTTGTCACTTGTAAACTTGTTACAAGAATGAAATACTATAAATAGTGGGAAGAGTAACAAAAACTTACTTAAATAAAAAAAAGTAATAGTCAGAAGTGCACTTTACCTAAAAAGTAAAGTACTATCCACTCTAAAATTGTACTTTACCAAGAGAACTGTCTTAAAAAGTCAAAATATTACTACTTATTAAATAAACATTTTATTCTTTACTCTTTGGTCCTGCCCAGCTCTGTTTTTTATAAAATTATTATTATTATTATTATTATTATTATTATTATTATTATTATTATTATTATTATTATTATTATTATTATTTATTTGTTATGATAAATCATTATTGTATGTATTTAAATAAATTATATTATTCATTTATTTATGTATTTCTTATGATACATTATTATATATATTTAAATAGATTGTTTAAAAAAAAAATCATCTAAATCAAAATGTAAACGATTAAAAATACTCAAATCAGAATGAAGACACTAAATTGAACGGGTCATTTTAACGTATGTAGACGGTGTACAATCGTCTGCCATCTTGCCCACTTCCTCCCGCCGCCGCCCCCCCTCGTTCACGTTAACGTTTCGGGCCGTTTCCCCCCCCCCCTTTTGGCGTTCCAGGTCTCTGAGTCAGGGCAGCACCAACTCCAACATGCTGGACGTGCAGGGCGGCGGCCACAAGAAGCGCGTGCGGAGGAGCTCGCTGCTGAACGCCAAGAAACTGTACGAAGACGCTCAGATGGCGCGGAAAGTGAAGCAGTACCTGTCCAACCTGAGCGTGGAGACGGACGAGGAGCACCACCAGCTCATGTCCCTGCAGTGCGAGCCGTCCTACAGCACACGTGAGCGACGCCTGTGTTTGTTGAAGGACATTTTGAGTGAGACGATGCGTTAAAAAGTGATTGACACGAGTAGTATTTATCTGGATTTGAGTCGATTTTGACTTTCTTTTGTTCGTTTTTCTCTCATTTCAAGTGAGAAATCGCTTTGTCTTTTTCTCATTTGAAGTAAAACCAGATATTTTATGCTTTTTTCTTTTGGCAATCTTACTTTAATGTAGTCAAAATATACTCAAAACATGATGAATACTTGTTTTGAGTATATTTTACTCCAAAACTAAATACAAAAATGTCTTTCTGGTCACCGTTTGTTTTGTTTGATATTATTTTTAGTCAGCAAAAATGTGAAAATTAACACTGAGTAATAGTAATAGTAGTCGTAGTAGTAGCAGTTGTATTAGTTGCTGAAGTAGTAGTGGCAGTAGTTTTAGTAGCAGTTGTAGTAGTTACTGTGGTAGTTGCAATAGTAGTTTTAGTAGTAGTAGTACTAGTAGTAGTTTTAGTAGCAGTTGTAGCAGTAGTTTTAGTAGCAGTAGTAGTAGTTGTAGTACAAGCAGTAGTAGTACTTGCAGTTGTAGTTTTAGTAGCAGTTGTAGTTGCAGTAGTAGTAGTTGCAGTAGGTAGTTTGTAGTAGCAGTTCTAGTAGCAGTAGTAGTACTTGCAGTTGTAGTTTTAGTAGCAGTTTTAGTTGCAGTAGGTTTAGTAGTAGTGGTTTTAGTAGCAGTTGTAGCAGTAGTTGTAGTAGCAGTATTAGTACTTCAGTTGTAGTTTAAGTCGCAGTTGTAGTTGCAGTAGTTTTACTTTTAGTAGCAGTTGTAGTTGCAATAGTAGTTTTTGTACTTTTATACTTTTAGTAGCAGTTGTAATAGTAGTTTTGTACTTTTGTACTTTTAGTTGCAGATTGGATATTCTTGATTGTCATTGTTCCTGAAACTGACCAATGCTAATCGTCTCATCTGATATTTTTAATGCTAATCGTCTGGACTGTATCTCACCGTCCTTCTCGTCCTTCTCTCGTCCTTTGTCCTTCTCGTCCTTCTCGTCCTTCTCGTCCTTCTCGTCCTTCTCGTCCTTCTTCGTCGTCCTTCTCGTCCTTCTCCGTCTTCTCGTCTTCTCGTCCTCTCGTCCTTCTCGTCCTTCGTCTCTTCTCGTCCTTCTGTCCTCGTCTCTCCTCGTCCTTTCTCGTCCTCCTCGTCTTTCTTCTCTTCCGTCTTCTCGTCTCGTCCTCTCGTCCTCTCGTCCTCGGTCCTCCTCGTCCTTCTTCGTCTTCTTGTCCTTCTCGTCTCCTCGTCCTCCTCGTCCTTCCTCGTCCTTCTCGTCCTCCTCGTCCTTTCCTCGTCTCCTTCTCGTCCTCCTCGTCCTTCTCGTCCTCTCGTCCTTCTCTTCTTCTCTTCCTTCTCTTCTCGTCTTCTCGTCCTTCTCGTCTCTCGTCCTTCTCGTCCTCGTCTCGTCCTTCCTCGTCTCGTCCTTCTCGTCCTTCTCGTCCTTCTTCGTCCTTCTCGTCTCTCGTCCTTCCGTCTTTGTCTCCTTGTCTTCCTTCTCTTCCTTCTCTTCTCGTCCTTCTCGTCCTTCTCGTCCTTCTCGTCTCTCGTCTTCTCGTCTTCTCTCCTTCTCTTCCTCGTCTTCTCGTCCTTCTTTCCTTCTCGTTCCTTCTCGTCCTTCTCGTCCTTCTCGTCCTTCTCGTCTCCTCGTCGTCCTCCCTCGTCTTGTCGTCCTTCTCGTCTTTCTCATCCTTCTCGTCCTTCTCGTCCTTTGTCGTCCTTCTCATCTTTGTCGTCCTTCGTCTTTGTCGTCCTTCACGTCTTTCTCATCTCTCTTCTTGTCTTCTCGTCTTCGTTCTCTTCGTCTTTGTCGTCTTCTGTCTTTCTTTTCTTCCTTCTCGTCTTTCTTCTCGTCCTTCTCGTCCTTCGTCTTTGTCGTCCTTCTCGTTTCTCATCCTTCATCCTTCTCATCCTTCTCGTCCTTCTCGTCCTTCTCATCCTCGTCTTTGTCGTCCTTCAGTGTCGAAGAACCTGAGCGAGCGGCGCTCCACCAAGTCGGACATGTCTCCTGTGTCTCTGCGCTCGGCTCCTTCATCCAAAGCCCAGAACCGAGTGTCGCAAGTGCTGCAGGTCCAGGTCCCGCTCAACCCACTGCGCAAGAAGAGCACGGCCAAGGACTGCGGCTCAAGTAAGGCCGAACCCTGGCGCTCAGACCTCGGCGGGGACAAACAGATATGCTGTGATTGGTTGTGACAAACGGGAGGGCGGAGCGAGCAGGACATACAACTCTTTAGCTTCATCAAACACAAATGTCCAGGTCTTAACCAGGATTGTACCAGGTTTAAACTCCTAAGGTACTAAGTGACCCCAGACAACAGTACGGTTATACAAAAGGATCTGTTTCAATATGATATATATGGAAATACCCTTTACAATTAAAGATTAGCCCAAAATTAAAATTCCCAAAAAGTCCATAACATGATATTTGTGAAGTTTCTGTGGGTCTTTTCATATTTGCGTAATATTAAAACCTAAACTTATTCACACATGGTGTTTTTGCCCCTTTTTCGTCTCGAGTTTTAACTAAACCTACTCGGGTTTTAGGCAAAATAAATGTTTTAACAGTGGTTTATTGTCAGTTATTGCAATTATATTGACATGTTTTAAAGATGGTTTTAATCCTCTAAAAAGATGGAAAATGTACAACAAATAACATTTTGAGTAAATGATCGGCAGTAGAATATTACGTTCCACTGTTCTCGTTGGCTAATTGTTTCATGAGGATTATTTTTAGTCAATTACTGGCCAAAATGGCGTGTATATATATTTAATATTGACTGATCTATATATGGAATAGTGGATATACTTTGATGGGCGCGTCTTGGGCCGACTGGTCATGTGGTCTTCTCTGTTTGACCTTTGCCCCCTGTGTGGTCCGTAAGTGCAGTCGGTGCGGATTGGTCTGTATTGATTGTTGGTTTGGTGCGCAGACTCGAGCTCGCCGCAGGTGGTGAAGAAGCCCCCGGCCCCCAGCGCTGAGGAGTGGAGCAGTCTGAAGGAGAAGAGGCCGTCTGAGGACACAGTCTCCACCGTGTCCTCTTTACACTCCAGCCCCACGGTGTCGCCGCAGGGGTCCCCGAGAAAAGGTCAAATCATCTGCTCGACCGGGACTAAACGGGGACTGAACCAGGACTGAATCGGGACTAAACCATGGCAGAAACGGGGCTAAACGGGGCTGAACGGGGCTGAACCCCGGGGCTGAACGGGGATAAAACGGGCTAAACAGGGCTGAAACGAGGCTGAAACGGGGCTGAATTAGGACTGAACCAGGAATAAACCAGGGCTAAACCAGGAATAAACCAGGGCTAAACCAGGGCTAAACCAGGACTGAAATGGGGCTGAACCAGGGCTGAACCAGGGCTGAACCAGGGCTGAACCAGGGCTGAACCAGGCTGAACCGGGCTGAACCAGGCTGACCGGGGCTAAAACGGGGCTGAACGGGGCTGAAACCGGGGCTGAAATGGGCTAAACCAGGGCTGAAATGGGGCTGAACGCAGGACTGAACCGGGGCTGAACCAGGGCTGAACCAGGACTGAACCAGGGCTGAACAGGACTGAACCAGTACTGAACCAGGACTGAAACCAGACTACCAGGACTAAACCAGGACTAAACTTGAACCAGTACTGAACCAGTAACTGAACCAGTAGTAAACCAGGAGTAAACCAGGGCTGAAACAGGACTAAACCGGGGATAAATCATGACTACCCCAGGATTAAACCAGGGCTAAACTAGATGTAAACCAGGATTACACTAGGGCTAATCTAGGTCTTAAACCAGGACTAAATCAGAACTAAACTAGAACTAAACCAGGACTAATTATGATTGAACCAGGCGTAAACCACAGCCGATCCAGGTCCAAACCAGGTCCAAAACCAGGTCCAAACCAGGTCCAAACCAGGTCCAAACCAGGCCTAAACAGCCAAAACCAGGCCTAAACCAGGCCTAAACCATGTCGTATGTTGTTTGAAACCTCTGCAGACACGAGGAGAACATGCAAACCCACAGTCTTGGTATAGAACCTCTTGGAGTCTGCACAAAAACAAAACATTGAAATAGTTGAATTGAACGTCTTGGTTTGTTTTTTTTGCAGTCGGTGGGCCCAGAAGACTCAGAACTGCAGCCAAATGAACCGGTCCGGCTCGTCGTCGTCACTGACCAGCGACGCTAGCACCAAGGCTAGCACGGTTAGCCTGCGCAGCTACGGCATAGGTGGGGCCCATCTCCACAACCGGATCCTTCTCATGACTAGGCAGCGCGGCCGAGATGCTAGCAGCGACAGGGAGAGCGAGCAAAAGGAACCAGGAAACCAAGAAAACGAGAAGGAAACTCAGGGAGGAGAGCAGAGACGAGGGAGGTGGAGGTGCAAAGTCCAGCGTGACAAAACCGCGGGGCTAATGCTAACAGCTAGGCCGCTAAGTCCGACACAGCAGTGCGCGAAAGACGGTCAAGTTTCTCCAACGAGCTCCGAGCCTCGCAAGTCTCCCATGAGGAAACGCATGCTGTCGCCGTTTAAGATGCTGAGGGAGAGGAGTCAGTCCAGGGAGAGGCCGGCGGTCTCCAAAACGCCCCCAGAACAGAGGGGAACAGAGGGCAGGGCAACACAGAAACAGAGCACAGACCCAGGAGGTCGCTGAGCCCAAACCCCTTCCTCTGGCTCTGCGTGGACAAGACCGTCTGATCCACAGGGACTTTCCACAGTGGTTTGGTTTTCCAGTTCCGAACATGTCTTAAGGGCTAAACTAATGCTGAACCGGGTCTAAGTCGGGTTTAGGCCAGAACCTAACCAGGTCTTGCAGCTCCTACCCAAAACGAGCTCTAAATCAGGACTAAACCACATCTAAATCTGGTTTAAACTATGACTAAACCAGGATTAAGACAGGTCTAAAGTTGGACTGAACTATACCAGGTCTTAACCAGGACTTAGCAAAGTCTGAAGGACTAAACCAGGACTAAACATGGTCTGAACTAAATTAGATCTACCTTTATTTGTCTTAAACCAAAGCAGAATATGAGACTGAAGTAAAACAAATATATTAAAAAAGAATACGATTATAAAGTAAAAACGTACAAAAACCTGTAAAGTAGAATTCAAATACGCCTAAAACGACACTAAAGATGCTTGTTACTATGGAGATGTTTATTGCTTTGCCTAAAAAAATGCTCCGCAGCATGGCATTAACATGTGCAATTGTCGTTAAGCATTTATTGCCTGTGACTCCACCCCACTCGTTTCCACGGCAGTAGATGATACGTTTAGTGGCACATTCCGGGCAGAAAGCAATGACGTCTCCATAAGCAGCGACAAGCAAGCGGCAAAAGTGACATTATTGCACCTTTTAAACCCGATTTATCAAGGCTAGAATAAGTCGACAGAGGACTTTGTGGGTCTGAGCCAGGACCGGTTCAGGGAAAGGATGAATGTGAAAAAGAGTAGCACTAGAGGAAGGCCGCGCGCCCTCCCCCCCAGTTTGAGAAACCCCGATTCCGATCACAGACGTGTTCAGTCCCGCGCCGCCGTGCAGAAATTGGTTTTGGGTTTTGGCTCGTGTACCGGGAGCAAACAAAGGAAAGATGCGCCGATAAGAAGGACAGATCTTGTCAGAAAATGAAAAATGCCTCTTCTTCTTCGTCGTCTTTATTTTGATTTTTTTTTTATTGTTTATACAGTAGAATTCGTCTCGCATTTGTTTTGTGTTTTCGAGGCAAAGCCAAGTCAAACGGGGTGGT